>VYZM01009445.1:58764-128417 GCA_013398915.1 Dromas ardeola | reverse complement strand
TGTTAGGTGCAAACCACGGAAAGAAAAAAGATTCACAAGGGACTTCAGGAAACTCTTGTGAGCAAACATCTCACAAAGCGAAGACCAGCAGAAGTTTTAATCCTCCTGGTGTGAGGGAGAACCCTCGTATGGAGCTCCCTGTGAACAGGATCATTGATGTGGATGGAATCAAACTGGAAGAGACTGGCACACGGTCCTGCGACGATTCTGAAGGGAACCTCAGCTTTGAAGGTTACATCTCTGAACTGAGATCTTGCCAAGGGAGGATGAGGACTGGAGTTTATAGGACATCAGACCTTCCATCTCTGATTTCGGTCAAGAGTGAGAAGAATAAGGGCACTGAGAATCAGTATAAAGCTACTTTCGTTTAAATCTCTGTTTTTAATTAAGAGTTCTGGTATTTTTGCTTGGCCTCGGCAGCAATGGAGATATCCCTTAGAGACATGTTTCTGCAAGTTACAAGTTGTTTTCAGTACCCATTGCTTTCAATGAGCCTGTCAGACCGTCTCTTCTGATATGAGTTAGAACCCGTACAGTGAGAAAATAGTATTTCAATGAAAGTATTGAGCTATTTGTTTTTATTCTCTTACCGTTTCTATATAATTTTCCCTGGGATGGTTCCATTGCACAGTGCAATTAAAATTATTATTTCCACCCCTACCCTTCTTGTCTTTAATAAAGACAAACTCACTTTAAATTCCCCTATCCAAACTTTTTATTTAAGCTCATTTCACTTTAATCTTCTAGTGTTTTTTTTCCTGGTCTGCAGGATTCCCTGTGTGTCGGTAGACTTTTGAAGTGGAAGTAAAATCAGTTGCTGGTGTAAAAAGCTTAGGATTGTTTTCTTAATGTCTTCCTATCTGTCTCATAACGTTTGGGAAGAGGTCCAGGTGGAATTCAGTCTTGTCTAATGCATTGCCTGGAAGGATATATGCAATAAGACTGTTGTTATACAAGCAGTAAGAAGCAAAAAAAAAAAAAAAAGCTGTGAATTTCCTGTGCTGGGAATAATAGCTGCTCCTGTAGCCAACACTGGTGATGTTTCCATACCAGAAATGTGTACACTAATTATGTAGTGGTGGGAGGGTCAGCCAGGTCCCTACTCATCACTGCTCTTGGTGTCTTAGCTGTGGGGGAAGGTGGATTTTGTTATTGCTCTTTCAATAAGTGGTTAAGTGCCCCCCATTCTTCTTGTCGTTAATTCTAGTTTCAGTTAATCTTCTAGCCTCGGGCAGAGTTTTGAGAAAGAAAAGATACTTAAGACTACTGACACATTGCTTTTGCCACCCGCTCCTTTTCCTCCTTTCCCCCCTTTCCTCTTTCTTCAGAAGAAGTTATGAGTCTGGGCAAGCAAAAGGGTACACAGAGAAATGAGAGCATTGGACCTCTGCTCATCAATGTGAAACAATATTGAGTGTGTATATTGAGACCTTCCTGGTGGTTCACTGCTTTGAAATGATTGTGAGACTTAAAAAGTCATGTTGTGTAGCTCCTAGACTGCAGATCCACACAGGCAGTAACTCTAAAGCATTACAGTAATTATTCATTAACTTCTCTTTCTTTGCTCCTAAAGCCTACCAAGAACTGTGAATTTTCTGAATAGCTGAGAGTACTGGAGGCAGTCACTCAGTTTCTTAAACTCAAATCTGTAAGATGAGAAAGAGGTACACATTATTTTATAAGAGTAAAGTAAGATTCCTAAAGCTTAAGGGTTATGCATCAAATGCTCCAGTGATATAAAGGGACACAGCACCCATTAGTTTTAATACCTGAATTTTTTTCTACTGCTAAGTGATTTTGCTCTTGATATTGAGGAAAACCCTTGATAACATTAGGCTCAACTCAGCGCGTGACTGAATGAGGATATATCCTATGAAATAGGTGCTCTTTTAAAAACTTTCAAGATTAAAACCGGTTTGAGAACCATGCGAAAATCATAGTGGTGTAACGATACTAGAGACTTGGGGAAAAGCAGCGGGCAGCAACTGGGATCAGAACTAGGAGTGTGTGAACAGGTTTGGAAGCTGATGTAACTGGGTACCACACTGCAATGGGCTGTGCTGTTAAAATGCAGCCGCAGCATACTGTGTGCAAGCACTCACGCTATGCCTGTGCGGAGGATAAAGGGGGAAAGCTTTTACACTGATCCATAGGATGTGTTGGTTTATCTTGTACTATATATTACCTGTGTGGCACACAATGTAACAAAACAGTCATAGCCCAATGATGTGAAAATATAATATTTAAGTATCTATGTATTTTGAATTTTTTTCTCATGTTTTTTTTTTTTTTTTTTTTTTTTTTTATTTTTTTTTGTTTTTTTTTTTTTTTTTTTTTTTTTTTTTTTTTTTGGTAGTATTTTGCTAATAATTGCCCATGAGAGGATATTTTTTTGCACAGATAAATGGTCACAATTTTTTTATCTTCTGGAAAATTAATGGCTTTGTTCTAATCAAGAACAGCATTACACCAGTCAAACTCAAGAGAGGGCTTTTTGACCTGTGGTACGCTTTGGACTTTTTGAGTGTCTTGGAAAATCAGATCCTGACCATACAGGTAAAAGCTTGAAATTCAAATACAATAATTGCAGTCTTTATTAATCTCTGATCAGTATTTTAGATGAAACAAGGTTACTTATCTTACATTGTGCAAGTGCGCTTAAGTGACTTTTAGTGAGCAATACAGAATTCTTCAGCTGGAAAAAGAGACAGCTGAGGGGACATATAATAAAGTCTGAAAAATCTTGAGGGCCATGGAAAAGGATTGACTAATTGTACACTTTCCTAATACAAGAATTAGAGGCCATCAGATGAAGGTAGTAGAAGCCAGGTTCAAATCAAAGAGTTGGTTCTTCACCTTCTCAAGTTTTCTTTCCACAAGCTGCTGTGCTCAGAAAACCAGCAAACAAAAATGCTGTTTTTAAATTCCGAGTGCAGCAAACTGGGTTTGATTGGATCAATGATTCAAAGGGAATTTGACAGCACGGGAGAGTCGAGCTGTGTGCAGGAAAATGAAGAATGTGAAAGAATGGAGTTTTCTTTAGCATAGGGAAAAATCTTGGCACCATGCCTGGAAATCCTGTAAACAAAGGAACATGGGAAAAACTGCTCCTCCCTGTGCTGCACTGTTATGCCAGTTATTGACATATTGTTTAAAACAATGACTTCTTAGCTAGGACTCACGGAAATTCATTACTTAGACTTAGAAATAATTAAAAATATTCACTCTCCTGTTCAATATCTGGCGAAATATAAAAACTAAACCTGCTAGAATCAGTTGCCATGGATCATGGAATTAATAAAGAGGAAGGTGGACACCCGTCTCTGGCTGATATTTTCCAAGATTTTACTAAGAATGTTGTCCGGTTTTAATAACTGTGTGACTTCAACACTATAATATGATTTTAAGTTGCCTCATGATACTGTGATTTCCACTACTAATGAAATCTCTTTGCAATTAAAAAAGCAGCCTAATTGAAGCGCTGCATGGTAGGTTAATCCTTTACCTTGCCAGCTAGTTCCTAAAGATAATCAGATTTTATGTAGCTTGATTTCTCTTTTACTTTTCCCAGTTTTCCCCTGTTGAAACTCCACTTGTACAGAGAGTTACTCCTATGTCTCCTTAATCCCATGGTGATAAACAGGAAATTCAAGTCTCCCCATCCTCTTATGTGGAAGAGGCAGATCCACTGACCTGTATCAGTACTCAAACCTGAAACTGTAACAACCAGTGATATAAAAAAAGCCCAACACATAGAAAACACTGGGGCATTCTAAATGTTATTTAATATACCAGTTTTCTCATATTTCACTTGTTGTTATGGTATCTGACTTTCAAATGGTAGTGGTTTCAGCCTCATAGACTCTGCAACAGTCACAGTTTTGTTGTGTTTTTTTTTGGTTTTAAATGCTCTGTGAAGAATAGAAAATATACATATAGGCAAACTTGCAGAGGGACTTCCCCCTTAGGATTACTATAGCAGTGTGCCTTGTCAACACATCTGTGATATAACACACATGCAAAATAAACCACTGCGCAATTTCGCTCTGGGGGACTGCATGACAAGTGTTTTTTGAAGGCACATAAACAGGCTTTGCAAAGAGACTTTGGAAGAGATTTACTGCTCTGTGGGAAGGAGCCAGTACCTGACTGTACCATGTCCTTTCTCATGCCCCTGAAAGTCTTCTGGGAGCTATTTAATGTCTTTCAAGGATGCCGGGTCCTCCGCGCGCTACTTCTCCGCCTGAAAGTTTGGGCCTCTTTTCTTGCCTTTGCTGTAGCGTGCATTGCTTTATTCCTCCTTCTCTTCTGATGCTGGAATTTACTGTTCTTAACAGAAAACTGTTAAAAGATGTGGCTCAGCCGACAGCCTCCTTATCTTGTTGTGGTAGAGATAATCAGGATTTATGAGCTTATTTTGATTTTTTTAGAAGTAGCCTGATTTTCACCACAAAACTGAAATCCTTGCCAGTAGATGTTTCTCAGTAGCGGTGCTACTGCTCATCCCAGACCTCTCCAAAACACTATCAACGGTGAATGTTGCCATTTAAAATGGTCTCTCCCTAGGTAGTCGGGAGCTGGGAGACTGGGCGAGTGTGCAGTAGTGTGCCATACGGTTTGTGATGCAAACACCTGGAGGCATCTTTTCACAATTTCTCAAAGATTTTGGAAAGTTTCCAAAGGCTCAGTTAGACAAAGGCCATGGCCCAACGGCAGGTCCTTATCAAGAGGTGTGAGAAGCCAAAACCGTTGCAGGTCCAAGGCACTCCTCCTAACTCTCAACCGCAGCTCATTGTATTGGGTTTAGAAACGGACATATTTTCTGCATCGACAGGCAGATTTCCAAGCTTTGTGGGAATGTAGCAAACCCGTGTGACAACAGTGCTGCTCTGCAGAGAGCGTGGGTGTTTTCCCTGCAGCAAAACCCGGTGGCACATCCAGGTGCTTCTCTCTGCTTGTGCTCTTGCAACAGCATCCCAAGCTTCGCATGGTAGGGTACCAAACAACTGTAACATTTGTGAACGCTAATCCAATGCCAATTAAAACACGGGAAAAACTTCCATTACTGAAATATTTCCTTGCTGTAAACCAACTGTCACTTTTAGCTAGCTTGCTCTTGGTTTTTTTCTGAGGACCTTTGTCTGCGGAGAAGCGCTGGCTGATCAGGTGTCTGCCGATCTTGCCTGCATTACTCAAAATGTTAGCAAATCCAATATGTTACACATGAACCAACACGTTTTCTGAATTGTTTGTGTGGAAGACAAAGATTTTTTTAATATTTTTTTCATCCCAAATGATCATTCTGTGTACAGTCTAAAAATGTTGTTGTACAGAATTCAATTTGTATTCTTGTTTTATTTGCGGTTTTGTCTTTAATCTTCTATATAATGACTTTATAATATGAAAATGCACTTTGGATTTATTTCTCATGCCTTGTCTCCCCAAAGTATTGAGAAATCCTGTACCGCACAATAATGTTTATAGAATCTTAAGTGTGTCAAACTCATTTAAAATGTTAATTGTGTATGTAGTAAGTAAATAATTTATACCACTGGAACTGATAATGTTTCATTGCTATCTAATTTCAATCTAAGGAAAAGATGTGAAAAAGGTTTTTTCAGTTATTCTGGAACCTGCTGCCGTTTGGACATCGCAGCTTCAATGGAAGTATGAGACAGTGTGAAAGTAGCCTGCGTTTTATTAGATTTTGCAAAGATGTCTTCTTAAACCTAGCTTACATAAAGAAATTCCTTTAAAAGGGGATTGTTAAGAATTTCTGCCAAATATTTATATACCTTAAAAATAGCTCATCCTCTGGAATTTAATAATAGTGGGTTAGGTTTTTAGCCTTTAATTAATTCCTTTTGCTCTATTCTAGCAACACAAAGGGACTGCAAACCTGAGGTAAGGCAGTAGCTGAATGTTTTCCTGGTACAGTGTAATCCTCCTCTGGCTTCCCTTCCGCATGGTCTTGATGGCTTGTCAAGCTCTGTAGTTTTTGAGTGGACAAATGCCTCAGAACTGCTCTTCCCTTGCAGCAGGCACTGCTGAAATACACGAATGCTCTACCTACCAGAGAGCAAGAGTGGAACAAACTGGGGGGCCCAGTGGCTTGGTGTCCGTGTACGCTAACCTGAGGCAGTGACATGATGCTCCTTAAACTGTTCCCTTCTCATTCACCATCTTCCTTGTTTGTGCTTCGAACACTCTGTGCCAGAGCAAGGGGCAATGCAGGAGTTTGAGTACCAACAGCAGGCAATAACAACGGATGGGAATGGGTTGAAATGTAACTCTTCCAACTCCATGCCAACAGTGTCTTGCTCCCCATGATAATTTTGCACCAGTTTCCAGTGATGATGCTGAATCCGGCCCCTGCAGGTACACAGAGCTGCAAAGCCACTAGAGCATTTCCAAGCGCCCATAGCCTGCATCGAGTACTCGGGGCGCGTACTGCAAAGACAACTCACCTGTCTCACTGGAGAAGGCCCTGAAGTCCAAGTTTGGCAAGAGTATTCTTAAACACCTTGTGTCTGTTTTGCACTGGCCTGTGTCTGCGTACGCACCAACCTGTACCTCGTTTGCATTCTCTTCGTGCAAAGATCCACTCACAATCTCAAAATAGTGTACAGTTATTGTACAGCTTCAAGCCTCAATTCCAGAGCGGGCTGATAAAGAAATGAAAGGCCAGCTAGAAGTTCATCTAATTAATGTTAATCCTCTTCAAGTGGCATAATCTGAAATCAGGGCACAAAAATGAAACTAAAGTCTCTCCCTGTTCCTGTGAGAGATAACTGGGGTCGTTCTTAGTGATTTGAGTCTTTCCCGGAAAGATGAAACTATGCGATGGGGGGAAGCTACCCTTTAATTTCTGCTGTCCCTCATTTATAGACTTGCACAAGCATCTTTTTCAGTAACTGTATTTACTAGTATGTGAACACAATGAAGACAAGTATCAACAACATCCACATAGCTTCAACATCTTCCATGCTTTCAAAATTTCCAGAGTCAATACTACAGCCAGGATGAAGCAATGCCTGGCTGAGATGAGCCCTCTGTATGCAAAGCAGTTAGCTGAAACTTGTTTGCCACCAGGAGATAATTGGTGATGGTGGGCACGTATCTTGGATCTTGTCCTTGCTTATTTGAGCATTGAGTAAAATGTGTGCATGTGGGTATTAGAAAATCCAGACCAACACATGCCACAACTTCACTCCCTGGCGAGAGGGTGAAGGCACAAACAGGCAGGTAGATCCTGTTGGAAGGTGCTGGATGGCTAATCAAGTGCCATCAGACTTACACCTCCTCAGTCTCCTGGAGAATGCCGGTCCTCCTGTTGCCTCTTGCCTGTTTGTTTTATGCTCTTGTGGGAAAAGGACAGATACAGAAGTATGAGATTTTCCTGCCATGCACTGCAAGGACGTACAGCTAACAGCTGCCATAGTTTATACCATGAAAGGACCCACGCTGCAGTGCCATAAGATGTAATTTTCCTTGCTAGGCAACTACATAGTTAACAGGATTTGGCCCTGTGTGAGCAGAAGAAAGTACAGTTTAAATCAAAATAGATTAACAGAGCTAACCTGAAAGTCATGATTTCTGTTTTAAGACAACCCAGTTGGGATCTTCTTGTCTAACTTGAGGTGTCTACTCCAAAGCTGCCTTTGTATCCCAAACACCGGTGTTACTTTATATATTTGTTAATATATACAAATATATTTTTTTGTTACAGAGATACAGTTAATACTGTCCATGGATATAAAGAATGATTGGTTTCATCCCTGAGTTGAAACATACCTTTGGACAGGTGACTTGTACCTTAAATTTCACTCTTCTGTATTTTCTAGGTCTCCATTACTTATACCAGGAGCCTCGGTACCTACCTCAGATGTAAATACAGATGCAGCAGGTCCCTGAAGCTAGGTGGGGTGACTCTGATCTGCCAGTTTCTCCTGATGTGTGAACAATGTAAGTCAATGACAGCTCAGATTGTTTCTGCAGCAATTACACAGAGCAGCAATTACATTTCTGCGGCAATTACAAGGAGTGGCACTGGAGTTACAGGGAAATGAGGGGGGGGGAAAGAGAGAGAAAAATACAGGGGGGATACTGGCCACCTTGTGAAATGCTTAGCCTAAGCCTGTTTTTGAGGCCGGGGGTGAGGTAGCGAGTGGTTCACAATTCACTTCAGAAGTCAGGATTGCGCAGCGGGGAGAGGGCTGCTCACCAGGGGGGACCCCAGGTTCTTCCTGGTACATCTCTGCCTTTTGGGAGTGCAGGAAAAAGGGCCTTTAGGTTTTGTCAGGGACAGAATCCCTATTGATTTGGTGAAAAAACTGTGCAGCAGTCTCCAACAGGAGTAGGTCAGGGACAGGCAAGCGCAGAGGGAGGTAACAGAGGAGAAGAGGATGCCGTGAGTAGTGGGGCTTTTGTATGCAGTGAGGGAGGGGCCCTGGTAATGGACATCCTTGTCCTTCCCTCCAGGAGGCAAGCTTATCTCTCTGCTTACCCGTTATGTTACCGTCTCTCTCAAACACACCCTGAGGTGTGGGACTGAGGTCTTGCTCTTGTGTAGGAACAAGAGCTCGGCAGCAGGGAGACCGAGGGGAGAAGCTGGAGGAGTCCCTTAGAGGTTTGCCACCAGATCTGTAATGCAAAAACCCCAGGGAAAGGCTAGGCAAACACTATGCTAGATAAACTGATTGACAATAACAGATTGACAAATCTAAGGTGAATATCCTTATGATGACATTGGAAAATCCAGTGTCCAAGCAGCCCTGCTGGCCCTGGGCAGCTGCCGCAGTGACACTGAGTGACAGGAGGGGTCCCTGCCCAGGGTGCAGGCTCAGCAGAGGGCACCTCATCGTGTGGCTTCCCCTGGTCACCATAGCCAAAAAAACTGATCAACACGTGTCACCTGGCACTTCAACCCTTGGCACATGAGTTACCTGCAAAGCAGAAAGTGAATACTTAATAAAACATCTGATTTCCATGTATCTATACGTGGAAAAAAATTATGGGAAATGTATATGTATACATATATATATATATACACACACATACAGAGTTCCATGCAGGATATTATTAGGGCTGCAATCAGAATAATCAGAGCACCATTTGTGAGTTCTGCTCTCCACCCTACCATAGGCAATAACCCCAACGTCGAGGCAGGCTGTGGGGCTGGTGTCCTTCCCGTGGGGCTGTCTCTTCCCCGTTACTGCTCTTTCCCACTTTGAAAGGGAAGACTTCAGCTGCCTTCAGCTGCAGCAGTGGAGCCACCTTCCCTCACACATGCCTGACTTATAGACCATTTTAAAGTATGCCATGGGGGCGTCTAATATGCTAATGAAGAAAGTGGGTGGAAAAGCAGGAATTTGAGCACAGCTAAAAATGTACATGCCTAACAATTGCAAATCAGCCTGTGCTGAAGTTACCTAAATGGGTTGGCATCGGTGGAAGGTGGGTGCCTCTTACACCTCTTCTTGTCAGTTTTCAGTGAGTACATGGCTAAAAAAAAATCATACGCCTCTGTATATGGGCCTACTGTTTCAGCCAGGGTTATCGGCAAAGGTTTATATCAAAGTCCTTGAAAAATACAGTTACCTACTTTCCACTCTTATTCATATACAGTAGGAGGAACAGTCTCTTCATGCAAACACATCCTAGACTGGTTGCAGGCATAGTATTTTAGGTATGTCATGACATCTGGGTGCGTGAACAGAACTAAGTATCATCTTGAAATGGACTTCTAAAATCCTGGTTAGTTTTTGCAACTAGATCCATGTCTGGGGTGTATAAATGAAGGTTCTGCCTATTGTGGCTTGTAGCAGAGCTTTAAATCACTCACAGATTTGTGTGATTAGGGATATAAAATCACAGTCTAGTTTTGTTTCTGCAGCTCAAGGCTAGCTCTTCCATTGCTACTTTTTTATGATTTGATTTTTCGGATCAGGACTAAAGATTTATGGATGTATGAAAGAAACATTTGTTGAAACACAGCTGCGGGTAGAGGCTTTAAAAATATATATGCGCAACTGCAGTGGCTGAATCTGACTAAAAATGTGATTTCACAGAGAAGAAAGCATGAAGCCATTACAAAATCAGTGCACCCAAAGGTGGTCAATTGAAAAGAGAAAAATTGCAGGCAGGGTATTGCCTGATACCGCATCCTGCCAAAGCAAAGCCACCCACGCCAATGGGAAAAAGTGTACCAGGAGGTCGTGGTCACAGAGTTGCAGCCTGATCAGGATGCTATATGCCTCTTTGGGAAAGTAAATGGTAGCAGGAAAGACTGGTACGGGTATGGATGAAAGGGGGCTACAGCCATAGGGAAAGTACAAAAAAATGGGGAGAATTTTCCTAAGAGTGCAGAAACCGGAGGAGGGGATGCGCGGGGTATTTGCTGTTGCTGCAGAGAGACCATTTGAAAGGCTGCATCTTCTGGGTGCTGCGCTGTGGAGGCTCCTGTGCCTGCTCCTGCCAGACACAGGCGATGAGGACAGGCTGTGAAGCTCTGGGCTGGGGAAAGAGGAGGAATACAACAACCCTCTAGCCGGAGAGGGACTTACAAGGTCTGATACTTTTAGCTGAAGGTAGGTATAGCTCTGAGTGTGGATCCAGTGGTGTGGGAAGAGAAGCTGGTAGTGGAGAGTAAGACCAAAGAGGCCACCTCCATGGGGCAGCAGTGTGATAAGGGGTAGAAGTGGTGGGTAAGCACCAGGAGGTGGGGTTTGGTGGGGAGTGACATTTAGCAAAACCGTGCCAAGGCCAACAGAGGAACCATGGGAAGAAAATCCTGGAGTCCAGGGGCAGATGCATCTCCATGGGGAGCTGTGATGGAAGCATGAAGGTCTGCAGAGTTGCTGAAGAAGGGCCCCAAACCCTGCAGAAGGCAGATACAAGGGGAAGACCTGATAATGTAATGAGACCCACTCATGCATGGAAGGACGATGTTCACTCTGCTGCTGTGCATTGGAGAGGCAGTGGAGGCTGCTGGCAAGGTTGTTGTCCAGGATGGGATATCCATGGTCAGCATGTTGTGGGGGATGAGGGTGGCAAGGGAGTCAGATGAAAAAAATAACATCATAGATGTGAGAACAGTTTCAGTCCCTGGAGAGAAGAGAAAGGAAATCAGTGCAGAAAACCCCAGAGCTGTGAGTTTGCGGGTGAGGGAAGCCAGGAGAGCTGCTGGAGGCGCTGGAGGAGTGTGGGAGGTGAGAGGAGTGAGGAGGAGTAAACATTTGGGTGAAGGCGTATCTTTCTGTCCCAGGATTATCTCTGCTGAAGCACAGCAGTGCCAAATCCGTGTTTGCTGGATCCCAGCATCCCAGCAACCAGCCTTCTGCAGCTGCCCTTTTACCAGCCTCGCTGCCTCTGGGAGCGGGGAGGATGGTTTGTAACGGTGTGAGTGTGGCAGAGGTTGTGCACGGCTTGGGGACTGTGAATACTAACAGCGAGATCTGGTGCAGGAGAGGATGGACCAGGACTCCAGTCCTCTCTGAAAGCCAAAACCATACAGGTTTTTTTCGCCTGGGATTTCTGAAGCTCTCGGGGAGAGGAGGGGTTGGCACCCAGAGGTGTTTGTGTTTGCAACGCGGCTATGTGGAAAGCGGTGCATTTTGGCTGCTACACTGTTTAAGGTCCATATGAATAATTCAACTTTTCAGTTTGATTTGAGCCAAAGCTTTTCTTTTTTTCTTGCTGAAATAAGCAAACAAGCAAAATGATTTCAGCTTTCTTCCTTTGCACGTGGCTTTAGCAAGAGGAGTGCACTGGCTTTGCTCTAGGCACCGCTCCAGAACGGGGAAGAGGAGGTGGAGGCTCACTTTTTGCCCAGTGGTGAAGATGGTGGTTTTGGATTTGAGTTTGCACCTCAGATTGAGGTGCGACCTCAGATTGAGGTTGCACCATTTCCTGAGACAGGTCTGACCCGTGCTATCCCATCTCGGGGCAGCCCTGAGCAGTAGGTGTTAGAGGGAAGGGGAAGGCTTCCTCATGAAGTGTTGCTGCATTGCCTTATTTTAAAACCTTTTAAAAGTCACTTGACTTGGAGCCCGTGATTATTAGCCTCAGTTCTGGTGATTAGGATATTCATTAAGTAACAGGGACAGCTGAGTTTTGGTAACGGCTACCAGGAACCAGAGGATGGGAATGATCTCAAGCAACAGAGATGAAGGGAATCCCATCTGACACTGACAACAAGGTTTGCAGGTCCCCCGGCGGAAAAGAAAAGAGAGTCGGGAGGGTTTGTACATCAGTCTCATGTTGGCACCGAGTCCCTTGCTAGTACACAGGAGCAGAATTACCACACACGATTGCTTGCATCCTACCCTCCTTGAAAGATGAACGTGCAGTTGTATTTTGCATGCTAGAAATACTTCTAATTACTTCCAATTCACGTGCTCTCCTCAGGTTGTATAAACGCCTCAGACGCAGCACACTTGCAGAGACTTTAGGTCTAGCCCTAGTTCCTTGTGCCAGCAATGCAATAGCCTGCGACTGTCTCCTCACCCAGGAAGGCTGGATTGGGGCTTCGTAACTATAATGTCAACTAAAGCCTGGAAATCCGATTGTCTCAGGAGGCAACACTGCCCCGTTAGTTGGCTGCCATACATTATCTTGATGAAGAACCTGGCTTTGAAAGAAGAAAGCCTTATTACTATGAAAAAGCATAGAAGCTTGTAAAAATAGATGGGGGAATCAGTCATTAGAAAAGACTATAATTTTTCTTCAGTTTTGCAGTAGCTGAGAGGTAGATTTCTCAGAAACATTTACAATGGTCAGGAAATAACGTAAAAAGGGAGAGCACTGATGAACTTGCAGTCATGGGATAACCCAGTCTGCTCGGTAGCTGGTACACAGGAATGAATGCAAATGGATGCATGTGTGTTTAAACTTGTCTTTTCCACTTATGTCTAGTGAATTAATTGATGGAAAGAAAAGAAAAGCAATTTTATTAGTTCATATTGGTGGATGACTCAATTTAATTTTGTTGGTATTTAATGAGTTAGGATGGTTGTTAATATTGTTTCATTATTACTAAGTAGTTCAGAGTCTGGGCTCAGTCTGGGCTTTTATTAATTATTGTTAAATTTAAAGAATTTAAAAAATCATTGCAATGTGGGAAGTGAGGAGAAGGCAGACATATGAGGCAGCATTATCAGTATGTGCTATACCCCCTGCAGCAAGGATTTCTGTCTCTTTCTGCTCATTTATTGTGTGTTTATTTGCCTTTTCATTTTCCCATGATGATGTCAATATTAAGGGGAAAATGCTGAAACTGAGGGATTTTAGCCTTTGATACAGAAGGATTACAGCCTGCAAACAGGATAAAGGGTTCCTAGTCTTATTTTGAAGACTTTAATTGACTTCAGCAGTAGCAGAATCTGGCTCTAAATGCATTTGGATTGTGTGCACTCCACAAGAAATGTTCAATATTATGTGCAACGAAGTTAAGAATCAGAATGTGCTTTTCTTTAAAAGGAAAATGGAATTATCTTAGAAAACAAGAACCAGACTCTATCTGCAGTTTCACTGGTGGGATAAGCTGCAATACAGGCTCCAGGTCTTAGAGCTGCCAAATATTCTGTCACTCCAAAGCCAGGTCTTTCCGCTAGCTCCTATTTCCGTGTTTCCTCTCTTTTATATATATGTATATATATGTATATACACACACACACACACACACACACATTTTTATCTATATTTTATATTTATTTATATTTATATTTAGTTTATTTAGTGTTTTACAGACCCTCACTTAAAATGGGTGCTAAATGAAGTCTAAAATCTAATGCTAGAGACTTTATCTTGAATGCCATATGGATTGTTTCCATATCTTTTTTTTTGGTTGTTTTTCTCGTTGTTATGGTATTTGCTCCATACACACCTGACTGTTTTCTCCCTCTATGGAAAGTTTCCTTCAGTATGCTGGAAATCATGAGTCACGGATTTCATTGATTTGAGAAAGTTAAGGAGAACAGCTCGCTGGGCTCATCAGCCCGACTCACGGGGCGATGGTTTTGGCATGGTGCACCGGGTCTCGCAGGCTGGTGGGTTCTCAGCTGCAGTGATACAAATTAAACAGCACCTCCTTCCTACAGCAGAAGACATTTCTCTCATGGTAGGCACCCCCAGAAGTCTTAACAACGTGTAATCTGGTGATATCTGAATGTGAGAGTGGCTTTTGGGTCTTTGGCAGAGGCGGAGGGCTGCTGCAGGTGCGGACATTCGGTGATGTGCTAAGGAGGCGCCGGCTGCGTGCACCGGCTCTGCCTTCCTCTCCGGTTATTCCGTTCCTGAGGTCAGATGCAATTCCCATAAACTGTCTGAGCAACAGTGATTGCGGCACTGGTGTACATGAGTAAACAAAAAAGGTTACGCTTGCTGAAACTCCCTAAGCTCTGCGCTGCTTATTTTTTCCCCCCATTTTTATTATCGTCACATTGGAAGCCCTGTGCATCTGTGTTCCCAATGGATATGCTGCCGAGTCAGACGTGAACATGTGTTAGGGGAAGGGATGGCATCCCTGCTTGGTGCCTCTCTGACTTTGGGGTGATTCCCAGCTCACCCAGGACCGTGCTGCTGGATGGCTCTGTCTGGAATGGCATAAAACCGGACCAGCGTAAGAGATTCATGCATGTCAGCTCGCTTTCCCCAGGTTTGATCCCCAACTGTCCCTCCATGCACACTTCTTGTGATGCTCATGGCCAAAAGCTTCACACAATAACACAAATATCTGCAGCCAAGACCTTACTCTTCACTCTTGTGAACTCCCAAGTGCCCAAAGCCCTGTGAGCTTTATAAGAATTCAGTATCAAAATGGAATCTTCATTTTTCTGAGTAATATCTTGCCAATGAGATACTTTGTTTCTCAAAAAAATATGTGGCATACTTCATTTTTACTGATTCTAGGAAAAGCCTGGTGAAGGCAGGCAGACTTTCTTCTGGTTATAAATAGCTGAAAGAGTAACTGATCATCTAACATAATTTCCAAAAAAACACACCTTAAATTCTGCCTTTTCTTTATGGCCGTAAGACCTGTTCAGACACCTCTCTGCTGAACCAGTGCAGGCAGCATACACGTAGTAGTTAGGGTTTTTTAATGATTCATATCTGTCTGAGCCCTGAAATCACTGTTTGGTCATTATTCAGACCTTACTCAGGGGTAATTCCCATTATATGGTGGTGCTTCTCTGGCAGCTGTTGCAGCTCCTGATTTGATGTCTTCTCCTTTTGCTTTGTGCCAGCACCCTCCTATCAGTTGAAGTGGCTCCTGGTGTTGGTGCTTCTTCCTTTCTCTTATGTTGAGGAATCAGTTTGAGCCAAAAGCTTAGAGTTGTGATTCCCCAGAAAGACACTCTGCAACTCTTGCTTGTAGTTCAGTGCCTATGATCTACAGCAACCGGGAGCAGACACACAGATGCAGAACACATTCTTGCTTTTCTTCTTTCTTACTTTTAGGTATGGGAAAATGCTTTCCTACAACCTGCCTTTGTCACCACAGAAATACGATGTTTCTGGCCCTGGAAGTGGATGGGTTTTATTCTGGGAATGGGTGGAAGAGGGTATTTCCACAGCTTTAAAGAAATACCTTCCTCCTCCCCTCGCTGTCCAGTCCTTGCTCCCCCACTCCTTTCTTTCTGCAGAGCTTTTGGAAACTCTGCATGGAATAGCAGTTAATGTTGGGGTTTTTTTGGTTTTTTTTTTTTTTTTGCTTTCTTTTCATGATTTCAGTAGCCTGGATGGTAAGCAGATGTCTACAAGCCATTGTATAGGCATTACTGATACTGTGATTTGGGCACTCAAACCAGGACAACTAGTTTGAAGCCTGATGGCCAAAGTCAAGAATGAGGGTAGGAAGTGGAAATCTATATTCCAGCTTTGCCAGGTGTCCCCACACAGATCAGAGTGTCTGTACATCCTATTTCTGTCTTTGAAATGTGTGAAAATAAGGCAGAATTATTCCACAAGTCTCTTCTGAAGCTTTATTTACTTCAAATCTTCAGGCAACAAACAATACATAGAGGCAAATAATTTTTTTTTTGCTTGTTTGCTCTTTGCTGGATTTTGGGAAGAAAATTCTAAATTTGCCTGGTTTCTGCTGTTCCAAGCCTTGCTGACAGTAGGAAAGTTTTGTCCATAAAGCTATGTACGCATAATTTCACTAACAAGAGCTATTACTGTGAGGACAGACACAGCAGTGTGAAGCACAGACGGTGGAAGTCCCCTCCGACATTACAAACCATCACAGAAGAATTGTCCTGGGGTAGCTCCACTGCACTGCTGGGCCCTGCTGCCATGGTCTTCTTGGGTTAAAAAGAAAATAAAATCATATATTCCCTTCCATAGCTGTGCTGGGGAAACTTCAAAGGGCAGAGCGCAACTTAAAGAAGGACTATGGTATTCTTTCTGTTGTTGTGGCTCTGGGGATTTTGGGTGTGAAGAGGTGCGGTCCCTGATTGACAGGACATGGCTGGCAAAAGCCTCATGCAGAGACAGAGTTGTACCAGCCAAACCTGTGGATTTTGGTTGTGGGGCAAGGTGGGGCTGAAACAGACTTCACTGGTGAAATGTCAGTTCTAGCAATACCCTCTGCATCCCTATTTGAAATGCTGCTGCAGTGCAGCGATCTCCGCCAAGCACTTACACGACAGAGATGGCTTTGCTCAGGTGGCTGAAGAAGGGAGCTTTTTGGTACAGTAATGTTTTGTTCGAGTAATGTCTATTTTCTTTCACTTTAATTTTCCCAGTCTTGCTGAAAGGCTGCTGTTGTAAGTCACGGCTGGGCAGGTAACCATCTGTTAATGAGTAATTCTTGTGTCTGATATCAGCATTGATCTGGTTCATATTTTGCAATGTAATGTCATCTCCTGAGTGGGCTTGCTTGGAGTTCCTTGTTATTGCTATGCCATGCTTTTAATTAGCTCCTGAAGGGAAAGAGGCGGGAAAGGTCTGGATGGTAAATCTGCTCTGATTACAAGCAACATTGGCTCAGCTCCTCTGGAGGTGTTCTTAAACGCTTGCGGAGTACACCAGCGATCATATCCGAGGATCAGGCACTTTGTAAACTCTTCATTCCCTGTGGTTTGGGGAGAGTATCTCGCTACATGGCATTCCCATCTACCCACAAAGACATTAATGATTAACGACGATAACAGCTCTGCTTACTTAGAAAACTAAAATACCCTAAAGTCAAGTAAATCACAGTCCCTTGTGAAAGCTCATTGCTGATTCACTCTCCTGCTTTAGCCCAGCCCTGGAAGTTTCCCTCTGCCAGGCCAAACCTTCGTGAGAGGAGAGCAAAGATGAAAGTCTGTGCTCCTTTCGCTGTTGTCTTGGCTCTGACTCTGAGCAGTGACTGTGCAAGGACGGTAAGTCTGATTCTTCTGTTTTGGAGTGGTGGATCACCTATGTGCTGGCTGGCAGGACAATGTTGCCTTAGGGTTGGATGAGTGAAGCTGCCGACCAGACTGAAAGAAAAGAGTACTTTGGATGAAAAACAAAAGGGATTTGCTAGATGAAGGCTCACAGCAATGCTGACTAAGTGGGGGGGCCTGCAGGACAGCTGGTCCCGTACGCACCTGCATTCAAAGAAATCGCTTACATCCATGCCCTGCTAGAGAGGAAGAATAGGAGGGGAGGAAGGACCACAAAAATTGAAATACTTTGAAAATGCATCTCAGAAATGTGTTGACACAAGCAGGTACCTGCAGTAGCAGGGAAGAGGAGTGCTACCACACCAGACTTTACTGCTACCTGGTAACTGAACAAGCCAGCTTTGGTAACTGTCTCCTTCTTTTCAGACCTCTCCCTGTTTTCACGACGTGCCCTTCAGTGATTTCATCGGATGCTTTGTGTCTTTTTGTTTGGGTATGTCTGTGAGGCAGCTGCAGCACTGCTGAGCATGGCCGTGACGGTTTGACTTAAGCGTGTTTGCTTAAACCCCACCGTGGCCTGGCGTCCACCATGGGCTAGCAGCGCAGCTAATAGCCAGGACCCCAGCTGTGTGGCTTTATGATTAGCCTTATTTCACCAGCTAGTTTAAAACTAGCTCAGATCTACTTAAATGATGGTATAATCCTAACTGTCCCAGTGAAGTACAGAAGTATCCCCTTAGACATTGCAGGTGGGAGCAGAGAGGAATATTCGTGGTGCCTAGGAAAAGATCAGCCCTGGCTGAGGCCATTGGAGACAGTTCAGTGCTGGCAGAGTTGGTGAAGAGTCCAAAAACTGTTTCTTCCTCACAACTGTTCAAGCCCTCCCTATATATCTTAGCAACAGCTTTGTCTCATCCCTTACGTGTTATGTCCCCTACCCAGTTCTGCGTTCATGATGTGCTGCTTCCCTGGCTGCTTTTGTGATATTTTTGTTTTGCTATAGTTCAGCTGTCAGCACCTTTGGTGGCAGCAGCACTTTATGTGTATTACCGTTTTTTATTATTTCCTGTGGCTTAAAATCGGCTCAGCCTAGTGCTCTTTGCTTGCTTTCGGCAAATCCAAATAAAGTAGAGGTTGCTTTTTTAACTAATGCCCTGGGGGATACAGCTCAATGGCAGGAAAAGTCAAATGTTGGGATATTACTTGTAACTGTGAACTGGCCCCAGAATGCATATGTGCTTCCTGCCGAGAGAAACGGGAGATGTATCCTTTGGCAATAGAAAGATATAATGCAGCAGAGCTTTGGCCTTTTTTGTGCTGTGCTGGGTTTTCCTGGTTTAACAGAGACCTTTCACGAGGCAGTGTTTATCTACCTTCTTCCACCAGATTGTGGCCCAGTAAAAATCACACACAAATAACGAGATCTTTGCAGAAGCACTGGGAGAAAGCCAATTTCAGGGCACCCTGGAAAGCACGTTCGTCTCTATCGGATGGTTCCGAGAGTGAATTTGTGTCTCCAATCCACATTCTTTTTTTCTCTTTGTAGCACTACAAATCTGGGGCAGGAAGAGGCTCAAAACATGAGTTCACTCGCCCACAAGGTACAAAGTCAAATCCAATAGGTTTCACGACAGTAAGAACGATGTGCCTGTCTGTATCCACGCTGTGCAAGTCAGTAGTAAGCCTGTCTTTGTTTCAACATGAATAAGGATTATGGAATGGTTATGCCAATATTAATTTCTGTGTAGAGGGGAATTTGGGATTAGCGCAGGAATCTCAGGTAATTTTCCTTCAGGTGTGGATTAGTGGGAAGGTGCTGATAGGATTTTAGTTTGTCTCAGCTGGTGTGGCTTATATTCACTCAACATGGTGGGGCTGTAGATGTGCAACTTCCTTTATTTTAATCAGAGCTGCATCTGCCCTGCAACTTTAAAGTGTATAAGCTCTTTGATATGCATAGGTTCAATTTCTGACGCAGCCCTTGTTCTCCCTGTGGGAGAAGGGTTTGAGCCCCATGCAATTTCCTGGGTTGCATTTGTTTTGATGGCACCTAAATAATCAGACATCCTGGCTGTGTGCGCACATTGCAGGCTTCAATTTTTAAAGCTTTTGTTGCCCTGTGCTTTTGCTGTTAAGGATTACATGAATCAGGCCATTAGTGGTGCCTTTATAGCTTAGTCTTTAATGGACTTTGGGATGCAATATGTCTTCTGAATGGATGTATGTTCACAGCTCCCCTAACTGCTTATAACAGGAGGTATGAGACAGAGAAGGTAAATATCTGGACATTTGCTTAATTAGTTCAGACAATGAAAACCAGGCTTGAAAAAGGGATAGCAGAGGGTCTGGCAGTAGCTATTTCGCATTGACAGATAAGGGGACAGTTAGGGCAGATAGAATGACCATAATTCCAACATAATTAGGAAGGGGTTTGGACCACAGGGACAGGTTATTTTTTCCATGATGCTAATAACTGGCCTCAGCAGCTCTTTGAGATAATGACTCTGGGCTTGTGAGGGTTAACAGATATCTCAAGGGTGTGCAGGAGCCCCAGCTGTGATGAAAGGGGTAAGTTCAGGATAAGGAGTAGTTGTACATCGTCACTGAGAAATGGAAATGCGCTGTGCTGCCAGCTTGGTTGTACGCCCCATTTCTCTCCTACAGCAGAGGTTGGCTTTCCATTCACGCTCCCGGCTCTCAGAAGTGATTGCTTTAAGTTTAATGGTTAAATAAGCTCTGACAGTTTTTCATTGTCTTTTTTATCTTCAGTCTCCTTCATTCTCAAGACTCATCTTGAAGGGTTTTTTTCTGTTAGACTCCCACTAGCCTTCCTAGACTCCCACCACCCTTCCTTAGGCTCCCATCACTGACATGGTAAAGATAAAACTTGCCCTTTTCAGACACCCAGTCCCATTAATTTCTCCCCAGTTGTAAGGAATCTGCTTATCCCAAAGGGAAGGTGGTATGATGAAAATTATCTGTCATCTCCCCCAACCTTTAAAACCTTCTTTCTCCTGACTGTTTCTATTTCGGTTTGTACTGTCTGGTGCCTTAATTGTTTTAAACAGATGTTACAACGTGATATGGAGCCTGAAAGGATACTACTTCAGAAATCAATTTAATATGCTATTACAATACAACATAATTAGAAATGATAATTGCAATTAATGAATATAATTGGCATTTGCTGTACCAGAAATTGCAATATATTTTGAGCTGAAACGATCTGAGATCTTTATTCTGCTGCAGAGCCCATTAATCTTTGTTGATTCAGTCATTACGTAGGATTTTAAGCCTCTCCTTATGCACTAGAAATTGCAGAGACACAGAGTCCAAAGTACAGCTGATGATAAACTTGAAGATGTCTATCTTCATAATTTCATATGATAACATATAATACTTATACCTGTGGGTTGGATTTCATCTGCATGATGAGGTTTTTATTCTTGTATTTCAGTGTTTACGGAGGATGGAAATTTATGCAAATTTCCTTTCCGGTACGGTGGAAGGTTTTATCACTCCTGTTTATCAAATCTATTTTCCCGAAAGAAATGGTAAGTTACCATTGCTCATAAATGAAGACAACATTCAAATGAAAATGTCATCCTTTTAGTGCTTTAATCTTGTTTTTGGAACAATTAACTTGAGCTTGATGTTGCGCCCAGGGAGAGCCATGCAGTTCTCCTGTTTACAGTCATGGTCCTCATGTCAAGACTCATGCTCAGAGGGCAGGGAGCCCAGGCAGGGGGTCTCCAGGGCCACAGAAAGCTCAAGAACTGCAGAAATGTTTCCTAGTTGGCCTTCATGTTGGAATTGCAACCTATATGAGTGGCAAGAGCTTGTACAGAAAGGCCAGGACTGATGGCACGACCTGATAGAAAACATCTGCTGAGGGAGAAAGGAGAAATACAGACACCTGTAAGAGATGACATTTGGTTGCAGAATTATTTGATTTGTGTGGGCCATACTTCTACTGCGGCAGAGACCATCTGATTTGTGATGAAATTTCTTTTTTTTTTTTTTTTTTTTTTTTTTTATCCAGTACCTCTAATTTCTCTTCAGATTGGCACTAGGCCCCTTTTGGACAGTGCAGTACTAAGAGGTGAGGTAGTACTCCTGCTTGTAGGGTAATGATTTATTCTACTAGTGTGTTTAAGGCCAGGTCTCCTTATTTTGAGCAAAGGTTATTCTTTTTTTTTTTTTTTTTCATAGAATCATAGCATAGCATAGCACACATATTTTACATATGCAGAAGTTGTTAAAAGTATTTGTTATTCGTTTTGGGGTAGGGGCAGTCATGTGGGAGACCTACTGCAGCAAGCACTGGATAAACAAGACTAACTTTGCAGACGAACCTATGTAATGGGCACATATGAACAGAAATCAAAGGCAACAAAGCAGGGAATATATGGGTACCAGTAATGTGAAAATATATGCACAGATTAACTATGTGAAAGGGACATACTTGCATGTTCTCAGGGTGGAAACTTTTATATTTTTCTCCCATGCAGGGCAGAGCTCTCCTTTTTTATACTGGACTGTCTAATTTTTTCATTATCTGTGTTGTCTTTGTGATGGCACATCTGTTTTAAGTGTAAGTGCTGGTGTAATGTAAACAACAAAACACATACCTTCTTACACAGATAAATAATGGATCCGCAAGCTAGGAGACCACTTCTGAATTTCCCCAACATCCATAGATACAATCCAGACAAGAAAAGCCTCAAGGAAACAAGAACTTGAGAATTACTTAACTAAAGGAAGACAACTGGAAAAATTTTCCAGCTTGAACCCTGTCTTTGATGAACTGTAGCCACAAAGAGTTTGACCTTTAGACCCACTTAATTTCATGCAATGCTTAAGATGGATCTTGTTAATACATGACACTCTGTGTATTTGTTTTTAGGCAGTTAGGCCACAGAAATAGAAAAAAATGAAAAACCCGTGAATGGACGGGGTCCAAGGTTAGAGCACACTTTAGCGCTGACCTTGGACAACTCGCTCTTATGCTTGTGATTTTTAAAAAGCCATTTACAAGTGGGGAGAGAAGGAGGAGGACAGCTGGAGCTATTTGGTTTTGACAGGTCCTTTCACCCCATGACTGACCTTCTGGCCAGTGTTTACTCTTCTTTGCTAAAAGCAACCCAACATGTGACTTCAGGCACAGAGATGCCGGGAAAAGAGCCCTGAAAGCAGTCAGGAAACTTGCTCTGTGCATTTTTGTGTGACTTGGCACTAGCCCATGCTGGACTGATGCTGAATAACTGATCCCAGGGGACCTGGCAGGCAGCAGGTGAGGGCAAGGCTTGTGTCCTTCCTGCTCCTGGCTGCCTGCGAGCTGCTAGTAAGGATGGAGATGATGAGAGGCTGGATGCCACCTGCCTCTTTGGGGGCAAATACAAGGAGACCAGACCAGGAGAGTGCTGGATTACACACTTAGTGAGTCCATGTCTTTAGTCCTCAAGCCATACTTTAAGGCAGGACTACGGGCAGGACTCCGTAGTGTGAGCCAAAGCCTGCTCCAATTGGCTTTAATTTTATTATATGTTTTCTCATACTACGTATGACACAGATATCGTGTGCTAGCCCACCATAATAAATTCAATAAAAAGGTAGTCCTGCAGAAAGCTTTTAAGAGCAGTGTCTATCTTAATAAAAAACTCAACATCTCATTTATGAAAGCTAGTCTGCTGATTAAAAGGGCTGAATGCGGAAGGCAAACAGACATGACCTTGTCCATTTGTAACATCGAATGTTTCAACATAAATCAGCGTCTTGACCACAGAAACCTCTTCCTACTTACTCTGAGGGCAACAAACAAGTTGTTTCTTTATAAATATTTATCAAAAACACAGGAAAGAAGACAAAATAATTGCAGTATTCAAATCACAAACTTCCTTTAATAGCATCCTCTATTGCATTTCCCTTTAATTATAATCTCTTTTCACAGATAAATTCCTATTTAGATGCCTCTTACCAGGTATTAAAGATGTCACGTAAATTTGCCTTATGTGTTGAAGAGAAAAAATTAACTGGAAATGTTGCTAAAGTTCATTGGTACCTCCAGAAAGACAAAACAGTGTAGGGACAGACAGAATGGGGGTGCGATGAACATCCGTGAGAGCAAATGGGGAACGTGGTCTGAAATGCAGCCAAGATGTGGCTGCAGGGATGCTGCTAGTGCCTTGCCCCTGTGTCCCATGGTGGGATGGGTTCCCTCCAGATCCTCCTCGAGGGGAACGGCAAGAAAAGATCTTGGCTCAGATTTTGGCTGTTACTTGGAAGGTGTTGACTCATACCCTGGAGAAGCCTTATCCTGTGCTTGAGTGCTGGGTGTGCGGGTCCCCGTTGTGCCAGGTTGCAAGGGTGGGTTTAGGTCTGTATATAAACACCATGATCTTCCCATCTTCTCTGGAAACAGGAAGATTTGATACTTTGTTCACAGACTGAAAACAATGAAAAGAAGGGCTTTTTGGCCAGATGGATTACAAACTGGAGAGTGTATGCCAGTCCTGGAAAGGAGAAGGACATGTGAGGTAAGCCAGGAGACACCAAGCATCTGGCTCTGGATTTTGCTGGTGCTGGTGGTGGTTGCTCTGGTGTTGTCAGGTGAAGCCTGGGCATCTCTCATGGTCAGGACAACACCAAAAGAGGTCTGAGGGAACCTCCAGGCCTTGAACATGGTGACAGCACCAGGCGTGATAGCAGAGCTCTTTCCTTATAGCAGTCTGGCTCTGACCTGAGGCTTTGCTTGCTCTCCAAAGCAAGCCTTTATTATTTCCCAATGCTCCTGATGGGTAAAACAGCCTGCTTTCCATTTATCCTGCCTACTAGTCAGGCCTCATCTCTGATACACCATTTTGTCGTCCATTGCCGTGTTGTTTACCGCACATGGGTTTAAAATGTTGTTTAAATCAAGCCCTAGTAGTGAACTTTTCTGGTGTAATTAATTCAGTATCCATGTCTTCAAAGTTTCACTTTTTTGTTAAGAATTTTATGTGATGGTCTGATGTAAAGACATTTGTTATAAATTTAGAGAGTGGGCCCATTTACAGGTGGCACAAAGAAATAATAAACCTGTTTGGTGTGGCTGCTGGAGGTAATATCCAGTGAGCCCAAATTGTCAACATATTTTTGGTAAGCCTCCCAGCAAAGAAGAGATTTTTTTAAAAGAAAAGGAGGGAGACTAGTGAAGTAGCTTTGAGGATGTGCTGAGCTTCTCCCAGACAGTGAGAGATAACGTGGCGGAAAATAGAAAAGGATTATGTGAATGGGCAAGAAGCTCGGTATTGAGAAGGCAGCCTGGCATCACAGGGGAGGACCAACAGTGAGGTGATAGGGAAGGAGGGGAGTGGTTGTGAAGAGCATTGGATGGGGGGACCACTGGGTTGTGGAAAGCTTGTGGAAGAAGCCTCTGTCAGGGTCTCTGGTAACAAAAGACACTGAAGAAGGAAAAAAAAAATGAGTTTCCATTTGCTTAGAACTCGTCTGCTGCTGGACAGACTCCAGAGAGTATTAATTTGCATATAAATTGTTTTTTTCCCTCTAATGATCAGAGTTTGCTTGAATTCTTCAGGTGTATACAGGACCTTTTCCATTTGCCTCTTCCATTCTGCCCAGTGTAACATCCCTCTATTAAATCAATAATTGTGTCAGTCAGAAAAGTTAGAAAAGTTTGGACTCTCCTTCCCCGTCATGGCTGGCACAGAAGAAGTGTTTGGTCAGAGACGGTTTTGCCAACAAAGACACAAGCAGTGCACTGCCAAGAACCACTTTTAACTTACGCCTCACCTTAATCCTCATGGGTAATAGACCATCCTTTATAAAAGCACGATCCACTTCCCACCGAAGGAGCCCAGAGAAATTTCCATTAACTCCCAGCAGAGTCGCTTGGGCCTTAATGCCTGTGAGAAAACAGCCTCTTTAAGAAGGTGTCAAGTCAATCTGCACTAGACTACTGAGCACTTTTCTTTTTATGCCCTTTATATAATTGAGGTCACCAAACTTAATATGCGTGGCCTATTCAGATCCTCCATAGGAATTAAGCATTTTAAATACCACATAACATCTAATTAAGAAGCAAAGTAGGGCGGTTAAAATGGTAGACAGGCTCTACAATAAAATTTCAGTCTAGCTTGTGACGTCCTAGGGTGAAAAAATATTTTATAACGCAACTGGTAAGATTGTTAACTTATACTAACTTAACACAAGATATGATAAAAACACACATAATAAAAGCAGATTATTAGTCACATTAAGTAAAGCAATCCCCTCTTTCTTCCAGTGCTGTGTAGCCACTCATTTTCCTGTGTAGTAGCAGCTGATATTTATTATGCTGCATTAGAACTGGTTGGGGAGGACGTTTTGGTGGATGGCGCATTGGGACACAAGGTGGACCTCCAAGGTTCAGCCTCAGTTCAGTCACACACTCCCTGTGTGGCCTCAGGGAAGTCTATAAGTCTACCCCTGCAAATGGAGAATAGCAGCTTAGTGCTCCTTGGAGTGCTATGAGCCTTGGAGATACCAGACTTGATGAGGGCAAGGAAAGTGTGCGGATAGAGTTGTCAAAGTTTGTCTCTGTAGGATTCCCACGGGCAGTGTTGCATGCAGGATTCAGCCCGCTGCTCTGCAAAAAGAAGTTTTATCCGTGCATTTGGAAATCACCCCCGTGTCAGCTATTTCCTCATTTTGTCTGTCAAGTTAAAAAATAGAAATACTTTAAAGGAACTGAGTGCAAAATACGTTTGCCGCTGAAAGCTAAGAAAAAGTCCCTCTGTGGACAGTCTCCTGCCTCCACAGATTATTAAAGTAACTGACAGGCATAAAAAATGGGTTGGGTCCGGTTTTGCTTGTTTTGTAATGAATAAAGGAGACATAATTTATTTGCTTTGGTTTTGGTTTTTATTTCTGTCTTTCGTTTTCTAATCTTAGAAGTAGAAAGAAGGTTGGGTTTTTCTGGAGGATTCATTGGGATCTCAGGTCCTGCTTCCACATCTCATTCTCAATCTGTATATTTTGTTTGAGAGAAATGGTGCAGAGCAACTTTAACAAAAACTTAAAGCATATTTCTGCTCTGGTGTTCAGAGATTTTGAATGAAACATGCTAATTAGGGAAAGAAGTATGAATTTCCAGGTTGCCAAAGAATGAAGTCCGTATAGATTCAGTGCAAGCATTCAGGTTGTTAAAAACTGAACTGAACTGCACCTTTAATTCTTTTCAGGTGTTCAACAACACATAACTATGACCGGGACAGGAGATGGGGCCATTGTGCTTTGTTGTCTGAAGACCACTCAGGTAAGACAAGCCATTGCTGAGTTGCTCCAGATAGCTGGCTCCTGCTTTGCCACCTGCAGTAAGGAGGGACGGTGCCTTCAGTGTACTTTTATTTGGTGTACACAGAACAAGCCTTCACCTTAGCTGTTTCCGGGATCTCTTTTTGCCTCTGCATAACCATAGCATTAGACTGTGAATATTGCACAGTCTTTAATTTACTCTCACTTGACTAACTTGAAGTCGTGGAAAGAAATGATGGTAACGCCAACACGGAAATCTGAACTCCATCTGGAGCCGAGCACAGAGGTGATCGTCTTCTCCTCCCTCATGGCCTGGATGTGCCTTTTAGTTTTCCCCTGATTTAACCAGCTACATTTTTTTGTCTCTCTGACCAGTTAATTTTTTAGAAGGTACAGAAACATTTTACAGCCTGTGCAACACACAGCCATCACTTCCAGCTGTCCATCCTCAAGATCTCAGGGTAAAGAGCAGACCTTCAAAACCAGACTTCCCTGGGCTTTGGGCTGCATCAGGGAAGACAAGAGGACAGACACATTCATTGCAGGAGTACTGAGGGACAACGAAAGGGTTACTTAGCAGAGCAGTGCTACAGCTTTGTGTGGTCACCACACTCTAGTGCTAAAATTACCTCGTTGTGAAAGTCTGTCTAAAATGGGAAGCCAAGGTCTGCGGCAAACTCTCATTTCTATGTAAGTCGCTTTAATTGACACACTGGGTGAAAGCATCACGTCCCAAGCAGCTCAGTGGGCAACATGCAACCCTGTCCTCAGCAGTACCTTGATGGTTGGCCCTTGCTTGTCTCTGTCTCCCCAGCTTGATGTTTCAGGAGCTGGATGCCGGGGAATCTCATTTTGTAAGGACCGCATATATCTAATTCTCAATTTATAGTGACAGACCAGCACTGAAAAATCAGGTGTTGCACTGTTGCCCCTGAGGTTTTTTTTGGATCTGTGTCCAAATGCTGATCATGTTCCTCTTTTCTCCTTCACATTACTTTCAAATGTGACCTGTCTTGTTTAGTCTGCGGGACACGACCAGATGCCCTTAGATGTTTGCTTCCCGCTTTCCAATGAAGGGCATTTTCCACCATCCCCTTGCAGGGAGTTCTCCGTCATGTCATGAGACTTGTTGACAAGTTGATTACAATCTACCAGAGTGCTTGAAAAGCCAACGTTAGTTGAATCATGCTGAGAGTCTAAAATTAAGCAGTGCACAGCATCATCATTTTAAACTTAACAACTTTAAATTATTTTCCAGCCTGGATTTAAAACAGATTAACAGTAGATCAGAGACAAATGACCTAACCCCAAAACAAGCAGCAATGCATGTGCCTTTGTAATGCAAGTATGTGAGACATGAACGTAGACTTTACAGACAGTTCATGCTTACAAGAGCCAGGTTATGAGGGCTGCACTTATTCATGAGTGCCCTCCCAGAGCTTAAAATGTTGGAAGCGGTAACTCATGACTGCTTTAATCCTCCACTGAAACATTGACTGTCACGTTGGTGGCTGGCTGACTCAAGGAGGCTTTTCTGGTAGCTGAAGAAGGAGCTCTCCAAGCCTAGCTTTGCATTTCTGGGGGTGCCTTGTGCCGCCTCTGTCCCTCCCTCAGCCCATCGCCATGGTCCTACCAGCTCCACATGCAGCCATCTCCACAGCTAGCTGGCCGCCCGCAAGTCTTTTTGGGCTTTCTGGCTCATTTTTGCCTGTTACCCACCGCAACATTGGATAGGGTAGTTTGCAACAAAGTCTGCCTGCCCCTTGCTGAGGGATATCCCTGACAATATACCCTAACGCCAGTGAGGGCTTGTCTTGGATACTGTTTTTTTTTTTCTCCAGGAAAGAGTTAAATGTGTGAGAGAGGAAAGGAAAAAGAAAACAGGATGGGGTAGCTGGAAGAGACCACTGCTGGCTGTTGCAATGAAAAGACCATCTCTGAAAGCATTAAGAACTTCGTAAAATTAAATTAAAATGTCTTTAGGTACTCATTTATTTATAAATATAAATCTACTTATTTTTTAAGCAGCAAGCACTTTGTTTGGACTTGGAAAATTCTTAGCAGATCACCAGCCATATCTTAAAGAGAAAAGATTTATAGTGAGGTTGAAAGGAAGGAATGGCACAATGGCTTAAGGGAATTTCAAGCAAACAGAAAGGAAGTTAGTCTGCTGGGGAAGATAGCAAGAAAGAAAGAAAGAAGCAGTCAAACTGAATAATGTAGATATTTAAAATGTGGAAAATATGTGATTTTGTTGTTAAAAAATCCACTAAAATATTAAGTCTTTGGAGGAATCTCAACCACTTTGTAGACACTTGAAAAAAAAAGAAAAAATGAATTTTTTTGGGGAGAGAGTATCCTTTGTCCATAAGAGACTGGTGAGAGGTGTGTTAACTGGGATGGTGAAGGAGCTGCTTGAAAGCAAAGGCAGAAGCACGAACTCTCTCCAGACCAAGAATACCATGTGTATGTGTGGAGTCGGCTTGAAACCATTGGAGCTGCTTCCAAATTAGCGTTAAGCAAGCCTTGGAGGCATTGATCCAGAAAAGTACATCTGCCAACCTCAAGAGAAAGTTTAACCAAAAAGTGTTTAGCTTTGGGATGAAGTGAAGCTCAGGTATGAAGGCTCTGCTGGAGGGACATGTTAGTACTGCATTGTACAGAGCCAGAGCTCACCATAACAACAACCAAGGTGCTTGTTCAAACCCCTCCTGAAATCACTGGGAGCTTTATTGCTGCCTTCAGGTTTCCAGAGGTTCCTCTGCTTCTGCCCAGGAGATCTCTGTGGAGACAATGTGTAGTATCTGCCTGATGTGACCCCTTCATACACATGGGCCAACCGGGTTGTGGATGTGGAGTTTGTATGTATGCATGTACATATACATGCATAAAAGTGCAACAAGTGGATCTTCCAGACCTTGGGTGGTCTGTTAGGATTACTGGCCTGAATGTCTGGAAACCTTGGACAAATGGCCAAAACCCCAGGGAGGCCCAGACTTGGGAGGAAAGTGCCAGACTGAGTTTTTTTAAGAGATGTTTGGACTGATATGGAAAGAAGAAGTAGAGTTGTGTGGGCTGTGCAAGAAGGAGGAAGAGGCATCACCCCAGGAGGGGCTCTGGGGAAGAGCAGTCCAAGTTCTGGGAAAGGTGGGTAGCAGAAACAGAAAGTTTTTGTGGGAAGATATGGTTAGAAAGACGAGACAAGGCTACTGCTCGTTCAGCAGAGACTCAGAGGGATGAAGCTGAAGTCGAGGTGATTGCTAGCAAGCTTGGAGTGTTTTTCCTGTGAGGGTGGGGAGATACTGCTAGGTGGCTTTAGACATTGGCCGAGATTTCAGGGACTTGGCGCTCCCCAGTTAATGGCTAGTTAATGGGGAGCAGGATTCCCTGCAGGGAACTGTGGTGTGTCCATGTGCTTATGAGTAGAAGTTGTTCCTGGACTCCATGGAAGGTGGAGAGGGATGCAGAATACCCCGGGGAAGTCAGTCTGGAGTGGCGGGTGGGATGCAGTGAGGAACTCCGATTGGGAAAGAAATGGAGGACTGGAAGTGCTCTTTGCAGATTTAATGAGGGTACAAAACATGTCTTGAGCACCACTGTACCAGAAGATGGCCTGGAGATCAAGTCATGGTTTGGATGTGATGGGAGTAGGAAATACAGGATTTTCCTTTGAGGAAACATGACACCACTAAAAGTTTCATAACTATCAAACGGCAGGAACAGTAGGAACGTCACTGCCTTTACTTGCTTTCCCTTGATGTTATCCTGGAGTGAAACTACCAGTGAATACACCCAGGCCTGCTATCTGATATCAATTACATCACTCTCTTCTGAAGTAAATATTTTGAGCTGTGCAGGGGAACCTTCACATTTATGCTGCTGTAGCAAAGCTCAGGATGTGCCTTTTGTGTTTTGCTTCAGCCCTGTATGTGTGTGCCTGTGTTTCTATACGTTGCATCCCGTGGTTAGGACCACACGCTAGCTGAAGGAGCATCCAGATTGAGTGACCCTACAGTTGCCCTCGCAGAGTTTGGCTAGCGTTAAAAAAAGAGGGTTTGAATGCAGAGAAGCTGTTGGGCCAGCTCTGCAGTGGGTGTAAGACGTGTTGTTAGTTGACTTCAGGGGAGATAATACCCCTTGACATCCTGAAATCAGGAACAACAGCTGGCCAGCAAGACTCTTCCCCCTTTTACATTGCACATTGCCAAGTAAAGCTTCCGTGACAGGGATGAAAAAGTTGTTCTGGCACATGCCCTCCTCTCCCACCCTATTTTCCCATGATTCAGAAAATTCCTTTAAAATCAGAGATACATTAGGCTGGTCCAGTTTTATCTTGCTTGGCCTGATTTACTTGGATGCGCCCTTGTTTTGCTTCAATTTTTTTTTTCCTTTGTTCCAGCTGTCCATTCGTTTGAGTCAAAATCCCCCAAATCCATAGCAAGTTCTTCCGTCGAGGGTTGTCCTTTGTGTAATTTGAAAGAGAGATGCATAATCCCGGGGACCGACGTTGAAATGCGAAGCAGGCAGGGCAGCGATCCGGGCTGAGGCGGAGCTGCAGCCTTCCCTCCCCAGTGCAAAGGCACAGCTCCATCTTGTGGGCATTCGTCCCACCTTCTTCCTCACCGCAGCGGCAGCTCTGGCAACTTCATGCACGACTGGACCTCCCACCTTCGGACAAGTTAACTCTGGCGAAGGAGTTAGTGATTTGCTGTGGGGTTTTTAAAAGACGGATGAATATAGGTGCTATACAGCTGGAAACATAAACCAATGCAAATTGGTCGGGTAAACATTGTTTTAGATTAACAGGTGTTACTGAAACCACCGCGCATTAAATCAAAATGGTTCATGTAACCAAGCTGACGCGTAACACAGCAAAGCACGGCTTATCTGGCACCAATTAACAACAACTTCTTATGTGGCCTGTCTAGATCACTGCGCAAACAACCCTTGCCAAAACGGAGGGACCTGTTCTCCTGCTCATGGCTATAGGACGTACCACTGTACCTGTCCCGAGGAATTCACGGGCGAGGACTGTCAGATGAGTAAGTATCTTCTTCCACGGGTGTCACAACATGAAATACGAGCAGTAAGTAGAGTTCATTAATGTTTGCTTAATGAAAAGGTAGTGCTGTTGTGATGGGAGAGACCACTGCAGCATGAATGTTTGTGTAGGCAGATTTCCAAATGGTTATGACAGACAATCCATTACTGACAGGACAGCTGAAAATAGCTTGATTATACAGTTATAAATCCAAGCATACTCTGAGCCAGTGAGGTATTAAGCTATGGTAAACACAAAGAGACTCTTCCTCCTCCTTTGCTGTTTTAAGATTTAAATATCACTTATATGGTTGGAAATGACTAATAATATAATCCAGTAGGTAGGGTAGGGAGACATGGAAAAACAGCAAAATTTCAGATGACACCTTATCTCTTATGTATATGAACACATGAGTCCATTACAGCTTTTCGTGTGATGTCGGCTTTACACCTGGGCAGCTACTCCACCTTCAGGGGAGCCGTTCCCAAAGGAAGAGATTCAGGCCAAAAGGCTTTGCTTGGTTTATTTTTCCAGTTTTATGGTGGTGTCACTCCCAATTTACTGCACATCAAGAGAAGGATTAGGCTTTTACACTGAGGGTTTTCAGTTGTGCCTGATTTTCTCTGCAGCTCTAAACTTCTCTCCCAACATAAGCAAAGAAGCCCCTTTCAGTCCTGGTGCTCCGCTGTCTCAAGCGCAGCCCATCATCTGTGGATGATGCAGTAAAGTGGGACAGACACAAGTGTACACCACTGATTTTGTTTTTTGTGTTTGCTGAATGAACTTTTGGAAGGGCTTAAGTAATGGTGACGGTGTCATGCTCACAGAAGAAAGCCACCTCTGCCTCGAGGTCCTTGGAGCTGCTGCTATAGTGACTTAGTGCCTCCACGCTGTGGAGACTGGCTTGCTTGAGAAGCACCAGCTGTCAACAAACATACATCTGCTCAACAGGAAAAAAGAGATGAGCAGGGAACAATGGAGGCTGTGGTCCCATTCCTCACAAGAAATAACCTCAGAAAGCTTGTCTTGTTTTTTAAACTCTTTTAGAGAAATGTTTTGACAACAGTCTCTACGAGTTCTTTGATGTGGGCATGAGCTGGTCAAGAGCCCAACAAGGAGCTGTGGAGCAGTGCATGTGTGTGAACGGCCAGATCGAGTGCGAGGGTGTCGAACACAGAAGTAAGGCGCTATTTTGTATTACAGCTATTGGCCTGCATGGAGTGGGGATAAAGGACAGTAAGGATATCAAAGCTGGAGCCATATTATACACAGTAATGCTGCTGTCACAGCTCATGTACCCTCACACCTTTCTGTGGGTGAACAGTGATGCTGACCCAGGAAATCACTTCAACGTGTCCACCCTTATCTGAGGAAGCAATTATATGTATTAAGATGAGTTTTAGAGACACAGCTCAGTGCTTTCTCCACCAGGGATGCAATCCTGAACTGCAGCATGTAAGAAAATGCAACTGATTATATAGTAGAAGGGGTAAAATTTCTGAGCTTATGAACTCTCTTCCAAAACTGTAACATGCCTGAAAGGCACGCCCTCCTCTGCTCTTCCCCTGCACACCTACAATCACTTTGTATTGCTGTTTCACACCTGGGATTTCTTCCTAAGCCTATCCCACTCTTGAGTTGCCAGCATGCAAACTCTACCCACCTCCAGGATCCCATTTGCCCTGCATCGACCCCAGAGTCCCCATAGTTTTTGGCTTGACATACCTATTCTTGGCTGGGGTGGTGCTTCCTTAGTTTTGAAGCCTCCTCCTTATTTTGAGACTCCCAGGTGCCCGACGCAGCTGGCCAGCTAGCTGCAGGGCATGGGCTTCGGGTTGTCACTTATCTGATGAAGCCAGCACAGCACCTCCCTTTTGGAAGGAGGGGTGGTGGGAATCAAAACATATGCTTCACCTATGTATGTGCTCTGGTATGGCTAGTCTGATATTCAATCTGGCTGACTTTCACCCTGTGTAGACTCCCAGGTACTGAGTACTGAGTAAATGAGCCCTTTGAAATAGGCCGGTGCTTTTATTCCCACCTTACAGAACGGGAAACTAAAACACGGAGAGAGTCGGTGGCTTTTTAGGAGTCCATGGGAGAGTTGGGAAATCTGATAGGACCTAATACTTCCCAGTCACAGATCCTAAATATTTAACTGAGCTCCCTGCCAGATACACTATTATGAATTTTACTGCAGCTCAGTGGCAAACTTGGAATTGGCAGAACCCCCTGTACAGAAAGAAATGCTAATGCCACCACCACTAGTAATAATAATCACCACCCCCATTTTACCTATTGTTCATTGGCAAAAATTTTAATAGCTAGGCTGGCATTATCCAATAAAAGTAAAAACAATGAGACAGACCTCAGGAAGAAGAAATCAGCAGAGTTTCCTTGTCTTCAATTTGTATCAAGTGTAGGTCTGAGATGAGTAAAAAAGGAAAAACTTCCCCAAAATGTATATCCACAGAGAAGGTGTACTAATGTAAGTTAAAATGGACCAATGCTATTGAATAGTTCGGTTTGATCTTTGGTTTCTGTTTGTAGGTTGTATTCATGATCCTTGCACGAATGGTGGAGAATGTAAAATGGTTACCTTCAGTGGGAAAATAGTATGTGATTGCAAAGGAAATTATGCAGGAAAGTATTGCAATATTGGTAAGTAGAACAACCTACAGGTGGGCAGAGAATTTGGAATTTTCATCTAGGTGTGAAGCTGGTGTTTTTTGTGTTGTATTCTGTCTTTGCAGATATTTCTTGTAATAACTGAAAAGTCACACAGAACAAGTGTTTAATCTGTTCCTCCAGCGTAAAACATAACACACTCTTCACCACCGAGACCCTGATTCTAAAAATATTTGTTCTCGTCCTTAACTCCATGGAAAATTAAGCACAGACTTTTTAAGCCAATTACTCATGCCCACAGAAAGAGCTCATGCTTCCGTTTTGCAGGATCCGTCGCTGAGGTGTACTCTAGTGCAAACCCTTCCCTGCAGACCCGTGCACCTTATGTTTTCCCCTCATAAAGTGGCGATTTATGCTCTGACAAAATCTAGCAGCTGGCTGTATTTGGTAGCACTGGATTATTGTGGGAAGTAGACAAAGATAAAACGCACTCCCTTTGTTTGGGTTACCTTGTACTTCAAATTAATAGCACATTTAGCCCAGTACAGCTTACCTAAAAATCCTTACTTGCACTGGTGAGTCAGGGCAGTGAAATCCACATTTTGGTGCCCACGTGATAGTTCTGTGTTGCTTCCTGTTAGATGCCACATAGTTTTTCATATAATTTTCCTCCAGAAGATTTAACATTTCTCACTGCAGGGGTTAAATCTACTTGTAAATCTTACCTGCATGCTAAATCCTCAAGTTGTATCAGTGGCTGCTTTTCAAATACAGCAGGTTTCAGGCATAAATTATAACAGACCTTCAGTCGTACCAGCCTGTGATCCCATCAACTCACTGGCTATATCTTTCTGAGTACATAAATCCCAGGGCTCATCAAGATTGAAGGCAAGACTCCTTGTAGCTATGGTGGGCACCGAATTGGTCTGAATGGGTGTTGGGGTAAAAAAATGTGGTAACGAACACTGGAATTGGTATCTGGTGTTCTTTTTTGTTATTCTGATGGTTAACAAACCACACCAAAGATTTGAGAGACCAGCAGTACAGCTGGAATAACAAATAGCAGGAGTGAACTGGCAAACTGAATGGTGGATGAACTGGTCCTGAACCTTCACTCACCAGGTACCCAGTGAATCGTGCAAAATGGGCTGATGACTCTTTTAAGTCCTTGCTAAGGAGCGATATTGTAGCTCTGGGTTTTTTTTTGTCCTTTACCTGCCCTAGTGAGATTTGTCCCAGGCTTTGTGAATGATTTGGGCAAGGGGCTGCACGTGCGACCTGGTGTCCCGGTGCTGCTCGTCTTCAAATAAAACTGCTTTTTGGACCCCTATTTCATTGTCAGCTTCCCCTGCCCAAAGCGGCAGCGCTGTGCATAAACATCCACCCAGCATGGCCTGGATTATAAATATCGGGATGACAGTGTTATAGCTGTAATACTGGTTTCTGTCTGACTAGCTTAGAAAAAGAAATAAGCAGGTGCTCTTTGATTACTTGAAAATAATAAAGCAAACATTTGGTTTGCTAAACAAATGGCTTTAGATGCTTACAATCCATCTGCGTTCGACTGCCTAACACCCCCACACAAACCGGGAACCGAAGGATTGTGTTTATGTGTCAGGGCCTTGCAAACAAGTTTAAAAAAAAAAAACAACAAACCTCTTTGCCAGGATTTAGTCATTCTAAATTAATGCAAATAAACTAGTGCTGGGGTCTATAGACCTGGTAGTACCATCACACGAGAACAATGACATTCCAGTGAAAGCACTGGGGGCTTGTGCTATCAGAGCACAGCTGATTTTTAAATATATGTTGGATTAATTTTTTATTCAACCCTTCAATTTGATGCTGTGAGCACAGCTGGATTTTTTTCTTTGTTTTCCTTTTTACTGTCTTGTATAGTTTCCCTTGTCTAACGGGACTGAATTGTGAGGTTACCCTTTACTCTGCGTAGCTTATGGTTATAATGCTTGATTCAGAGAAAGTTAGTGTCTCCAAAATTTACTTTATTCTAAATTATTCGTTTATAGAGGCAACCTTAAACCCAAGTTGTGATACAAAAATTTCTTCTTTATTTTTTTTTTACAAAAAAAACCCCAGTCAATTTAATAAACAGTAAGTACCCCAAAAATGTTATTGGGCTGTGATATGTTTGAGGTATCTCTGATGTCCTCTGCCCTTGAATTCTACAAAAAATAGCCAGTGTCCAGATGTTTCTAATGGAAAACCAGCTAATTTATCTTGATGTTACACTCACAAATATTAATAAACAAAGTGCCATCCTGGGTCAGGTCACAAGTCTAAGTGCTACCGTTGACCCGAGCCCTGGTAAAGTAGAGGATGACTGAGGAGTCATGTAAGTAGCAAGAAATTACTGAGAAATACCTCTCCTGGTTGAGGATTTTCATAGCAGACGGCTGGACCACCATGTTTGATAGACCTTTACCTGTTTTACATGAATTAGTCTAAATTCTTTAAACTCCTTTATGCTTTTGCCTTTCACAGCATGCCATGTCAAGAAGTTCCAGAATTTAAATAGATGTGATGAGAAAGTCTTTTCTATTGTTAGCTTAAAACGTACTGCCTGGTAATTTCATTTCCCCGCTTTGAACAGTGAGTAACAAAGAATAATCATAACTTTTGTGATTTTACAGATACCTATTTATCTGTCCAATAGATGTTTCTTTTTTTGGACTACGAGGTTCTTGTCAGTACTCAAAAATCATCTTTTCACTGGTCTTAAATTTGTTTTGCAAACAATCATTATATATATGTGTATATATATATCGCCAAGCCATTATCATAATGACCATGCAGCAACTGGCAAATTATGACCTAACTTAAAAAAAACATTGGAGGTGATAAACGTAACATAGGAGGTGTCTATAACAAAGGAGACTGATATACAAAAGACAGTTTCTAATATAGATTTCTATTCTTTGGGGTAATACATTATTTTCTAGCCCTTAAAGAAGAAACCTTCTGTACTAAAGAAAGAACGGCCATTTTAAAAAATGTTCTGACACAGTTTCTATGCATAAGATTTCGGTGAAGTTTACTTTCAAAGGAAATTAGATACATCACCAACAAATCCCTCCCCGAACAGATGCTGTTTAAAATTGTTCAAGGATCCATTTTTAATGAAGTTTAATTCATAATAATTGCCCTTAAATATGCACTTATTTTCAGAAATAAGGATTTTGTATTCAAAGAGTAGCTGTATTCACTTTGGAGCCACAGTTCCTGCTGAGAGAGCTCTGAGAGAGCTTAGGTGAAGATTGATCAAATTGGTATAGGGAGAAGAGAGGGAATTTTTTGGGAGATGTTTAACTTCAGAAATATTTAGCTTCATTGGAAGTGATAAGTTACAGCAAAGAGTTATAAACATGTAATTATAAAATTATTTTGACATTCTCTGTTTCTTTGAACAGGTAGGAGCCATGGTAGAGATGTTGGGTGAATACAGAGGGACACGCAGGACAGAAAATTCATTATAATAAGCATTTATACAGATGTTAAAAGGAGTTGGAGGGTGAAAGAAGGAGATGTAGAATTTTTTAAGGGATTGGTGTCTTTAGGATTCTATGGTTGAAAACCCACCATTGCATTCACACTATCAGCCTTAGTTGATATGCAAGTGGAAAATAATATATATTTTGCCCCATTTCCTGGGTAACAGCACTTCCTTCTCCTTATGATTGCTTTGGTACTGCTTTTGAGTGTGGTTTGTTAGTAAATTTGGGGGTCTTACTTGTACTTTTAGGTTTATTCTTGATTTATTGGAGGGTATGTTAGTAGGGTGTCTTTGTTCTGGTTAATTAGTTGACAAGACTTTTCCTGAAACATTTAGTCTTTATAGGTGGCTTCGTTGTGTAACACTCGATCAGAGCAATAGCTGGTAGTTGTACGTGGATAACTGAGGTGGGGTTTAACAGTAGGTATTTCAATAGTTTGTTGGCTTTCAACTGGATTTTTAGGGTCTAGAGTTGCCTTAATCATTGGGTGGTACATGGTTCTTGATGGCTAGCTGGGCTTTACTTCAGGCCCGTTTGTTGTGTTAGGACTCAGCAACAGTTCAAGGTGTGTTCTTGTGGAACTATTTGTGAAAATAAGGTAGCCATGTAATAAAGTAAATCATTGGGATGGATGAGTTGCGGCAGATTTTGGTGCTTTTCATGATTAAACTAATGAAGAGGTAGAAAGCAGCACATGGAAAGCCTGTTTGGATTTGTGTCACTGAGGTTGTGGGTTACAGTAGATGGTAGGTTTGAAAGCATTGGGAGGACTGCACAGAGGATTATATGTCTTGAGTTTTCTTTGGATTAAGGTTTAGGCAGCAATAATGTTTTTGCTAGTATTTTGGTTATGATGAAGTATGAAGTTGTTGAAGGTATTTTTAAAAAATCTTTATGTTTTCTAGTGGGTTTTTTTTTTTCCTAGTTAGTCTATGGGTAATGGAATTAGAGGGCTCCCATAGCTTTAAAGAAAGTGTGAGTTGGAATGCTAATTGCAGAAGGTTTATGGTTATATAAGGAGACGTGTTGTTGTATGTCAGAAGTAGGTTGAAGATTTTTAGAAAAGGAAAATGACAGAATAGTTGAATATATAATTACATACAGGAAAAAAAATCCCTTTTTGGCCACATTTTTGGGGGTTAATCTGGGGGAGTCTGAGGTAATAAAAGAAATAAAAAAGACAGCAAACCCACCTTTTTAGTGGTTGTTTTACTGAAACAGGGTGTTTGCAGTTTTCTACTAAAAAAGGTACTTTAGTAAAGGAAATTAAGCTCTGGAGGCCGGAGGGAAAGTTTTAAATCTTTTTCCTCCTGAAGAAGACAGTGAGAAGAAGATATTGAGTCTTAACTTTTTGGTTTATGTTTACCAATGTTATCTGTAATCCACTAGAATGCTTTTGGATTAGTGTTTAGTTTTTTATTTTCTAGGGTCCCAGGAGGAAAGAAAGAAATAGGGTGAAGTATAATAACAAGGTCAGTGGCTGACAATGATAACTGAGTATTCATCCAAGTCAGTCCCCCGCTAAGCTTGAATAAGTAGGTCTGCTACTAAGAGTTGAAGAGGATTTGTAAGTGGAGCTGAGATGCTGCTTGTTGCTTGCAGGTACGGAGCGTTGGGATTAGTGATAAAACTAGGATGAAAAAGAGTCAGGTTAGTATTCCTCCATGGTTGTGGAAGAATGGATGGAATAGCAGATAAAAAAGCATCGTTATGGTTTGATATGCCTTGGAGATGTGATTATGTTTTTTGCAGAGGTAAAGTTTTATACGTCCCCTGGGAGACTGCATGAGAGTAGGGAAAGGGTTAATAAGGCAAGGCTAATGAAGAGAAAGCCTAGAGCACCATTGCAGAAATAGTAATGGTGGGTTGGATTTTTACCAGATTTTGAATTATTTCAGAATAATTCAAATAATGCTGGAGTTACATGGAGAAAAACAAGGTCTAGCAGACTATTGCCTGCAACGACAAATGGTAGGCGGGATTGGAGGAGGGCCACAAAGATGATCAAAGGACAGGAAAGCCTGCCATATGAGGAAAAGCTGGGAGTATTGGGTTTGTTCAGCCTTGAGAAAAGAAGGCTTAGGGGAGACCTTATCATCATGTTCCAGTATTTAAAGGCTGTCTGCAAAGAAGATGGAGACTCTCTTTTTACAAGGAGTCACATGGAAAAGACAAGGGGTAATGGGTACAGGTTACTCCTGGGGAGATTCCAATTGGACACACGAGGAAAATTTTCCACAATGAGAACAATCAGCCATTGGAATAATCTCCCCTGGGAAGTGGTGGATTCCCCAATATTGGACACTTTTAAGATCCATCTGGACAGGCTGCTGAGCCATCTTGTCTAGACTGTGCTTTTGCCAAGACAGGTGACCAGATGATCCCTGAGATCTGTTCCAACCTGGTATTCTATCAGTCTATGATTCTATGATTTGCTGATTCATTACACTAAGACAATGCCAGTATAGGGGATGGTGAACAGGAGACTAGTGATAACTGCGGCGTTGCAAAACAATAATTATAAGGTGTCATTTATGGAGGTGATAGATGTGAGCAATAATAGAGAGGCTACTCTGATCTGCCAGGTTTCTTTATACAGTTAGGAATCATAATAAACATTTTGGCTAATATAGAGAAAAATGCAAAAAAAAAAGGGAGCACAATTTGCATGGAGCTTATGAATTAGTCATTTCCATTTGGCATGTTGGCAAATGTGGGCTACAGAGGAGAAAGCTAATGAGCTATACTCTTAGCAGTATAGTGTATAGCAAGGCTTAAATCTATAAGGATTGAGTGATAAGGCAAATACCATGGAATAGGCAAAAATTTCTTCAGTCAGAGGTAGGAGTAGGTTGGAGATCAACAGAGGACTTCTTTATTTTTACAAAGGAATGATTCTTCCTTATGTTGGTGGGCACTAAGGTTTCTGTGGTGCCTTCTGTATTCCTACAGTGGTGCCTTTTTAGATTAAAAGTCTTTGTTATAATCCTAGTATAAACTAATACAATTAATATTAGCAGCTGCTAATATGAAGCAGTTGCTTAGTCCTTACTCTTATGATAGAGTGCCTCACTTGACAGCTCTGTGTTGTTGGGTGCTGGTCAATTCAAAGACGAAAAGGTATTTTTAATCTTATTTTTGATTTATTTGAGATGACAGTGGTATCAGTGAATTATATTTTATAGAGGGCACATCTTCTCTTGAAATGTGAGGGGACTGATATCTTTTAATCCATGTTTTGCTTCGTAATTCTCAGTTAGGAAGGTGGTTGAAAGGAAGATGCGGTAGACGTGGTACAGCAGCTCACAGGCTTTCAGCTCACCCCTTGGATTACAGCAGAAATCTCCAGTGCATTCTTTGTCTCTCCCATTGCCTGGTTTCTCCCACCAGCTCATGCTGGGTGCTTCAGGTGCTCCAGAGACACCCCTCTCCCCCCCATTACTGTCTCTCTCCAGAGCAACTTCTCATCCACTGACCATCATTAGCTGCTGGACAGTCTGTTTCTTTTCCTGGCCAGAGACTTATCTTGGGTCATACTCTTAACACATAAGGACCTACAGGTATACTCAAAAGACTGAAAGCTTTGACTGTGAATTAGGCACTCAGATACTCTTGAAAATCCCGTAAGGTAGTCCATGCAACAGGTTGTTTCCCTGTCAAATTAATATAGCACTGAGATTTGCTTGTTGCTGCTGGAATGTCTTTCCTCTACCTATTAACAATCTATTTCCTAAATACGTTGCCCCTTTTAACCCTCTATACCTACCTATTTGATTGTGTTTATGACTCTGTAAATCATAACTGTTGTGCTAGATCTTAGATTATCAATATAAAAATAAAATGGAAAAAGAGCCAGTCCTTCCTGTTATCTAGGATATTAATTTTCTAAGCTATAAGAAAATACTGGTAGAGTTTATAGAAAGAATAGAGTTTATATGAAAGAATTCAACTTACTCAGAAGGTAGATTTGTACATTAGCTTTTATAACAAACATAAATCTCTTCAAATTTAGCTCAGTTGATCTCAATTTTTGCAAGTGCAAAGGTACAAAGATACTTTGAAGAAGAAATATAAAATATATAAATAAGCCTAGCTTCAGTGAATGGAGTGTACCACCCTTCTCTTAAGATGCAGCTTAAAGACATCTTTTGTGCTATGTAAATCGCTTTGTTTTCCCAGTACTAAATCCACCCTTGTTTTACGTGGTAAGTTTCCATTAGATTTAATTAATCAAGAAAGGATGCCAATTTTTCCACATCTCTGCCTAGTTTTTGTCTCAGGCAGATCGTTTGTGTGTTTCATAATCGGGCTACAGTTTCAGCAGGGATTTATTTCAGTGTTAGGTGCTGTCAGTCCAGAGGTTTTATTGCTATTCAACAAACCAGAAAGCAGCACAACTAGTTGAATCAATTTTCTGTTATAAATTAGTTACGTGCATTAAATGCTGTTGTATTAAATCATAAGCCCAAACAGAAATATTGAAATCTAGATAAATATTATAAATGTATGATTGAATTATAAAGAAATATAGCTAAATAGCTATATAGCTTCCCTTATACTTCAGTTGTGGTTTATGTTCATTAATTTGCAAACTCTGAAAACCACAGAGGGTTCTGTTATTTTCTCTTTCACGGAGAGGTATTAGTGCATGAAAATGTGAAGCAATTTGCTTCAAGCCCAGAACAGTCCAGTCCCGGGGCTGCTGTCACGCTGTGTCCCGCCCTGCCCCTATGCATTAGACTTTGTACTCTCATCATTAAAGAGTGAAGATGGCAACTGCTTTCTTCAGCGCATTCTGTGCCCGCCTGGCCACCTTCCTAGATAATGACAGAGTTTTTCAGTGGTATGGGGAGGGAGAGTTTGTTCTGAAGATAAACCAAATTTGTCTTTGGGAGGATGGTGAATAATGGTGCTATATTAATGTGAATGTCCTTCAAAGCTCTCTGCGTGGTGTTCGTTTCAATTTCCAGGGGAATATCTGCCTCACTGCTTTCAGAATACCTGAGGGGTTTTCAGTGCTTTATCCAATGAAGTGAGATGCCTGTAAAAGCAATCTCTACGAGTACTGGAGACTCCTTTCTGGCACACGTTTGTTGCCAGCTCAGACTGGCGGTTGGCTGCACCTGCGGCGGGGGAAGCGCAGCTCCCTAAAATCAAAGACTTTCACACTTTTCATCTCTGAGGGGATCTCGCAGCTACCCAGGAAAGGAGATCAGGGAACTTCTAGGTGAATCAAGAACAGATGGACCCTTCTGCAGGCATCCAACAAGCCTGAGCTCATATAGGAAGGAAACTTGACTTATACCCTTGTAAAGGATGCCTTGGAGAGCAACCCTTGTAAAGGATGCCTTGGAGAGCAACACATCCTTGCAGTGCTGGGGCAGTGTAAGCAATAAGCTTATGCAGAGGCATAAAATTTCATTGTTCATTGCTATTCATCTTCATTCTTAATAGATGAAACAGGATCAAATGGAAATATAAATTGATAGATGTATTAGAAAGGCTTCGGAGAGGTATGAATGCCCTGTCTAGCAAACCAGCTGCTCTCTAGTGAGTGCTGGAGTGCTCTCTCTGACAAGTGCAGGGGACGTAGGGCAGGCACTCAAGCGTTTGGCTCTGGACCTTCCTGAGGCACTCACTGCAACAGGAGTGGACATGGGCTCCAGGGAAGCTCTGGACAGAGGATGTTCTCCTAATTCCACCAGGGTTTTGCTTTACTCTGTGATTTTCTAAAGAACTCTTCCAATCTGGATAACTGATAACTAAGACACAGGAGAAGACCTCTTGTAAAGGCAATTGTAAGCAGAGGGGACTTTTGTCCTTCTCTTCCCTCCTCTCCCTTCCTGCCACTAGCTGACATAGAAATTCATCTAACATTAATAAAAGCCTTACACGCTGGTCAGGGAGAAAACAAAGCATTACTGAATGAAAGGGTTACTTAAAACTATCCTGTCCCAGGATTAGGACCATTGGGGCAAAATATTTTTTTATTAACAGAATGAAAAAGTTTATACATATTTGGAAGGATAATACAGTCAAAGCTCAAAAACATTAGGAAAATTGCTGATGAGATGTTCTGGGGAAAAGAACTTCTAAAAGGTACATTGTTTTCTGCAGAAAGACTTCCAAAAGAAGCTCACAAAAATGTTCAGGTATGTAACTACAGAACCTGAAACAAGATCTGGTGACAAAGTGTCTTGTGAAATGTTTTCAGGAAGTTAGCAATTAGAACTGGTTGAATAACTGCTATTTCAGGTTGCTTTTCTTTGTACTGAAAAATTTAAAGGCAAAGGATTGGTGTGACTTGCTGACAAAATATGCCACCCTAACACAACTAGAATGTTTTATGCGACCTATTTAAACCTCTTGGATTTTAAAAATAAATCATAACAGGAAATTATTTCTAGTTTTAAATTTTAATGATTTTTTTTTTCCCTGAAAAGAAATGAACAGTGGTGATAGTGGCATAGGCCGGCAGAGTAACTTGAATCTGGATTTGCATCAAAACTTTAATCATCTGAAAGTTTAGGCCATTTCTACTCTTAACATGGTGATTGGCAGTACCGCGGGGAAGTGAATGAACAAGAAAAAAAATTATATTACATCCTCCATTACTTTCTTCCACATAAGAAAATAAACATATTTCAGAGTTATGAGAAGTTGCAGAAGCTAAAAAGAATTGAGAACAAATAATTCCCAGTCAGAGCAATCCATTAAGAACTGCTGAAAGCAGACCACCTACACACCGTTTCTGACAAAAAGGGAAAAAGAGATATTTTCAGTGCTGCAACCGTTCAGAAAAGAGCATTGGAAGCAAAAGACCTATACAACTGCAATAGTTTCACAGATTTATTTTTTAAAAACTGTTTGTCTTGAATTATAGGTGATAAAATGTATTAGATTTTTCCTATACTTTTTAGTGGCCTTAGATACATAATGAAGTGTGCTTTAATGAACTGTCATGTGGGTACCATGGTGCTACTGCAAGCCAGTCAAATAAAGCTGGCTGGAGTGGAGAACAGACTGATAGAATGCTACTAATGAAACAACTGTGTTAACCTCGATGCTTCTCCACAAGATACGAGATTAAGTCCTTTTTCTCCTGTGACCAAAATACTCCTTATAAAACCAAAAAGAAACAAAAAAATTGTCTGAGAGATATTACTGTTTCTCTCAACAAGTGCAATATGTAATCCAAACTTCTTAGTTACAGCAGAAGAACATGAGGGATGATTTACAAAGGGGCCAAATTCTTCCAGTTACAATCTTCTGGCAGCTTTAGCAATGACTGTCAGACCTGATGAAATAGAGATGCATTGGCTTTTAAGCCTGACAAGGATGAGCACAACTTGTAAACACCATCTGCAAGATGTCCAAACCATTGGTATTGCAGAATATGTCCCTGGTTCTGCACTGAAACAGAATCTCTTTTTCATCCTCATAAAAGTAGTCAACTCTAAGTCACTTCTGAATGCAATAAATACAGCACAAATAAAAACAGCACCTGGCACTTCCCCGGGTAAATCAAAGAATTCAGCATACAACATGGTGGTGGTATTTTCATTACACTGTTTCAGGCAAACAAAGCAGCATAACTTGCAACTTGCCCAGGAAATAAATGGCAGGCTTGCCAAGAAATGGTTATTATTGCTGGCAACACAAATCATAGACAAATTATTTTCTCTGAGCTCCTAGATTATGGTTGTTACAATATGAGTTTGATTTAATGTTATATTCATAGTTATTGAAATAAAGGAAATTTGATTCAGGGGGCGAGTGGGAGAAAATGTTGTCTCACCATCTCAGACATGTCTGCCGGGCCAAGCTAGAAAACAAATTTTGCCAAGTATTTGTATGCTAATTCACTCTGAAGTTCTTGTACCAAACTTCTTGACCTTCAGCTCCCAAATTTATGCCATATGCTTGCTTGTGGTTTTGGGGTCTGTTGCTGCACTGATGACTTGGAAGGATAATTGACAACAGCAGTTCATTTCTGCGATTCACTGTTTCAGTGCTGGTTACATCCCCGGTTCGTGTGTCGCCTTATTCTATCAAAATAAACAGATCTTTGTCAATAGCTGTCCACACTGTGTGGTGTGATAGATCATCCTCACAGTGTGTTTTTCAACAGTAAAGGAATATCATGATGTTATATATTTAAGTATGTTTATAAGTTTAGAAGAAGATTCCACTGGTTTTGCAGATGTCAAGGGTAAGTCACACTGACATGGCTGGGATAAGAAACCCTCCGAGGCTTGGTCACAATTAATCCTCTTTGTACATTAGATGGTTTTGTGTTTCCTTTGGGATACTCTGAACTGTGTTTTGAGGTGTAGACTTTCTGCTCAGTGTAGCTATTTGTATACAAATGCATCCCCATATGTTTTTGAGCCATAATGCCGGTATGTGCTGTTGATAGATCTTGGCAGCTGAGTATACAGGTCATAGAATATGTATGTGTCAAACCTATCTGAAGAAATAACCCATATGCAGGTGACAAACAAATGGGTTTTGAATAAGAAAATTCAACCTACTAGTTAACTTTTTGCAAAATTGATATGTTTGCAATATGTAGCTACATACATATATAAAAAATATACATGGGTGTAATGTATATATGTGGGTATGTATGAGGCCATAAAAAGATGTATTTTCCAAAATCAGACCTTTGAAGCACTTCCTGGCAGGGCAGGATTGTTTTCACTGCTTTACAACACAAATATCTCTATCTGAGCTGGTTGACTTAAGCTCCCTTTATTGTCAATGGAGATTCAGTCAATGCAGTCAAGAGTGTATGGCAAGATTCATCTCATCTTAAAAGAGCGGCCTCAAACAGGCTGGATCAGTTTGGCACTAGAAATGCCTGTTTCTCTTAATTGACTAAAAAGGGAGTCTCCAGTGATGAGCTCAGTTGTGTCTAAAATTAGACAGGAGGAATCCCAGCCATATTGCTGACTTTGCTGCAGATTGCTGACTAAAATCTTCCACACGCAGTACAGATTTTAGGTCTAATTTTCCACTGTACTGCCTGTTGAATAGTTATTTGTGCATGTGTAAAATGATGCTAACTCACTACTAATTTTAAACAGAATTTTTAACTGCTTGGGTTCTTTTATTAAAAAAAAAAAATCTTCATTTGGTGCATTCAATTCCTGTGAAAGGTAAAAGGTGCTTTAGAGATTTGGGCCCACTGGCTCTCATTTGGAACCTCAGCTGTGAAGAAAGTATTAAACATGTAATTAGCATCGATTCCTGACCAGAGTCTTGTGCTTTGTCAGTTCCTAGCCACCGGTGCTATGTTGGCAATGGCACAGAGTACAGAGGTACAGCAAAGACGACCATTTCTGGACACAGCTGCTTGCCTTGGCATTCAGACTTGCTTTACCAAGAGCTTCATGTCGACAGCGTGGAGAAGGCAGTACAGCTTGGCTTGGGGCCCTTCCCTTACTGCAGGTGAGAAAAGTTCACATTTGCCCTGTATTTGTAAATCGAGAGATGGATGTATTGTGGAGGGAAGAAGGGCCAGGAATCTGAAAGCAGGTGTTATCCCTGTCTTGGAAAAGCCAGACTGACTTTAACAGCCTGACATGAGGGATGTAAGTGTACAGAAGACTACCTCAATAGCTTGGTCTGCCAAGTGAAGCTTAGACACAAAATAATGTCAGAAATTCCAGGTCATTTTTTTTCTGGATTTTTTTTTTTTTCTTAAATGAGACCTTACTGACTCCATAAATGGCTATCCAAAAGGAGAAAGAAATGCACTAGCCAAATTGAAATGGTTAACTTTTGATTTCTAATTCTTAAATTGTGAAATATGTAACATAAAGGAAATGTTTTTCAAAAGTGAAAAGTTATTTGAAAATGAAAAATCAAAGGAATATACTTCAATAATGTTGGTATGGAATGTCAAATTTCTTTCCTGGGTTTCTTCCAAAGCAAAATTATTGCAAAATAAGATTTCACGGTGTTTCAGTTTTGATTGAACCACACATATGATAAACTACATTTCTGATAAAGTTTTCTGTTCAGTTATAATGAAGCTTGTGATATATAGTTTTGTGCTTTCTCCTCAGTCATTTTATGTTCCCCCTGTCTCTGAGGTCTTCATGAGATCAATGGATACCCGCAAGTAAAGGAAATGTTTCCTTTTAGAGAGAATCCTGGAGATGAGTAAATGCTAGAAACGGCAAAATTCAGATGCCTTGATGTCTAGGTTTTTGGTTTTTTTTCTTTTTTTTTTTTCCCTCATGGAAGTTAGACCAGTATTTCAGGAAGATTGGAATGTACTGCACTTCCTAATTTGTTTGATGACAGAAAGCACACATGCATGCTGAAAGTAGCTCTTCTTTATCTAACACAAACTAATAATAAACAGTTCCTACGCCCTCCCTTAACCCAGATAAGCTTATTTTCCAAGGCTTGGTCCTTATTCAAGCACTTAAGTATGAGATTTATGGTGTCCCAGCAGGGCAATTTATTGGGCATATATTTTAATGCTTTGATAAAATTTGATCCCTTTGAGTTGCATCATTTAAGCAAAATATTCACTTGCAGATTTGAAATGCAAAGAATAAAATGGTGTAGGAGCTGATGTGTTCATGTTCTGTAGAGCTGAGAAAAAAGCTTTTCACTTTTTTGTCAGCTTGTTACAATTTCTGGGGATATCTCTGCTACACTATATAATCCTGCAGATTTCTTCTTCTTCAAATAGTCTAATTTAGAAACATTGTTGGCGGAAGATGACTCAACCTGTGTTGCTTCTTCAGTTTTGAGAATTTCAAAGTGCTTTAATCTTTTTCTGAAGAGCAGTCAGATTAAAAAGAAAAAAATATTGAAGGATGTTATAATAATAGATAGTGCTTCAGATAAATCCAACTGAAATTAGAATTACTGTTTATCTGAATTACCTCATCTATTTTTCTTGGCCTACGGAAGATCCTTCTGGGTCTTCAAAGTTTCCCTATATTCTTGGAGGGGTAAACTGGGTAAGTTTCTGGTCATTTATATGACGCTGATAAAGGCAATTAGGCTGTACCATGGAGAAATCCTAATGGAATGAAACAGCCAAAAACTGTTTAACACCAAGGTAACAAAGGGCTAAACTGTTTCTGATATTCCTTTTTTTCCCCCCTTTTGAGGAATACAATATTTTCTTGAGGTAGTCTTTCATTTCCTCAGACTCTCCAGGGAGTGCGAACCTGAGCTTCTCAAATTAATTTTTGCTAGCTATTCTTGTTATGGATTTTCTATGAATCTACCTATGTTGGAATTTCCTTGCTTAAAAAAAATCATCTAGAAAAGGAACCTCTCCCATGGGATTTAGTCCTGAAAATAGCTGAGCTGATACCTGTTAAAGTGCTTCAGTGTGGGCTGTGTTTAAACCATGTGAATGAACATGCTCAGGCATCCAAATACTTCTAGGCAAATTTTACAGGTGTTTAGTCATGTGTCTGTATTTCAGGTCCTAGAGAGCCTTAGACTTGGTTAGCTTTAAGCATGAAGAAGGCTACAGAAAGGCTGCTCACCCATTTAGGGGTAAGCGGGTGCTTCTGCGCTTTGTGAGACGGCTCGAAACCTGGGAGTTCTGTCAGTCCTCTGCGTGGCGCAGAGGGAAAAGCAGAAGACTTCTGGGAAGCTTGAAACAGCAACGTGGTTAATGCTTGTAATTCGCTCTCCCCCTGAATTAATTAGAAATCCAGATGATGATGAGAGGCCGTGGTGTTACATCATGAAGGACAACAGTTTGTCTTGGGAGTATTGTGACATTCCATCTTGCGGTATGTAAAGGCTCTCTTAAAATCCATGTTATGAATGAATGAAGAAAGATTTATTGATACTAGAGCAAGCTTTCACTGTATAATTTTGAATGTTCTACTGTTCCCAGGACTGTTGAATATTTTACTGTTTGCAGTAAATCAAATGACAACAGCAAGCTTCTTTTGCATTTTTTGGAGCTGTGATACAATCTGTGATTTTTGTCCTGAAATACTGTGTAACAGTGGCGTCACACTACTGCTTTCAGTCAAAATCATCCTAATATCACCAAATTTTCTGCTAGAACATGCAAGATGTCAGAAATGATTGATGCTTTGGTACAAATTGCCATCGCTCAGGGAATTATGGGCCCAGAGAAGTGAATGGGCCTCTCTGAGCAAATAGAGGATGGGATCCTGAAGACATAGTATTTAATTCCAAAAACCTAAATATTCTGCTCTTCCCCTAAATTAATATTTAACCATTGCTATGTTGAAGCTGACTGTTAGAATGGAGTTGTAACCTGAAAAGTCAGTTTATAAAGCGGTCCTTTTATTTCCCTTTTATGGTTCTAATGCAATTGATAGATGATGTGTTTAACACAAGCATCCTAGTCCTTGCTATTGCAATGGCAAAGCTCAGCCCAGAATCTGAAAATGAAGATGTGGTGTATCATGCATTCTGTTGTGCCTCGTCTAGTAGTGAAGGTTATATTTGTACTGGTAAATGAAATAGTGTCCGGGAGCGTTCACAGATGCATTTAATTTACACAAGTACACATGTAGCCAGAGTTGGGAATAGGCACAGCTTTCGGTCTTGCAAGTCTTCTGAGGAACTGGATGAGATTCGGTTGTATGTGCATGTTTAATGATAATGTAATGAACCTTTCTTTTAAAGACTCCTATAAAAGTTCCAGTCCTTCAAAATCACAAGGATTTGTAGTCTGATGCCATGCCCCTTTATATCTCAGCAAGCAGGGAAAGAAGGCCACCAGTTCCAGACAATGTAGATAGTTCTGCAATTACCAGAAGACCATGTGGAAGAAGACACAAAAAAAGAAGTTTTGTGAGACCTAGGATTGTCGGGGGATCTTCATCTCTGCCTGGATCTCATCCCTGGACAGCAGCTATATATATCGGAGAGAGTTTCTGTGGTGGTAGCCTTATTCAGACTTGCTGGGTTGTGTCAGCAGCACACTGCTTTGCTAACAGGTAAACGTACCCCTTAGTTTGACAGTAGTCCTCTCCTCCTCATAGTCACCATCCGCTTGTGACTCACAAGAAACCTGAACTGAAACAAGTAAGAAAGAAAACAAGATTATAAAAGGCTGATGTTTCAAAAGGAGTTTCTTGAAATTTGAATGCCGTTCATGAGCTAACAAATAGTTTGGAGACCTGTTATCCCATAAGCCCTTATCTTCTTCTGTAACAAGTCTCAAAGATGCTAAATGGCCTAAATGAAGGAATAAAGTAGTGCCAAGCAGGACATAGAATAGGAGCTTGCATGTGCAGGCGTATAAGTATTTATCTTCTTCTCAGTTACCTTTTTTGAATGTTTATGCCTGCATTGAGATGCAGCAGATGTGGCTGTGCTCACTGCTGTGTTTTGTTCAAAAAGGCTGAGGGAGCCAAGCAATGATTTATTAGAGACAATAAATTACTGTTGGTTGACACAAATAGAGTGGGCTGAGCTTTACAAAAAGCCAAAGGGAAGAACTGAACTATTAGATTTTTGAGGCTGATTCCCTTGAGAGGTGTTTTGGGGTTTTTTTGGGGTTTTTTTTTGAGTTTTTTTGTCCTCCAGCTTTGGGACACTGGAGAAAATACTGACTATAGGATGCCCTTACTTTATTCTAAACATTTCATTTTCTACCAATGCTGAGAACTTTCCCTGATTTCAGTTTGATCACATCGATGGGAGAAATATTACATCATTTCATTCCCATTGTTCCTTTGCATAGTAAAGAAGCCAAGAGAAACAGAAAACCTCATGCCAGAATACATATACTGATAGCTTGGAGAGCTAATAATACCATTGTGAATGCTGTACTGAAGCATTTGGAGCTCGAGCCACAACGCATTTGTTTTTCAAATGTTGTGAAATAGCTGCTAACTTTGGCAGCTATTCAGGACATTTCCACCCACTTCCAGCTGGTGGTTTGGTACATACAGATTTTCCATAATTGCTGCATTGTAATTTGCACTCTTCCGTATGTTTAGTACCACAATTTCAACTGTTTTCCGCTAGGCGACAATAGATACCTGTGCAGCTAACCTTTTTTTTTTTCCCCTTTTTTGTAACCCCTCCTGTTTTATTTCTTTTCCTGAATGAACCACCTGTAAGTCATAGTAGAACCATTCAGTGCCTTTAAAATCTGTTATAAGTACTATCCTGGGAAGCAAAAATCTGATTTTCAAGGGGGTTGGCTTACCACTGCAAGAACACTGAGAAAAACCTGGCCTTACATACCGATTGAAGAATATTTTATTGTCTTCTTGTTTTCCAGTCACAGAAGGATAAACCTTGTGCGTTCTTTTGTTAATTATAAGCATAGTTATTGTTGCAGGGTAGCTGCCGGCTCTCTGTGTTGCAATTAGCCAGAATCTCTTTCCTCAGAGTCCATTACTGTTGATCATTGCCTTGTGCTCACTGCTGGAGGAGACTCCACAGTGCTTTTGTTTTGACAAGGGGCTACTGATGCACGGAGACACAGCTAGGGGAACTTTGCAGTGATGTTGACCACTCTACATCTGTGTATGGTGCACGACAGCAGATGTTTTCTGCTCCTGCACTTGATAACAAAACATATGAACGCTCCAATGTTGAAGAGACTTGCTAACTAATTTTGTTGTTGGCTTATGGAGGCGCAGATCAAATTGGTTTTAAAACAAGAGTGACATTTGAATTCCATGGCTTTCAAAGCTAGAGAATTTACTGTTTTTTCAAATACTTCCTGGTTATTCCCAGACGTCCCTTTCTTCCCAGCTGTTGTACTGGTTCTTATTAGTTGTCTGTCCTAGGACACTGGATATGAGAGGACTGGGGTCTTTGTAAAGTAAACAATCAATGGCTGAAAAAAGACGGTGTGAATTACAAAAACTGTATTCTTCTGTGAGTGTGGTTTTTCCTTTTCCCATTAGACCAATGCGCTGTTGGGACCTTCCTCCACAAAGTTGCTTTTGATTGTAGACAACATATTTAACATAGATCAATCTAATCTCAGAGCAGAAGTGGTGATAGCTCTCAGGTGGAAGCTGCCCAGGTGTTGCCGAGTTGTCAGTGTGCCAGCACCTTTAAAATCTTGACCCATGCCTGTGTTATTTTAAGAGCCTGCTTTCCCAGAGAAATAAGATGCCCACCACAGACTCATCTTTTGGTCCCCCATTTCTTCCTCAGTAATTTTTGTAAAGTCTGGTTGAGGTTGACTCAGTTAAGTTTCTAAAACAAGAAGTGCTTGCAGCTCCTGAAGATGCTCGCTAGCCAGACAGCAGCTGGGCAGCAGTGCCTGTGCTCGCCTTTAATTAGGCTAATCAGGACCCACAGAGGGTGGGACTTGCTGTAAAATTAGTCATCTTTTTCCTGTCCCACAGTAAGTAGGAAGCCTGGGAAACAGGTCAAGGCGTTATGAGAGGGTAAATAATGGAGGTGGCGGGGGGGATGAGGTTATTACAGTTCATGGGACACACAGCCATTGGAAATGAGGTTTCGTTTGACCTGCTAATCATGGAATTGCTTGTTCTCTCTTTTGTATTACAGTCCACTAAAATCCACTATTAAGGTAATTCTGGGTCAGCATATATTTAATAAAACAACTGATGTAACACAAACATTTGAAATAGAGAAATACGTCTTGCATCCTCAGTATTCTGTGTTCAACCCTACTGAACATGATATTGGTGAGTATTTTTGTTCTTACAGTTTTATTTTCTATTTACTCGAGTTAGTTTCAAGTTGAGTTGATCTGTCAAAAACTGCCTTCCTAGTGGAAGAATCATAGGCATTAGGACAAGCTTTCGAACACAGAGAGCTCTTAGTTCTACCAGAGTTATAACAGCATCTGAAAGCTAGACAAATTCAGATGAGAAATAAATTGCAAATTTTAAATAATTATGATAATTAGCCTTTGGAGCAATTTACCTAAATGTATGGCAGATTCATCATCACTTCCAAGTCTTTGTGGGATTCGGCATTTTTTTCAACTGAACCAGAAACTGTGGGCTTGATGCAGGAATTACTTGGTAAAATTCTATTGTCTGTATTGTATAGAGTATCTGACTACATGATTATAATAGCCCCATCTGCTCTGAAAATCTATGTTACTAAGAATCATTTTTTACACTGAGATTGGTTTAAAAATTAGCTGTCTTACCAGTCAAAAGTTAAATGCCCTTCTGATTGACCTTATAATATGAGTCAGAATGACAATGGAACAGCGACTTGCTGCTTATTTTCTGATCTGCTCTTGTGGAAGGTGGCACGTCACCTCGAGGTATCAAGCTGTGTGAGCACTTTGTTTATGAGACTATTAAATAGCCTGTTGTTGGGGATATCTTAGGTCAGGCATGTACTGGCTTTTTTTTGCTCCGGGATGGGGAATATTTTCCACTTTAGCAAAAAGCATTCAGATTCTGTGTCGGTGGGAGCTCTGTCACAGTGTACCAGGAGAAAAACTGGATTTGGGGTATCACCCTGCTCTGAAATATCCTGGTGTAAACCACCGTTGGCACTTTGGGATCTCCTAACTTTTTGGATTACTCTAAAATTCAGCATGCTTCACAGATGTGCAATGTCGAGAAATAGGCTCAGCTGAACATGGGGTTCCTAAGACGTGCTCCACTGCAAACGAACAAGCAGGTAGAAACAGGGGGGGAAAGCTGTGGGGGGGCATTCTGCCCTGTCAGTGACTTCTACTGGTGCAGCTGAAGAGTTATTTCCTGCTGAAACTGCTTTTCAAAAGGAAACACACTACCACATGAGTGTTTGCTGGGAAGCCCGAGGGACTGGGAAACAGGTAGAGTTGGTAGTGAAGAGGAGGAAGGTGAGGAAGAGCAAGCTGCTGAGTATTGGAGAACAGTTTGTGTGGGCTTCTCAGCCTGAGAGATACTATTTATATGTTCCACAAAGGCCAAAAAATGCAGTCAGTAGAGAAATAAGACTATTCAGTGGGATCTCTTTCTTGCCACACAGCTGTGCTCAGGAAACCCGGAGCTTCCAAAAGGCATGATGTGAAGCTTTAATAGGTGTGTCCATGTTACCTCAGCTCTGTCCTCTTTGAGGAGTGTGCCCAAACCCAACATGCTGCCCTTGCTACACCCAGCACAAAGCCCCCTCTCTTTCTCTACAGCCAAACACAAGGGGTTTGCTACGGGGGAACCAATGTTTATGCTACTTTTGACGTCTTTCAGTATCAAGTTCATGATGCTGCACATCTCCATGTTTACATTGTTTTCAGCCCAATGAGGTGATGGTTAAGATTCTGTAGGTTGCTTAATTCTTTGTAGCTTTCAGAAGCTTGGTTTTAAAATATCCTGATTTTTTTATTACTTAATTTTCAAGACCTTGAATTTCACTGAACTCGGTGATAACACAGAGCATGAAATACACCAGCCTTTGCAGCAATTAATTTTTTAAATCAAATTGGAATTAGGCAGGTGGCCAGACTTTCAGAGCAGTGAGCACTTGCACATCCCACTTATTTCAGCTGAAAGTTGTGGATATGTCAGTGTTATTTAACTTTAAAGTGGGAGGAGGCATATGTATTTTTTATCTTCCTCCTTCTCCACAAAGGCAGTGAAGCAAAATCTGCTCACTGAGCGCAGCATAAAATAAATATTCCCACAAGGGGAGTAGCTGAATGTTTCAGCCTTCAATTTGCTGTGAAATCAGGTGCTGTTGAGATGAGTCTGTCTGTCTTTGATTGAAATATCTTAATTAGGAGAGGCTTAGGGGATAATTAAAGTTGTATCTGAGACCCATTGCTGCCAATCCCATTAAAGAAAGGGAACAGTCACTTTATTCTTCCTATATCTTCTGTTCTGCAGCTTTGATTAAGCTGAAGAAGAATGGCCAGCGTTGTGCCGTCAAGTCCCAGTTTGTTCAGCCCATCTGCTTGCCGGAAAGTAACACTGTTTTCCCTGATCAGTTCAAATGTCAGATTTCCGGATGGGGACACAAGCATGAGAGTGAGTAAAATGGGAGTTGGTATCTGTAGAAAAAAAATGATGATAATTAAAACATAATGCTCAAGTATATGTTATACAACTGATAGTTTGGTAAAAGATTTTCCAAGGGACTTCTGGTGGGATTCTTTTAACTTACTTTTAGACGTTTACAACACTTACATCTGAAACAGTCATCCTGAACTTCCTTTATAGTCCTTGGAATTTGGAGTGTGGTTCCCTTGACCAAATGTTTGCATCTATTTTAGGATGAGATGAGCTGTGAGCTAGCTACATCTCTGGACTGGGAGGGGAGCAAGTAGCTTAATTGTAGATTCCAACAGCTTGACACCTTAGTCGAGTGAATCCTAACTATGGTTTCTCAAGGTAAATATCAAAGACTGCAAACCAAACCCAATCAATTTACTAGTCTGTGATGGTGGAGATTTTTACCTTCACTGGCAAGAAATTTGGCAAACATCTACAGGGGAGGGACAGATAGATGCGGGGCTAAGAAATGCTTACGTCCATTTTGAGAAAAGTGCAAAAATCCATCCTGCCCTTTCAGATGAGGAATTTCTGGTTTGTGATGCTTGGCTATGGTCCTTTAGTGTGGAGATAGCAGAGACCTATGTAGATAGATGAGAAGGAGGAGAGAGGTGGCTGTCTCATTTTGGTGAGAGATTTAGTATAAGCAAATGTTGTCCTGGTCTAAATGTGTAGTCTAAAGGCAAAAAGAGGTAATGGATCCTTTGATAAATTGATGATTTAATATCACATCTGGAAAGAGGAGAGGACAGGAGTGCTGGGGGAGTGTTTCTGGGTCTCCAGGAAATGAGAGAATCCAAAGTGGATAATGTCTGTTCATGGCATACTGTTATTTTACAGGGCATGGAGCCTGACTGGAGGAGCAGAAAGGCATCTGGTCACTAGAAAAATTATTATATTTTAAAGAGATCCACAACACCAGTATGAATGAGATGTGTTAAGTGTGTTTATATGTTATATTGTGCATTGTGTTCTCATGTTATGCTCTTCACATTCTACAAAAATGACTTTCTTTTCCTCTCTGTGAATTTTTTTTAAGATCTAACTGGTTATTCAAATGTTCTGCAAGAAACACTGATTCCGATTATTTCTGAGGAGAAATGCAGAAGCCCTGAAATTTATGGAACAGAAATCACTGAAAATATGTTCTGTGCTGGCTACATTGATAGCAAATCTGATGCTTGTCAGGTAATGTTGTGAGTCATCTCTAGGCAGAGAATATAAATATATATTATTGCCAGAAATGTTGCAGTGTTACAGTGCTTACTTTTGACATACGGTGTTCCTAAAGAAAAGAAATGTTCCTAAAGAAAAGAAACTTATGTGACGGCATTGTTTGCTTCCACCTTCATTTTTTTTAACCTGTTCAATGTCAATTAAGTTCTACAGAAGGGCGAAAAACCTCCAGGGAGTTATAGTCCTCCTACCTTCGTAAAAGGCAGTGGCTATGCACTGGAGGGTGAGTTGCTTTGGCTGCTGGCTGAGCTCACAGTGTGGTGGCAATGGTTTGCTGGCCAGCTGGCAGGGATGCGCTGGCAGCCCAACCAGCACGTACCTGTACCGAATCCCCGAGCTGCTGCCTCCTGCCTAACAGAAGTAAGGATACCTGGATAGGAGGTGGGGAGCAGTGGTGAGGTTTGGAGGAGGAAGGAGCTGTGGTTAGTGTAGCGGATGGGACTGAACAGTGGAGAATATCAGTCCGTTGGAAACTGAGGTTCATGACTTCTGTCATTTGTGGAATGACCTCATGCTCTTACTACTTCACATCTCTTTTTGAATTACGTCACACCTTGGCTCTGAATAAGGATGCAGAACTGTTGTGGTGATGAGGTTATTTTTCTAAATGAAGGATCAGATTGTTCCTTACATAAACCTTCAGATATTATCTTCAATTCACTTTGAAGGAGGAGGGTTATGCTCTATTAGCATAAATTTGGGATCAGGCAGCACATAGCTAATAGTTGGCAACGAGATTAAGTAAAGCAAAGAATATCATGTATACTGTGTGCTGGAATCTCTATAGAGATCACAAAAGTGTCCAAAGGAAGGTGTCAGGAGTGAAATGGCAGCAGCAGCTCAAGGTTCCCAGGCCAGGGCTGGGAACTGACTGCAATTATTGGCTGCAGGTGCTCGTGGTCGCCAGAAAACAAGAAACTACCTTGCTTGCTCAGTTTTCCTTGCCTTACCCAGGAAGTACAAACACAAGATGCAGCATTACAGCTGGTTCTTGCTCCCTGCCCTGGCAAAACAGGGTTGCTCAGGAATGAGAGGGAGAAAGAAGAAAGCAGAGGGAAGGAGAAAGGAACTGCACAAAGACAAGTGGTCCGAAGAGAGTTGCAAAATCTGAGAAGCAGCGATTTAGAGTCACAGATGTTGCTGAAGAACAGTAGTCATGACATGAAATCATTATTAGTGAATCAATAATTCTTTTTTTTTTTTTTCCTGTTGGCAGACTTGTGGTGTGGTCTAAGGAGAAATAGTGTAGACCTCTTAATGTCACAACAGATGTAGCTGACCTCTGAGTTTTCTTAATGTATGCTTAGGAAATCAAACTATAAACCATCTGTTATGTATAAAAATGTTTCAAGACCAAGAAATACCAAGCAGATAATATGTTCTGCTTGATTATCTTTTAAAGATTTTCTTGGAAACTTTTTTTTTTAAATCATTGCACTGATACCGAAATTGCAATCAATGAGACGAGTTGTGGAGAAATAAGCAATGTTCTGAGAAGTAAATTGATCTCAGATGCAAAAATTCATTTGATGTCCCTCATTTATCACAGAAATCTCCTAGTATAAAGGCAACTCAGTTTTCCTATTTACTTTGCTCTCAAGGGATTTTCTTTTTAAATAAGAAAAAAATATTTCTCCTTAGTCTCAAATAACTAGAGTGGTGGCTCCTTTCACTAGTACTGTTTACTAAGTCACATTTTTCTCTTCATTTCTAACATTTTCATTTCTGTAGAAAGTCAATCTCAGAGTAGTAATAGCAAAACCCCCTTTCCTGAATGCTTGCAAGCTTTGAAATAAATAGAAGTGTTCCAAATTCATCCTTGCTGTGGTGTGTCATCAAACATTGGTTTGATCTTATTTTCTGTTTGTGGTTTTAGTGACAAGGTAAATGCTCAGTAGCATCAAATTCAACAGATGTAAAAAAACCCCATATGCCACATAAAATTATAGCATCCTAGAGTCACCTGTAAAAGTGTGTATGTATGCAACACCTTTCTTTTGAAAACTCCCATGATCTGACGGCTGCAATAAACTGCATTGAGAAACTCTCCAAATATTCTCTGCGCTATGTAATCCATCCATCCGTGTTACAACCTAGTGTAAGTCTCAACAACTTGCTTAGTCCCACTGCAAGTGACCCAGATCAACCGTGCTCTTCGATAGGTGTTTGAATCTAAAAGAATTTCATTTCTTAAAACAAAATCTGGTATTTTGACACTTCTGTTCAATGTGGAATTAAAAAACCCCACCATCATATTAGAGGTGAGTATGTCTAAAAAAAGCTTTCTACAATGAAACTTCAGTACAGCACTCCTTCCGTATTATTGTTTTTAGTTTAAATCTCACATGCAAACATTCTTAATTTAGGATTTTCCCAGACTGATCTTTTTCTGACTGCTTTCTATTGAATTAGATAATCTTTCCTTACTTTTAACACAGGGAGATTCTGGTGGACCTCTGGCCTGTGAAAAAAAGGAAATCTCTTACCTCTATGGAGTTATCAGCTGGGGAGATGGCTGTGGCAGAGTCAACAAACCTGGAGTATATACACGAGTGACAAACTATGTAAACTGGATTAATGAGAAAATAGCCCCCCGAAAAAGTAGTTGAATGTTTAAACATGCAAACATTTGAAGCAGGGTTCAGAAGTCTTTCTGTTTCATTAAAGTGGCATATTTTATTCTAAGTTAGTATGAAAACTGTCATGGTAATTCCTAGAAATTCCAAACCAGACCAGCAAAAGTAGGCCTAACCCATCTGATGTCAACGTTCTTGATCTAGAATTTTAGGGCTGTGGAGAGCTCAATGTACAAGACTGTCTTTATTTGGCTTAATAAAGTAAATATGTCGAGAGAGTGTACCAAAATCTACAACTGTTTGTCTGCTTGGTGGATTACATGTTTTTGTACAGTTTCTGGTGGAGCTGTGTAACAACATTGTCCTTGTATTCTCCGATGAGATAAAAAAAATAAACAGGAGAAGCAACAAAAATGAAATTCCCTCCCCATCAGAAGTGATCTCTTGAAGTTCAGGTTGAGAGACACCAATAGAGCAACGTAGGTGAAGCTGCTCCTCAGCTACCTGCAATAAACCAGTTCTGGGGAAAAACCAGAGGGTTTAGGTTTTGAGTCAACCAAAGATGTATGCACATTTTTACGTTCCACTGATAAAAAATCAGGAAGATGCTTCAGAGCTCTGCTGAACCTGGTGTGAGATTTTCCAGCAAGGTTAATGCAACACCTCCTGAGAGCACAAAGTTTCTTGCTGGAAAATGTTGGAAGTCAGTGCATCTGACTCCCAGCTGAGGCAGTGAGGACCTTCTGCAGACTGTGAGCTGCCCCTCACCCTGAGGACAGCAGTGGAAACACTTCACATTGATGATAAATGCCTAAATGTTTCTTAAATTTGACAGTGTTTTGAAGATGTCTTAGATTTTGTACTAACAAGTTGTTCAACTGTTTAGATAACTCAGAAAGGAATTTTTGAACTGGATGGCTTGGGGAGCAGCTTGACATTTTCCTTGGGAGTTTGGTGATATCATAAACCACAGGCTTTGCTGTCATGGTCTATGGAATTGTTATGGGAACAATCAAAGAAATTATTACAATATATAGCTGTTTAGAGGCTGTGGCCTCAGCTGTGTAAGCAAAAAAGGCAGAAAACGATTCAACAACAAAAAAATCTAATCTGATAAAGAAGAATGGAAATTTACATGGTTTTTTTTTAATACAGGGAACATTTAGCCATGTCAGATGTGTACGTTTAGAAGTGCTGATGTGAAATGTATTTCTTCTCTGATAGTGAATGTTTTTGAATTCTCTTAAGTGTTTCAAGCAAAGCTATGCTTTAAGATACAGAATTTTAACGTGGTGCCTGGATACTGAGGTATGTGTTTTGTTTTATAGTACTGGCAGTGTCTTCATGGGTTTCTTAGTTGTGGGGAATGGCTTCGGCAGTTAAAAGAAACTTTGTAAGGAAACATAACCAAAACCTGAGTTTGTGTAAGTACAAATATGTAACAATGCTAATCTAGATAAATGATGTAAACTGTTTAATAAAAATGTTTACCCTCTGTTTCTTGGACTTAGTCTGTTATGTATAAAATTACAATTAAATCTTTGAATCGCTCTGTAGGTTGTTCAACGTGTTGAGAGCTGGTAGAAAAATGAAATAACACTTCTCCGTGCTGGAAGGCATCTGAAAAACTCCGCATAAGGATCAATTTCAGCTGGTGGTGCTCCCAGTTTTATGCAAGTGTCGCACAAAAATTTCCAGTAGACAGATGTAAGAGCTTAGATATGATTTTCAGCTATAAATACTGTGAATACTAAGATCAAAGTCTTTAGTTTGTTTTTCTGAAGCACTAAACGCTAGCTTGTAAAACTGGGATCCACCTCTGGGGTCTGATTCCAAAACAAACTGAAGACTCTTGTTGCTGGGGTTTGCCTTCCTTGCCATTTGCAGTACGAGTCTGGCTTGCTTAACACCGTGAAACGAATGCGACTGTGTAATGAGACTAACTGTACCTGCTGCTGAAAGACAAGCACTAAATCAGCATGAAGGAACTATTTACTCTTCTTTGGAAGGGATTCATCTGGAACGGGTTTCCGCACAAAGCTTCTGGCATTCTGAATGTCCGTATCTGTTCTGTGACTTCAGTTTCACTTTGAAACTAATATCCATCCGCACTGTGCATGCTTTTAATCTGGTAGTTTTGTGTTATTTATATATTTTCTCAGTCACCTGCTGTAAAGAAGGTGGCTGTTTGATAGGAAAAGTGAAAGGTGTGAGACTGGTGTTTCTGACAATTTGTGTAGAGCCTTTTAGCTGTCCTGTTTTCGAAATGTATGCTGTTTATATCAGCATACAGCAACACCAATATAATCAATAAACTATTTTTTTTAAGTATATTGAGTGTTCACAAGTGAAACAGTCTATTTTCTGCCCTCAAGGGTCTAAATGACAAATCTTCAGTCGACACTGACATACTTTGAATGCACTAGAATGAATTTGTGGCTTTCAAAGCAGCCTGCTTGTCCACTGTCACTGCCTGGACGTGGTGGAACTAAATTTCATTATTTGAGGATCTGCTGTGTGATGACTAGTCCTGTATTAGATCCACAACCCCAGACTAGGGATGGCAAGAAAACGTCCAGTTTAAGCGAGAGGTCCTTGCCTGCTCCCTCTCACCCCTGACATTGGTCACATTCCTATGGGGCGCTCCGGCACCTTCTGCCTCCTGCCTTTCTGTTGAGCATTACCCCATGGAAATCCATCCTCCATATTTTTCTCCTCTCTTTAAGCGGCTTATCACTTTGGTTAAAATGAAAATCCAACTTAAATTTACTAGCAAATTTTTATCTTATATTTTTCCCTAACATTTATCTTGAATTAGAATGCAAAGCCAGTTGAACAAACACATTCCTAATTCATTATGAAACACACTGAAAGATGGTTTTATTAAATTATATGTTCTTCCATGCAAACTGTCCGATTCAAAGGGAAGAAATAAATGCAAACATCTAAAAAACCCTTCTATTATGCTATTGAAAGAAAAATCTGCTGTGGTACTGTTTAAAAAAAGCTGAAGAACTAATTACCATCAAATAAGATGCAGTGGGAGTATTTTTAGAATAATGGACTCTAATTAGTCCATTGCTCGTTGAAATAAATCTGAGGGCATCATTAACACATCTTATTCTACTAATTGTAGCTGCTCTGGGTTTGGTGTAAGTGGGTTGTTATCTCGTGACAGTTGGGTTGCAAAGGGAAAAAAATGAGTATTTTTATCTGGGGTGGTTGGCTGTCTTCTGGGAGCCAAGGGCAGCGCTAATGACAGTTTATGAGAGACAAATCTGGGCGTTACAAGGAAGCCGCCGGTTGGGGGGCGCGGGGAAAAGGGTGTCTCGGCCAGGCCCCGCCCCGCGGAGCCAGCGGGCCAAGGTAATCCGCTCCGGGCTTTCCCGCCGCCCCCGGCCGCAGAGGGTCAGTTGCAAAGCCCGGAGCGGGATCGCGGCGAGGAGGGGGTGGCGCTCGGGGTCGTGCCCGCGGGACATCGGCTGCCGTCGCCCCCCGGGTGTCCCGGGCTCGCAACTCCCGCTACCGCAACCCTCGAGAAAATAATAATAATTAAAAAGCCCCACCCAACACCACAATAAAATACACGAATAAAGAGCGGGAAGTTTCCCGGGATCCCCTTTGCCCTCAGCCGGAGCCGCCCCGTCCCCCTGCCCGTCGGGGCGGGGGGCACCGGGGAGGGCCGGGCCGCGCTGGCCGCCCGCCCTCCCGCCCGGCTGGCTGTGCCTGTGCGGGGCCCTAATAAAGCTATTTTGAAAGTGACCCCTCGGCCGGAGCGCGGGGAGGGAGCGGCCAGGCGGGCGCAGCTGTCCGGAATCATGACTGAAGATGACGGATTCCGTGGTGGTGGAGGGTCACGTCAAGTTGAGAGATGGAAAAAAGGTCCCCGCTCCCGGCGCCCCTTCGGCCCGGCCCCGCGGCGGGCCGGGGCCGGGGGTCCCCGACCGATAACCCCCTTCCCCAGTAGGGGAGAGAGCCCTCTCTTCCCTCCTCCGGCCCCGGCTAACCCTCTCCTTTTGCCTCTCGTTGCAGTGGAAGAGTAGGTGGCTGGTGCTGCGCAAACCCTCCCCGGTGGCAGGTAAGAGGGGGCCCGTCTATGCGCGGGGGAGGCCGGCACCGAGGGGGTCCCTCCCTCCCCTGCCCGGCGCTGGGGGGACAGGGTTTGGGGTCCCGGGACAGGGAGCTGATAGGGCTGCCTCCCCTCGGGGTCGGCTGCCGCTGGAGATCGCCCTCGGTGGGGCTCCCCTCAAGCCGTCGTTGCACTTTCCTCCTTGTTTTTTTAATCAGGAGAGTGAGAGAATTAATTACCTGGCGACGGACCAGGCGGCCAAAAACAGGCGGTGGCGGCGGCTGTTGCCGGAGCCCCCCGAAGTGTAATGGGGGGAGGGCGCGGAGAGGAGCTGCGGGGATTCGCCGCTTTCTCCCCCGCGGAGGCGGCGGTGGGGGGCGGCTGTAGGCCCGTCGACCCCCCCGGGGGGATGGCGGCAGCCCCGGGGGTAACGCCGGGACCCTCGGGCCGGAGCCCGGACGTCGCGTTCGCCCGCCGGTCGTGTCCGGCCTCGGAGCGAGGGGTTCAGGCAGCTTAATACCAGGCTAAAACCAATGGGAAAGGTCATTTTTCAAGGCAGAGCTGTTTGGTTTTGGTTCCCCTTTAAAATGCAATTTCTTTCTTTTCTCTTTTTTAATTCTTTTTTTTTTTTTTAAATTATTTCTTCAGGGTGATTGGTGGCTGTAAAAAAAGCTGGCATTGTAAGCTCGGTAGTTATTTTTGAGCCGTGTTTTGACATAAAATATCACTTTGATTTAAAAATAAAACGACATTTTGAATTTAAAAAATAAATAAATAAATCATTTCCCCGCTTCTGAAGGGGAAATTGACAACGTTGCTCAGAGTTGATGTTTTACTGCTGGAAAGGGAAAAGTAGGTTTCAGGTTTCCCCCTCATTTCCAGAACAGGGAAAACATTTGGGCCCCAAAGTGTATCTTTCCAAGGCTGAATATTGCCTACGCTTAGACAATGTGAATCCGCATTGCTGTGGAATGGATTGTGGCTTCTTTTCTAGGTTGTTGCTGGTAGACTGAGGGTTTCTTATTAATTGAAGCTCTTCAGACCTAACTCTTTGTTAGTTGAGTTGTTATGGTTTTGTGTTAGTATCTTAAATGTCTCTATCTTGGCTGCATCTGTTAAACATCTCTGTGTGAATTGGCATCTGTTGATCTCAGAGCTGGTATCTAGACGTGTGAATATGGGCCTGGATTTCTAACATAAATAAGCCAGGTTTGAAGGGGGAAGGTGAGGGAGCTTGCTTTGAAAATTTACTGTCTGATAACATAGCTTATTCCTCAAAAATAATATTTTTATTCTAGCAAAACTAGCCAGCTTTACCAGAAAAAGCCCCCAGTGATTTGCTTTTCTTGGTCTGTAAACCATAGCTGTTCTTTCTTCAGACACACAACTGTATTGCAGAATGCCTAAATATCATAGTTGCAGCTGTTTTTGCTAACAGGTGCACGAAAACAATTGGGAGCCCAGGCAAAGCTGGGCTTTGGTTAGCAGCCGGTTCAGTCTTTCAGTCATTTTTCACCTGTTTGGAGACTGGCCAGCCCCTTGCCCAGCTGAGAGCCGCAGGGCACCTCGCCAGGGCTCGGAGCATCACACCCCAACAGCCACACAATGGCGCACGGGGGGCTTTCACCTCTCTGGTGTGCAGGCCAGCTTCAGCTGTGGATGTTGCAGCTTCGATATTGACCATTAATTTCATTTACAACTGAGTGCTATGCGATAGGAAGGGAACCTGGGGGAAGAGGAGTGCTCTTGTGACAAATGCAGAAGGTGGGAGAGGGCCCTCCCTCCCCCCTGCCCCCCCCCCTTTTTTTTTTCTTGTCCTTCGGGTTGGCTTGAGAAATGTGCTTTTTCCCATGGGACCGTGGCACTTGAATTCCTTTCTTCCATTGTTGCAGAGTGACTGTGTAATAAACACCTCTAGGAAGGGGTTAAAAACAAATGGAGACACAAGCAAGTATTTTAGGGGGAAAAAAAAAAAAGAAAAGGTGTGGCACATAATGATTATTTAGCAATGGCTACTGTGTAACATTTAAGTGGGAAACCTGAGCTGAGATAACAATCTGGCAGTGCAGTCTGCTCACCATTTAGTAGTTGAGTAATCTGTGAACTACCGTAAGAATTTCATTTGTGGTTCAGTATGTTCTAATGGAAATATAGATGACAATAGCCTCTCGGTCTTTAGTGTTTGTAATGTGAACAGCTATCATAGTGTAACTCCTAATGTTCAGAATTAACGAGTCAGCCCCTTCCAGGCTTGGGAGAGTATCTGAAAATCCACTGGACTTTCGAAAAGTAAAATAGGGAAGACTTTTCATGTGCCTCCTTATATCTGAGACTGCAGATTACTCTTGAACTATGCCTTCAATGTCTGCTCCCTAAAAACAAGGGCTACAAAATACCTGGGGGTGGGGTGGGAAAAGGAAACCGAGTTCTTACATTGACTTGGTCAGGCTTGACCCTGCAGTTGTCTAAAGCACCTTTGTGTTGAAGCAGAGTACTGAGAAACGTGTTGTGTTCTGCTCTGCCTCATCATCTCTGACAGTTTTGCTTCTTTTAGACTGTTTGCTCATGCTGGTGTACAAGGATAAATCGGAACGAGCAAAAGGGCATAAGGAGAGGAGCAGCATGACCTTAGAAGACATCTGTGGCTTGGATCCTGGGCTCTCCTATGAGGGCTTGAATCACACGCTTGCAATCATCTGTCTCTCTCAAGTTGTGATGCTGGGATTTGAGAACAAGGAAACCATGTATGCGTGGGATGTACGAATCCGCTACAGTTTGGGGGAAGGTAACAGTTGTCTTCTCACCTTTTTGTTGTTTTTGGTTGTTGTTTTTTTTTTGGGGGGGGGAAGACAAGCATAGCTAAAATGTGAATAACAAAGTACAGTTAAGGAAAAGACTGTCACTCATTTGAGAGTGAAGAGCCTGGTCTTCCCTTTACATCATCAATATCTCCCTTATGATAAGTTTTGATGACAGTACTGCCCAGTACTGATGACTATGAGAGCTCTCAAACTTAGTTTTTGATTTTTGCACTGGAAGTGTGTAGCTTTGAAGCAAAGTGATCAGAGTTCTACTTATGGTCCTGCAATTTACCTGGGGATTTCGACAACAGGATTCAGAGGGAGCCTGAATTAAGAGAAGCAGAGTCATGCAAGTCCTAGCAAGTTCTACTTTGCTAGTTTAATCCTGGTGTTCTGAGCTGCCTACTAGGTGTTGCATTGATAATGGTTATTGCTGCTAGTGTCCCCTTTCAGGAAGAGACATCTTGCAATTAGGAGTGTCATCAGACACGGTCTTTCCAGCTAACTTCCCTCTTATGCATCCTTTTATTTTATTTTCTCAGTTAGCAGCTCTAAAAAGTACAATGGTGAACAAAGAGTGATAGTATTGGTAATCCATAGTATCTGTCTTATGTTTGTTTAGTCATAACTAGGGAAGGAGGGTAGGTGCGTGGGAGACACGCATTAGCCATCTTAATCATTTCTTACATATGCTTTGCCATCTGTTGCATTTGTGGACTCGTTCCTTTGCAGTACATACATAGATAGATGGCCTGGGAATTCTACAGTAATAAAATGTAGAAATGTCAGGAGAGAGATGTATGGATGTACCACTTGGCACTATCAGATATGAAGCCTTGCATAGGGGGAAAGGTTAGAGAGGGTTTCTGAACAATACAGGCATGAGTAGCTGGAGTACACTTTGTTAATGTAGCTGTATTGTGTTCCAGTTCTGTTTCTTTACTAGATTTGGAATCTATGTACAGCACAGACTTGTCCTAAAACCTGAAGGAGATTTTGAATTTGACAGAGTAGGTCTGGTTTTCATGATCTTACGCTGATGCAGTGCTGGGATGGAGAGAGCATTTAGTCTCAATCTGGGCGCGAGGGTTATGGTTGTGATAGGAAGAAATGCAGAAGCAGCACAGAGTATTTTTAAAGGAAAGCTGTGAGTGCTGTAGGAATAGAGCCTGTTGGATGATGATACGTGCAGCTATCGAGTAAAGATGGAGTGAGAGAGAATGTGTGTGGAGGTGAAGAAATAAAGAAGTAAGAAAAGAAGTATAATTGGTTGAACTGGCAATAACTTGTAGAACATTAATTGCAAAACAGCTTAGGGGAAGGAGGATAGACCAGAGCATAGACTTTTTTTCCCAGCATTTTATCCTTCAGTGCAGGTTCAGTTAGGAGAAAGAAGTCAAATTAAAGTGAATCTAGTTTGAGTAGACATAAATAGAAAAGAGTGAAAACTTAGATGAAGAGACAATTGTGACTGGTGTTTTTTCTTAAAGTTTAGCAAGGGTGCCTTTGTGTCCTTTGGAAGTAAGGTGGCTGGATGATAAAAATAGACTATGGACAGATGACTTCAGAGTCTGGGAAGGAAAATAAAAAAAAAAAAAAAAGAGCTGATGCTGTTCTTGAATGAGGACCACAGAATGGAGGTGTTTGCACTGGAGTTCTCAATACTTTCTCTCCATTTTAAGCAGGTGAGGTGGATGAGATTCCTGGAATAAAAGAACCAGGATTATAGAAAACAGTGAAATTAAGTGAGTTGGGTTATAGGTCAGGTGTAAGAAGAGTGCTTGAGCTCACAACTCATTCTGAGGTAGTTGGCATACTGCAGGTCAGTGAATAGCTGTGAAGAGAAAAAGGTTAAAGAAAAGGAGGAATTAAGTAGCACCTTTGTTCATGGGTATGTTCAGCTCTGCATATTATTAGTTTTTGGTTTTCAGAGTAGGAGAAGTAGATGGCTGGGCAGAATTTTGAAAAAAATATCCAACTTACCAAGAAAGCAGCATATGGCAAAAGCTTCATGTCCAGATCTGTTTTTTTTCTCTATTTTGGCATTGTTCAGATTTGGATATGCTGGTTTTTTTTTTAACAGTGGTTTCGAATCTGAGCTGCAGCTCTTTGTTTTCGGCAGCTGTTGTAACTTGCAACTGATTGTGTGGAGAGTGTGCTTTTAATGAGGCAGAAAGAACCCTGATGCTTCTGCTCCCATAGTTTAATTGCCAGCAAAATACTGGGCAGAGGGGTCCAAATGATTTTAAAGATTCCTTACTGAATGTTATTAATCAAGACAGTTTTTGTTATATTTTTCATAGTTTATATTCAAGCAGCTTGTGTAATAACTGCATGCCCAAAAGGGGACATTGTGTGACTATTGATTTGCTCCCCAGCAGTACTACTGGCAACGCTGTAAGTGGAGCTGTGATTAGAGCTATCTCTGTCCCCTTGCACATTTCACTCGAATGACTTTGTGGCTAATTCTGCTGGAGCCTTAGGGAACTTACCAAGTGCACGTCATAGATGAGGAGTTGACTTACAGCTAAGATGGTAACTAAGAATATAGCAAGTATTTAGATGAGAAGCAAGACTGAGACCTAGCTGAAGTTTATGATGATTGGAGAAACATAGGCAAGAAAGAGGGAAGAGTGGTTGTAAGAAGTGAGACTACCTGGAAGTTACCCTGTAGATTTCATAGGCTGGTAGCTGTTTGTATGATCTTTGATGGATAACCAAAAGCTAAGTCTATGTGCATCTTGAGAAATGCTACACCAAAAACCTCTGACTGGAAATGTAAGAGTTCTGATGCTTCTCTGTGCCAAGATGGATATATATGTATATATACATACACACACACATATATATGTATACGTGTGTGTATATATATTTATTTTCTTTTGGCTAATCACAAGATGAAAGGAACTATAGGAGTAGTGGAGGTCACAACAGTTGTTTGAGAATTAGGTGCTTGCTCACTGAAATTGCTCCCTTTGAAACACTCGGAGATTTGAGCCCTTGAAGTGCTCCCAATAGCTTATTATTCAGAATGCAACAGCCCTGGAGGAGAAGGTGGGAGACCAGCCTAGAACAGCTGCTACTTTAGGTAAGGACCGTTGCGACATAGGGGGTACTGGAGTTGGGATTTGGACTTGAATTTTGGAAACTTGAGTGAGACA
>VYZM01009445.1:40807-50978 GCA_013398915.1 Dromas ardeola | reverse complement strand
ACTAACGGTAATTTCTGGTGCAAAATGATACAGTTGTAAAAAGGAACACATGTGATCCCTTATCTTTCAAGGGGAACTTTTCTGGTTCCAGGAAGATAGTCTACATTTCTTGATACACCATTAAGTAAAATGGCCTTTAAAGTTGTAGTGAGGTGTGGACAAAGAATCTGACTTTTGAATGACTGTCAACTGTTTCTGAAGGCCCAACACTGTTTTGAACACCGGTGTTGTCATGACTCTCTAACACTTTAAAAAGAATCAAAGTGTGAATAAGGCTTAAAATGGGGTCTTGAGTTTTGTAGATCCTTTTTGTATCTGTGATATTTCTAGTCTTTTTTAAAATTTCCAACATAAATTTATGTGTGCATTTATCTTAGATTGTTGTTGTACCAACACTGTCCTTTAGTGTAATGTTGTCTTTCTCCCCCTCTCTCCGGATGTTTACCTCCCTAAGTATTTATAGAGCGTTTATTTATACTTTTTGTCACTTTTGCTAGGTTAAACTCAGCTGTTTATCTTCCCTGTACGATACAGGGGGTAAAACTGAGGTCTAAAAGGATCTGAATCTGTTTTAACTTTCTGTTCCTTGCTTCCTCACACTTTTTTTTCATAAAGTACGTGATTATGTTTTTTGAATTAGTTGCTCAGAACAGGTTTTGTTCAACTCCGAAGGCTTTGGTGCTTAATCTAGCAAGAGGGAAACCATCTGAGATTTCAAACATTAAATCTAGGTGCATTTTCAAGATGGATAACACCAGTTTATTCTTAAATAGGAAAAGGAACATTTACGTTTTGAACTTCTCTTGCTCTTAACATCACAATTATATTGCTAGAGATTAGAAAAATCCCTTTTTCTGCTTCTGACAGCTGCAAATAAGTTCACCTCTGGGGCAAAATTTGGCTCCCCCTGTCCCCAGCCTCTCTGTAGCTGAAGATAAATCACACACAACATTTTCAAAAAAAACCAAAAGGCATCTGGGCCTAGGAGTCAATCGAGAGGTTTACTCAGAGGAACAGGCTTGAAAACAGGAGCCTCTCACTTTCCTAAGTTGCTTACTCAGTCGGTGTGCACTGATTAAAATGACTGGTTGCCAGGAGAATCTTGACTTGGGGATCAGTATGAAAAAATTCAAGTAGGGTAAAAAAAGGGTATGTTAATGCTCTGAGAATTCAGGATCTCCAAAGTTCAAGTACTTCAGGATTAGCTGTCAGAGCCTAGTTTGCAGCTGCCTCGTGTTTTCTAATAGCATCTCCTAGAAGAGTGGACCTTGTAGCACACTTGGTGCCCTTTGAAAGAACAAATGATACTGCTGCTGCTGGTTGCAGGATAAACGGGAGTATTTCTGTGATCTTTTTGATGTTTTGATGAAATCAGGTGCTTCTTCCTTTCTTTCTATGACTTCTTTTAAAATCATTCTAAAATAGTTGAAGTGGCTACCAGCATATCTGGAAGGGCCAAAGGAGAAGCAGAGGAGCAAACATAAAAATGGGAATTTATTTGAAAAGTAGAAGCAGTAGAGGCTGTTGAACTGGGGCAACATCTGGAATTTCTTAAAAGATTCTAGGCTGTGTAGATTAAAACTTCTGTTTATGTGCAGGTATTGTTCTGTTGCTGTCTCCTACTTAGGCCTACTGCAGATAACAAACACTCTTATCTTGTTTTTGGTAGTCATGCCCATGTCTTTGTTGGCAATAATAGGAACACCCATTGCCATATTCACCAGAGAGAAGAGCAGCCCGAGATACCTTCTAAAGGGGGTTGTTAAAGGCCAGGATTGAGACATTCTGGTTGGACAACATGATGATTGCCATGAACTGAACTGCCAGGGTTTGTACCTGTCCTGTACATGTAGCTAAAAGACCTCAGGTTCTAGCATTGTCTGGCACCTGTTAGGAGTGGGAGGAGACGAGTCCCTTCATGGGAAGGTCTGACTCTTCCCCGTTACTTTCATGCACAGTACAGAGATTTAAGTAAGTTGTTTGTTATTGTGCATTTTCAGGGTGTGTCTGCCCATGGGTTTGCTTTTTAATATGACGAACTAAAATCAAACATTAGCAAGATTTAATAATACTGGGAAGTTTCAAGAGAAGCTACCAATTTCATAAATGTTTGTGAGACTGTGCAATGCTTTACTGCCAGCTGCCACAGAGGACTGTCTTAGTGTTTCAGCCTTGTGCAAGTGGTTGCAGGCTGCTTTTCACTAAGTCTCTTACCACACGGACGGAGTGAGTGCGTGAGCTCTTCAGTCTACTAAACAGCTGCATGGTATTACAGTGATGCATACCACATATTCCTCAGCTTCCAAATGCTTGTGCACGAAATCTGTTCCAACACATGACTGAGATGTGTAATTCCTAGTAGTGAATTTCTCAGCTTTCTCAAGAAAGCAGAAAAGAGCTGTAATTGTTGGCTTTTATGTATTCTTTTAAAACATAACTTAATTAAGCCTTACCTATGCGTTCATCTCACTTGATGTATTTTGCAAGGATCCCCAGATTTCTTCCTTCCCTTGCAATATAGTTCTACCTATCAAAAAAAGAAATAAAACATTTCCTGTGAGAGTCGATTGGCAGTTACAGTGATCATGTGAATAATAGAATCTATGAAGAAGTATTTTGCGCATATGTGTATATTGGATTCATATCTACGTGCACGTGTGCATACACTGTTTGTACTAGTTATGTAAAGGCTGTCACATTTGTTTTGGGGATTTCCAAATGTGTGATAGTTCTTTGCAGAAATCATCCTTCGAGTTAAGCAGCCAGCTCACATGCACACATTTACTTTTTCGTTTCTATTAAAGTCAAGGCTTGTAAAGCCTTTTAGGAGTTTAAGTAAGACTCTTGACAATAGCGATAAAAGAACAAAGTGGTCCAGATGTGCGCTTTATGTACAGAAATATTTGAGGAATCGTCTTTTCCTGAATGGCAACGTGGATGTGTGGGATTCTGCTGAATTACCAAGCCACGTAATCCATCGCTGTTCTTGAGACATGAATGTACTCTGTTATGTTGCCTCTATACCCTGCTTGATTATTGTGCGTGGCGTGGGAAGGTCATGTGTTCAGCGCCCAGAAAAGCCTTGTGCTGCCCTGCGCCCTCAAGAAAGGCACACCTTCTGGCATCAGTGTGGTTCGTGGGGGAAGAGTCACACCATCTCAGATTAGGCAAATTGATTTCCCTGTACTCCATCTAATGCATGGGGGGACGAGAAGACAGCTCAAAGGAAGAGCTGAGTTTGAAGTAATTCCTGAATACGTACTTTGCACCGAGCTCTTTTTAATACAAAGTTCTCTGGCTCTTTGGCAGCTCTTGGGGAGGGGAAATGTGACAAGACTGTGAGTGAGTCACCATTAGAAACTTTCATACCTGTCAGATTGCATGATTAGCTTTGTAATCGCCTAGATGGAGACCTTATAGTGGCCTTCCAGTACCTGAAGGGGGCCTACAAAAAAGCTGGGGAGGGGCTGTTTGCAAGGGCATGTAGCGATAGGACGAGGGGCGATGGTTTTAAACTAGAGCAGGGTAGGTTTAGATTAGACATTAGGATGAAGTTTTTTACAGTGAGGGTGGTGACGCACTGGAACAGGTTGCCCAGAGAGGTGGTGGAGGCCCCATCCCTGGAGACATTCAAGGCCAGGCTTGATGAGGCTCTGAACAACCTGATCTAGTTGAAAATGTCCCTGCTTGCTGCAGGGGGTTGGACTAGGTGACCTCTAAAGGTCCCTTCCAACCCAACACATTCTATGATTCTGTGGTCTTTGATATGGAAACCAGGGTGTGTTTATGTGCTGTAAGGAAAACTTGGGACAAACTTGTTTTTAAAAACAATGATGGAAAACAATACCACAGATGTGTCAAGTTAAGTAGGCTTTCCTCTGGTGTTTGTTTCATGAGCTAGTGTGTGTTCATGTTTTCAGTTGCTTAAACATAGCTTAGTATTTTGATATTTGCCTATCCTGAGTCTCAAGTCATATGTTTGAGACCCTGTGTTCTGGAAATGATTGGAAAGCCACCCCTTGAGTATGAATTTTACTTCTGCTGCTGAGTGAATTCTAATTCCAGTTGAATTTATAGGAGTTAACTGTACCAGGAACAGGATTTCTGTTTCTTTGGCTGGAGAACTTCTGATCACTAAGATCTGAAGAGGAACAAATACGGTGGAGTGAAAAATCAGGTTATGAAGATGCTGCCAACAATGTTGTCTTGAATAGATTTAAGCAGAGAAGGGCGAGATTTAGATGTTACATAAATTGAGAATGACAAAGGAGTGTGGACCAGCATATGCTTTTCACTGACCTAGAGTGGTCAGTTTCTTGTTTGCTGGCAATATCTAATTTACTAAAATAGTTAATTTTGTTTGTGGTCCGCTCTTGATTATCCGCTTTGTTTGAATCTCGTAGCCCTTTGCCAAGCAGTCAAAAGTGTATCCATTGCTTAAGTGAAATGTGACTATCATGTTGCATATGACATGGCATATGTGTGGAAAGTGATGGGGATGCAGGCTTTCTGGTCAAGACCAGCTCTGCTGCTTTAAGTAAAATTGGCAAAAAATATGTATGCAACTCAGAATTGGCTAGAGACATGCAGAAGTCAAACCAATGTCCAGATTAGGGGCACAAGTCCCTAGGAAAGTAACATGCAAAACCCTACTGCAGGCCTAAGCTTTGATATTGTGGTTTTCTAATATGCATGGCTCTGGTGAACTGGCAGGACTTCCTCAAGGCCCATATACTAATTTCAGTTCCTTTTGTATCTGGTTATTGTATTTATTTTTTTTCCTGAAGTCAGTGGTTACTGGGGTGGTCTTTTGCCTGGTGTGTTAAGATCATCAAAAAAATCAACTAGATTTCTTAGGTTTTTCTTTATGGGGGTAATGTTTGGACTGACAACTCTCAAATAAAATGTTCCGTGGAGCATTTCTAGTCTTGTGTGTTCATGTAGCCATATATCACGCAGCTCAGAACTTGTTTGTTTATTTAGTGATTCTCATTCTAATTTTGCTTGGGGCTATTCTTAATGAATGGAAAGCAAAATATCAGGACAGAGCAAAGGGTAAAGATCTGATGACAACCTGTGGAGTTGTGTTACGTTCTGTTAATAATAGACACGTAGGACTTAGTCTAGGAAAATTTAGAATAGAATCCAGCAATATAACCAAATCCTGATTCACTGGTATATAAAAAGCTGCTCTTGGTTAAAATTGTGTAAAAGTAAAATTAACTTGGTACATTTTGATGAAGTCACTTTAAGTATCCCTGACACTTGCATAGCTAAGACTTGATCTACAAAATTTTAGGGATGCATAAGAATAAAAGACCCGGACAGCAGTTGAGCATATGGCTTGTATTTTGGTATTGCTCTAGCTGCCTGAATCTCAGAAAATTATCATAAATTCAATAGCTACCTAATAATTTATGTGTATATGTGTGATATTGTGTGTGTGTGCTGACATGAATTTTTTCTTTTCATTTCTTTTCTTTGGAGAACATGTCTTGTTGATTTCTTTTTGTGGCTTGCACTTAATACTCTTTTGATTGCTATATTATAAATAGCTTCAGCTAAACATATTTCTAATGTATCCAGGTGAAAACCACATATATATGTTGTTCTTTCTTGCAGGGGCTGGTGTTTTTTTCCTTTCTTGTGCTGAAGGAGAGCAGATCAGCTTTCTGTTCGACTGTATCGTCCGTGGCATCTCCCCGACGAAAGGCCCTTTTGGTTTGCGTCCAGTCCTACCAGGTTAATATAGGAAGTATAGAGTAACTGAGCAAAGTAGGAACTTGCCATGTCTAGCGCTTACTGCTGTGATTGTAAGAACAGCTTGCAGACACTAAGGGTGTAGAAAGTGCAAAGTGGTTTTCATTCTTAAATGTCACAGTAGAGATTTATTGGTTGAATGTACCCAGTTTCCCTCTGCTGCTCTGGCTCATTCATATTTCTGGTGATAATACTAACTTTAGCCTTCTCCTATTTAAAGGACTAAAATATGGTAATTTGAATTGAAGGGAACCCTAACTTTTAGTTTTAAGCTTACACAGTTCAACTTGAATCCACGTCTGCATTACTATTTTGATAGTTTAATGGAAAACTAACTTCTGGGGCATTTTGAGTTCATCCAAAACACTTGGAACTAAGTCTTGCAACCTTACAGGACTTTGTCAGGTCTCCACATCACATCTCAGTTTTGCCGCTTGAGCTTCTTTTCTGATGTGCAAGGATTAAATTCCTTTTCCTATTTCATGGTAAATGTTGCATGCGCTGTAATGTCCAGAGAGGAAATTAGATGGCATCATAGTAAGCCCTGCTGCCTTTTGACTTTAGCACATGAAGAAATACAATATTGAGGTGGAACGGCAGTGTCAAACAAGGCAAGAGTGTGGAAATGAGATTGCAGAAAAATATCTGTGAATTGGCAGTGGGATGTAGTGGGAATAGCCTACAAGAATGGTGAAGGATGAGGTGGGATTTGGAAATACTTAAGAGTCCTGTTTAAGTATTAGGCAGTTAGTAGATGTTCGACAGGGTTTTATTGCTGTTTGAAGATTAAGATAATTGCAGGGAGGAAATGTGATGGAAAAGATTAGATCTCAATGTGAAACTTGTGAAAATAAATTATGAAAAGTTAGTTAAGGTAAATGCAGTAGACATGAGGCTCAGTTCATCTCTTCTTTCCCATAGTCTTAACACCAAAGTAAATAAAATAATCAAGCAGAAGAGTGGGAAATAAAACCTCATTCTTGTGTGATGATCTGTGTTTGAGTTCAACGAACTAGAGCGTTTTAAAAAAAAAAAGCAAACAAGAAAAAAACAACAGAAAAGCAAAAAACAGTGCTGATATTAAAGCTTTGCTACTGAATGCATTTTTTCTGAATATCTAAAACTATATTACACATATACAACTCCTGAATCTTTCATTTAACAAAAACTTGTGTCCAGAAAAATTAATCCTACAAGCAACTATTCCGTTGTCTTTTTAAAAAAAAATATTATTTTTTTTTAATTTGAGATGGCACATTCTTTGAAAAATCTTTTTTTAGAGGCACGTAGAATTAAATCTGCTTTTGCATCCTAGATATCGACTCTGCCATTTGTGGGTTGTTACGCATAGCCATATAACACATTTCCTTCCCTCCTTCAAGAGCTCTGACCTCACTGAAGTGCATAAAGTGGATGTGGAATATCCTGGGGATGGTTTGGTGATTTTTCTAAGGGAAGACCTCTTTTCTGAGGTCTTTTTCATTTGCCTTCTGTGCTTGATGGACTTGCCACTAAAATGGAGTGAAGATGTACTCAGCCACTTGATTTCACCTTGTTTCCCTGGAAAGAAGCAGTGTTCTGTAGGAAATTGTACTCATGTTCTCGCAGACTCCTCTGCAGCCCTTTCCCAAGCTACTTTGACCCCTCTAACTTATATATCCCTTGTCTCTTCCAGTTTGTTGTCACACCCTATGTACACGCCACTTCACAGAAATTTTTATTTTTTTTATGTTCTCCTTCATTTATTATTTCATGCAGAAGCTTGCACAGACCTGTTTAAGGCACATGTACAATACTAGTGATTCATCCATAAACTAATTTTCCTTATCAAGTATGCTGCTACACAGAATGTACTGTATTGCTTGAAAAGGTCATGTCTCTACCAGCTGCATACGGTATCTGGCAAGAGTATCGAAATTCACCCAATCTTTTGAAAGGGTTAGTTATTAAATAGATTAATCATCTGCACACCTCAAGTAACTAGATCAAAACTTACAGATTTGGGATTCTACCAAGAAACCTCTAGTCAGTGTTATTCATATTTACTGCACTGCAGAATGCTACACAGCCTCAAATGTGCTTTATATAAGCAATATTTTGCTTTTGTGTAATTTAAAAGCTTTTATAGGAAGCGGCCTTCTCTCCACAGTTCGCTATTTGAATTTGCCTTTTTGCTGCTGCCTGTACCTTTCCAACTTAAACATGAAATATGCTTGAATAACTCTTAGGTATTTTCAAGAAAGGAAAACGCATGAAGGGCAGCTGTACAGAGAAAAGAATATAGTGTGGTGGAAAAAAAAAAGTCACATTTACAGTGTTTTTGGACAACAATATAATTTCAGGATTGTAGTTTTAAAAAGTGTACCTTACTTCCTTAAAAGTTTGGTGTTCTTATAGATATATGCTTACTGTATGTATTTTATTCTGTTGTCTATAAAATATGTAACGAAAAAGCCATGCAGTTGAACTCATAAACTTGACTGTTCATTGCAAGGTATCAAAATCTGGTCTAATCTCTCATAGCTGATGTACTTTGAGCAGCATGTTAGAGTAAAGAACTCTGAGATCCTTTCCAGCCTGAATTATTCTGTGACTTTCTGGAAATGGTTATCAAATGAATGTGAATATTCTTGTGACAAAAATAATTCTATTATGTGTACATGCAAAATAAAATGGAAAAGAAAAAGAACACGAGATGTTTTACAGTTTACTATTGTATGGTACTTACTTTGGGAGTCCATTAATTCTGCAAAATTGTAACAAACTTCTATTGGTAGCTCCATTAGCAGTCTGGAGGTTTTGATTTGTTAAAGGCTGCATGATCAGGTCTCAAATTTAAGACATACGGCATCAGGTGGGAACACAAAGGTAATGTGGGTATCTGTAGATGTTTTCAGGCAGTGTAGTGTTTTAAATAAAGGACTCAAATGAGTGACAGGATGTCGTTGGATAGCCTGTTTTCACCAGCTGTTAATTGGAAGATAATTGCTGTAATTGGCTACCTGCAACTGGCAACTTTTTTTCTTGAAAAGATATTTAGAAAACAAACCAGAGGATTTTATGTTCTTATTTTGGCAGAAGTCTAGGAGTAATGAATTGCATGGTTTGTAATCTATACTGAATTTGCATGCAGACTATCTGAGAAATGTTTGTTTATCAGGTGTGTATTGAATTCCTTCTTTTCACTAGCAAAATTCATCTTGAATGCCGAACATGAACACAGCAAAGGCCCAACAGCCGATCAGTGATATCTTTGATCAGTGGGCAGATTAGTACTCTCTAAATCTGGCTAAGGCTATGGGACAGTCTAGTCCTGCAGGCTGGAAAGACCCCAAGTGTAATGTTGATCGTCTTGATGCTCTCTTTTAATTTTGGAAGCTTTTTCAGGCTGCTTTGTGACTGACTGGAGAGTGTGCAGTGCTGCTTGCTGAGGATCTATCTGATGCTCTTTCTTTTTGTTGAAGCTTGATACACCTTTGGCCATTGCAAGACAGCTCTGTGGCTGCCTTCTGCAGTATCTGTACCAAGTGGATCCTCCTCAAACTTTTAGGACACCTTTTCATTCCTCCAGACATCTTACAAGGTGTGGAGATGTTAGCATGAAGGTGAGGGTCCAGGCCTGATTTGCAAATGTGCCTACAGTTACAAAAGAAGAAAGAAAGGAGAGATGTTCAGTCTAACTTATCTATCTTTGTTTAACGAAGTAATTAACCGATGTTGCATTTTAAAGATGCATATAATCAAGTGTATCTTAGGTAGCTGCTGACTTAACTTGATACAATACGTTTTTTCCTGACAGGTTCTTACTGAACAACCCTGGAGCTTTGAATTACTGTGACACTTTATTCGTATGTTAGGAAAGTATTCAAAATCTCCCACGATGAGCAGCTGATGTGGCTTTAATGAATATCCACCAACGTAATATAAAAATAAAAACTCCACCAGAAGCATTTTTAGTCCAGCCAAATTTAATGTAATCCTTCCTCTTTGCCCCAAAGAAGCATTTAAGAAGATTTCAAGGATTGCCTCACACAAAAGATTTTTCTTCATAGCAAAGGATCAGTTTTTGTTTGGAAAATGATAAAACACTTTCTTAATTGAAGGACCTGAGTGAATCTAACTGCCTAGATTCCACGGGAGTAAATCATGTTATAAGATACGTTTGTTTAGAGTTTGGGAAATGAAAAAGCTAATTGCAGTTAGAGCTGTTGGAGCTACTGCAGGATGTTGTGTGGGCAGAAGCTGTCTGAACTTCCTTGGACAGCTGTCGCAGTACTGGTCGTGCTGTTTCTCTCCTCCTGAGTTAGCAATATGGCAAATTACTACACAGTTATTTAGAGGCTTTGTGTTGTGCATGCATAAGGTATAGGATGATGCCAACAAAACCAACTTTACTGTTGAAACCCCCCCC
>VYZM01009445.1:30715-40765 GCA_013398915.1 Dromas ardeola | reverse complement strand
TTTTAGGCCATATTTCTACACTCATATATATGACAGGAGGCCAGAGGTCATACCCTCCAGTAAGGACTAGTCTCTAAAAGGTGGCTGCCAGTGACTTCAGTCTTTAGTCTGATCTTGTAGCAAAACCTCCTGATTAGTGCTTGGTAGTCTGTAACCGGAAATACTGGTATAAGAATCTGCTGCTTCTGGAGAATAGTGTTGTGTGTGTTTTCCATAGAAGTCTTGCTTATTAGCAGAGAAGATTAAAGGCAAAACAAAGACTTCAGTAAAACTGATGGACAATTATTTTTAATATCTGCGTAATACTTTAAATCTATATATGTTTGGCAGGTTTTGAAGTTGTTTCTCTAGATACTTCCTAGTACTTGCTGAGAAAGGATTCTTCTAATCAATCTTCCACAAAACTGGGCAATGAGGGGTCACAGACCCCACACAACTATGAACCCAATTTTATACACACCTTTTACACATAGACAATCCTTAAGGGGAAGTTTAACCAAAAAATTATCAGTCCTGTTGGACAGACAGTGTGACTAGAGATTTCATGTTGTTGGGTGAGACCTGTTATGTTCCTTAGATGTGTAGCTGATAGGGAATTTGGCTTCTAGGAGCAATTGAACACGTGAAGTAGAAACTTAACTCTCTCCTACCTCCCCATCGTGTATTTTATTATAGGCCATTTTTGCAAGGTCAATTGCTTGACTAGGGTTTGTTTGTTTTTTTTTTTTTTAAATTATATCTTTTGCTGTCTGTAAGAGGGATATCAGTTACTAAAAAAACTAATAGTTGTGTATGTGCCGTAGTAACATTCTGAAAACCTATATTTATCAAATAATCATGTTCTGAGAGAAGTGAAAAGATCTTTCCTATTGACAGTTCTTTGCTGCGGGAAAGGCTAGTATATGTTGCATCTTGGTTTGACTAATTTGCTGATCTGTTATGCCAACTTTATACTCAAAGTGCTTGTGGAACATCTTTGTTGAATGTTTTTGGACATAAGGGCATTTAAATAAATACAACAGAGTAACTGGAGCAGAGGACATTCAAAAATAGATTCAAGCACCAGCCTGTAACACTGTATACCACTGAGCAGATCCTTGCATAGACCTGTCTGGGTTGCACCATAGGTGCTGGTGGCCAAATCTTGTATTTTGTTTTGGCAGAGGTCCATATGGAAGCATTGGGGGTTTCGTTTGAGTAAGCAGTTACACAGGTTTGAACTAGTCAATGCTTAATACGAGTTGTATTGCAGGGAAATAGGAATGGAGACCTAACGAAATAATCCATATCAAAAAGTCCTCTTTTCTGTTCTTAAAGTTAAGTTTTGAAGGTGTCAGACTCTAACACAAGCACTGTCTGAGCTGGGAGGCACAGAGGTCACAGACCTTGTTTGTCACAGGCATTGTTGCCTTGTCCCTGTTAGAACAACAGCATATGCTGTTATAGAAGGACTGTGTGTGTCTGGCTTGTTCTGCTAATCTTATCCAGAGTGCAGACTGGTAAAGATGGAAACCCTCTTTACATGGGAAAGAAGGTTCAGCATTGTCACTTCTGCTCCTGTGATGCACTAGGATCTATCCAGGGCAGATCAGAAAGTGAATATGGTTAGGGAGGACAGATGTGGCAGCTTGTTTCTCAGGTGGGTAATAAAGTGGGACACCCATGGAGCCTCAGCTCACTGGCTTTGACTGCTGTGTTGACAACATCAAACCCAAGTCTTTTAAAACAGAAAGACCTGGGATGAAAAAAAGCCTTTTCTTTCATTGTTTCAACTGTTTTTGTCTTACTAACTCAATCACAGCAATGTGTAGCCCTTTTCATCCTTTTTTTTCCTCTTATTAAATGATTCAGTGATTAAATGTTTTTGTGGTGTGCTACTACTACCCAGCTGATCAGATATACAAGAGCTGCAGTTGTGAGGAAGATAATCTGTTTTATCTGTCATTAATTCCTTTCCCTATGAAATTAATAAGAGCTACTGAAACTTCCAATGATGGACAAGTTAGCAGACCATATCCTTTGCAACTGCTGAACATGACACACTTGTCAGTGCTGTTTGAAGAAATCTGTAAGATTTCTCTTGGGATAGTAGTTATGATTACTTCCAACACCTGGTTTTATTGTTGTGCCTGGCTGGAAACAAAATGGTTTAGAGGAAACTGGTCTGTTCTACTGATGAAAGTTCTTCCACATTCTGTATAACTTTTGGTCTTTCTCTTTCTATTGGAATAGAAGGAACCTTCTTCAGTGAAGTAATTTCAGCTGGAATGGCAAACTCACTAAAATGTATGGGGAAAATCCCTGATAGTACATTTTGGGAGTAATTTTTACCATTCTAACTTGTATTAAACATGAAGACAGAGAGCCACCAGGTTGCTTATTTCATCTCTGACTTCTGAACTTAATGGCCTTCTGAACATCAAACTTGAAATCAATGTCTTTGTAAATAGGTGATCTGGATTGGAAGGTATCAGATAGTTTAATCACTAAGACTCTGAGTTTATGATGTAGATTTGTAAATTTGTAGGATGAAAAATTTGGTCTTTCTCAATGATAAAAATCCCAATGACTTCAGTGAACTCAAGACATATTTTACAGGTGACATAGACTAAACCTGCTGGATGCTAATTATTTCTGTAGCTATTGCCTTCAGTGTTTTCAGTGCTGTGCACTTCAGGGTTCTGTCCCTGGTGGTAATCCTTATTGACATTGTGTATAATTTCTGAAAGTCTTTGACACTTAAAATTATAAACTATTGTGTGGCATTTCTCCAGGATGTGGTTGAATGCAGATTGTCCCATGCATTTTGCAGTCAGCATTTTCCCTCTCCTGTAGTAGAAAGTCAAACATAAGAACAGAGTATCTAAAATAAGAATGTGGCTGTCTCTTTTTCCCTCCTTCTATATATTTTCCATGTTTCTTCTTTCTTATTTATTTATTTTCTGTTTCTTTTCAAAGATCCAAGTACAAATCCAGCCTATTCAGAAGAAAGATTGGCTCATGAAGCTTTGCAATTAGAAAAGCGCTTGAGCTTGCTTTCCCATACAAGTCGCCAGGGCAGTGGAGGTAAGAAATATCTTTAATTAAATAAAAACAAATGGTGTTTCTTCCTTCCCAGAGTTTACAAATGAGCATATGTATATAATTGTAAGATTCTGAGCTTAAAACAAAAATAATAGAGAAATGGTCAAGGTATTTGATTTGGCTGCTGTTGCGTGTGGGTTAGTTCTTTAACAGTTCTTTAACAATTGCCTAAAGTCCATTGAGGTAAATTGGAATTTTTCAACTGAAAAGACTGAGTTTTGGATCTAACACTGTCAACACAGGGAAATCCTTTGGTATGCTGAACGCTACTGAATTTGCATATGTGCAATTTCGAAAGAATTGTCTGCGTCAAGTTTGATATCTGCTTAACTACTTGACTCACTCCAGCTTGTGAGATGAACTGACTTGTGCAGTTCACCCATCAGGCTTACAGCAGATTTTTGTAGTAAAACCTAGGACGCCTGTGCTCTGGTCTAAGTGTTCTTCATGGTGGTATCTGTGCATGTCCCTTCTGGTGTTGTTTATGTATTGGTGTCTAGCACTGGATTTGTAAAAGAGCCCGTGCCCTGAACTGCCATTTGCATTGTTTAATATCAGAAGTTAGATCTTCAAAACATCTGCTTTGCTCTTGACTCTAAAGCTTACAAGCCTAAAAATGACCCTGTGAAGATCCTCAAGACCTTAATTACGTGCTTCTATACATGTTCATGGCTACTTTAGTCTTGACACTGCTGAGTAATGTGGTTTGTGACTAAATTCCACTGAGACTTCCTGAGGTTTTTCTTAGTTAGCATAGAACTACCAGACTTGACTAGACTGATGGAAAACAAATGAGGCTTGATAGAGAAGCATGCCTGTTCTTTTTATCCAGTCACTCTAGTTAGAAAACATGTGGCCCAACTTTGTATACGTTCTCTGATTGAGATTACTTGAATTTATGACCTGATTCTCCTGAGAATGTTATAATCCTCAGACAATGAGGAATCCTAGAGTAAGACTTTCATATTCTGTTACTTGAGTTTTGCATAGGGACTTTAAATATTTGTGTTTGTGGGAAATATTATATAACAACAAGACTGTCCCTGTATGTTTGATGGGAGGACATTTGCCTGAATCTGGAGATCTAGGTTCTGCCAGTGCCTTGGAACTTTACATAGTTAGATTATTTTCTTCAAGATTGTGGTAGGGCTTCCCTTCCAGAGTTTTAAAGTGCCTAAAATACTTTTCTAAGATAAGTGGTTTCAAATAAATTCAACAATTTTTTTTTTTTCAATAAAAATACATGGTTTTGTAAGCAGAATAACTTTTATTTAACAAGTATATTTCTTCTTCTGGGCACGTTGCTGAGAACTATACTAATATTTTTGTAATTCATGCCTTCTGTCTAGACAACTGTATCATTTAATCTCAGGACTTACATTTATGCAGGGGGCACAAGCAAGTGTCATGGAATGGGCACGGGGGGAAAAGAAAGGATTAGATTTCATGGGATAAACATTGCTGTTCTCTGGTAGTATATATCAAGAATTACTCCATGAAGAGAAAGAGAATTGTTCTAAACTTTTCCCTCAATGCCTGAGAACAGAAATAGTCTAGTAACACCAGAAGCTCAGGTCACAATTTGCAGTGGACCCTTTCTCTTTCTACCCCATCTGGCAACTTACTGCCCAAGGTTTAAAATTAATACCTACAAAGTGACCCTGCTGCCAGCCCTTGTTTTCACATTGGTTTTATTAAGAAGGAAGGAAATAATATTGTGGACTATGTGTGCCGCCACGAGGAAGTGGGGGGTTTTGTTAGTTTGTTGAGAAAAAAGTTTCTTGCAATATGTGCGTAAATGAATCATGGAAGATCTTTTTGTATATAGATATGTAATATTTTTTATAATAGTAGTATTCTCATGTTTGTTTGTTAAGATGTTGTATGGTTGCATTTTGGTATGGGTATTATGGAGAAGTACAGTGTAGGAGAGCTCAGAAGAGAGAACAGGATAGTCTTAAGTTGGATTTTATTTTTGCAGTCTCTTTAACATTCATTTTGATGTCGTTCAGATAAGAGTTAAATAGAGGAAAAAAAGTACAAATAAGATAATAATTTGGTTGATTCAGATCAAATAGAAACATGGAAATATCTTATGTGGCTTTGGGTCACAGTAACAAGGTTTTCTTCAGAGCATCCTCAGCTGTTCTGAGCCTGGGACTTCGACTATTCCCTGTGATATAGGAGTATCTAAAATAAAACCAATTGACTGTGCAGAAGTAAAATACGGTTGAAAAGGGGAGAACTTGGTGCATAAACTCTAAAAATTTAGCCTTGAATGCATTGTGTTCCACAATGTGGTAGGCTTATGGCAAGGTAACATACTATTTTCTGTTTATTTTTCCCATGGGGATAGGAATTATTGCAGGAATTCTGGCTTTCTGACAGAAGTTCTCCTTACAAAAAGCAGATGGAATATCAGGGTCCTTTCTGGTTGTGCAGACTTGCCATCCTTCAGTCTGTCGGTTGTGTTTTAAACATAGGTTGATGTGTTTTCTTCTTTTCTAGGAGACGATAGAAGCCTTTCAAGCTCGTCTTCAGATACCAGCCACTCGGATGTTAGTGTTGGGAGCAGATTGACAATTTGGCCCGAACAGTCTTCAGCCAGCACTTCTCAAGAGAGTCACGGACTGGCAGCAGCAAAAGGCATTCATCTTGGGGAAGAAAAGACCCTTCCAGAGGGGGCACGTGGCACCACTAAACCACCTCCAAAGCCCCTCCGATCCAGACAGCTACAGGAAATAGGTCGTCAGAGTTCTTCTGACAGTGGAATCGCTACTGGTAGTCACTCTTCTTACTCTGGAAGTTTCTCTTCCTATGCTGGGAGCTTGGACATTTGCCATGGTGATGAGTTTGGATCATTGCTAAGCCTGCCATTGAACTTTCCTTCAGATCAGAATTTATGTACTTGTCCTCACAGTGAGCCCCAGAGAGGTGTGGGATCAGAGTATCAGGTTCCCAGCTCTCTCAGACATATTTATGATATACCCAGGAGTTTGTTACAGGCAGCTTCTAAAGATGCGCAACCGAAGAGTGCAGATTCTACACTACCCAAGGACCAGGCCCTGTCACCTCAAGGTGCAAGCGACCCAAAAGTGCTACTACCACACTTGGAAGCACGGAGGGTACCTGAGCACAGCCAGGACAGAGGGAGGCCTTCATCCTTGCTCTCAGAAAGCACCAAGGACTCAAGTGATGAGACATATGTGGATTTTGTTTCGAGGTGGTCAGACACAAAACCACAAGGACAGGTGTCAGACTCCAAAAGTAGTGAGTTGTCACCACCTAGTGGGGCCTCAGCTGACCCCTGTGACACATGTAGCCCCCACCTTGGGATGACAAGAGCTCTTTTTTCAGCTTGTCCAATCTGTGGTGGACTAAAGGTAAATACCTAACACTGAGCAGATGCTAACAAGCCTTACTTAATAGAGCATGTTTAATGTAAAATGACTTAAATTGCAAGTCATAAGTACTATTGTTTCCTTTATAATTTGAACAAGTAATAGCTCTTGTGTTGTTTATGCTCAAGTTGAGAGGCTTAGCGCACGTTTTCCTCAAAATCTCTGCCTGATCAAGAAAACACTGAACAATATACATCATCAGTGATTACTTTGAAATTGGCCAATTTTGGGTTTTGCGAGTGGCTTACAGTGACAGAGGCAGGAGCTTTACAGGCGCATGAGGGGGCTGAATTTGTCATGTAGTAGTAATTTAGCATGAAGGACATTGGTCTGTCTTACTGCTGATATTTCAAAAGAAGGAAGAAGGGAGGCCAAATAGTATGTGCTGCTCTTTAGGTGACCACAATACATATTTTTAATTTTATTGCTGTTTTTCTTTTCTTTATCATTGTAGTTTGAGCATGTCGTGCACAAGAAGCCAGATTAGCAAAGCTTCTCACTGGGAAAAGACAAGATAGTCAAGTTAGCATGGCAATCCATAGCAGATCAACTAATCCAGTATTGTATTTATAACTGGCCAGTGACAGATACTTTAGAGGAGGTGTACAAAAACTCATTATTGGTGTACTACCAGGACAGTGTATTTGCAGGAAAAAATATTTTTGATCACCAGTCACATAAAGACTTAAAACCTGAATCACGGAGGTTCACATGCCTTTCTAAACACTTTTGTTACTACGACTGCCATTCCCATAAGTTCTTTTTGAACACTGCTAAATTCTTGGCTTCTTATGGTAGTAAGTTTTATACATTATTTGTACATTGCATGGGGAAAATATTTTTGTTTTTACCTGTTCTGGAGACCTTTTTGGTGAATGTGTTTGCTAAACTAGAAGAAGGTAAAGCTGTTTGTGTTGGTGAGCTGTCGAAAGGCTGGGAAGATTAGAGGAAGTGCTCAAATTAAGGGATGCGTGAAGGAGGGAATCAGCAAGAGAGACTTTTGTTTGAGGAATTAAGTATTGCCACTGAAGTGTGTACATTGTAATTGAGCATGTGGGATTACATAAATCACTGCTATGAAAAGGGCTTGAGTGTATAACACGTTAGGAAAGAAAAATTATAGTAGTATAAATTTGAGGGATTATTTTCTTCTCACAAGGGATTGCATTTGCATCATTGACTGCCTTCACATGTATGAAAACTAAAAAATGCTGCCTGCCTGAGGTGCTTGTATAGCCTCTGTAACGGCACCTGGGGCATTACTTTGTCGTGTATTGCAGCATTTGGGAGGCACTGGTGTGACAGGCCTTAAAAGGTCGTGTCTACACTGATCATGAGGATCAGCGTTCTTCCAAGACCATCCTTGCCAGCCGTTGGCACCAAAGGCCCTCACCGCCCCTCTAGCCTAATTCTGAAAGCTTGGCTGGATACAAGGGCTGGAGATTCAGCCTCCCACTTCTATTATTTCTGTAGTGTGGGCAACGGGGTGCACAGGAGTGTATCTGCTGCTGCCTTCCTCTATCTGCTGCCGGTAGTTAGAGAGAACATGGGAAAAATCATAGAAGCATAGAATGGTTTGGGTCGGAAGGGACCTTAAAGGTCCCTAGTTCCAACCATCTAGTTCCAACCCCCCTGCCATGGGCAGGACACCTCCCAATAGATCAGGTTGCTCAAAAGCCCCATCCAGCCTTGGCCTTGAACACTTCCAAGGGATGGGGCATCCACAGCTTCTCTTGGCAACCTGTTCCAGTGTCTCACCACCCTCCCAGTAAAGAATTTTTTCCTAATATCTAATCTAAATCCTAATGTCTAATCTAAACGCACAAGAAAAATATATATAAAAAAATCTAAATCCATCTAATCTAAATGCACAAGGCTGATTCGTAGAAGTGCTCTGCTCTGGGATCAGAAGGCTCCAAGATGGCTTTTTGTAGGCAGCAAGGAAAGAAGTAGTTAAGGTACGGTTATCTCACATGGTCTAAATGTTTCTCAGTGATCTGAATTGTCAGCTTAGACATGAATTTATCGAAGTTTACCCTGGACATCTGTGGCAGACAGGAAACTGAAAGTATAGTATTCCATTGTATATCTTCAAAGCCATTAGAGGCTAAGCTATGTCACTCCTGCTTGAACTGCCTGTTGACGCCAACAACATACCCACCCACATCTTTTATTGCAAAGTGCTGTTGGGTTTCACGGTGCTTCTAGTTGCCCTAATGATGTCGGTTGTCAAGAATTTCAGGAATTGTCAATATTTAGCCAAATTTAGTGAGAGAAACAGTGGTGTAACGCTCTTACTAACTCCTGTTTTAGCATGAGATATGCTCATCTGCTTGTTATCTTTATTTTTTCTACCTATTTGTAAGCATCTCGTTAAATTGAATGATTCATGGGTTTGTTTTTACTTTTGAAAGAAAAAATAAGCTTTTGATACATTGTCCTGAACCATCAAGATGCGTTATTTCAGCAGTATTTAATGGACACTGTCTTTGGCTTTTCTCATGTTGATACAGTGAAAGCACCAATTCGTACGCTGGAACTAAAAAATAATTCTTATTCCTTGTGCTCTGAACAGGTTATGTTTAAGATGCAGCTAGGGCCAGGAGGAGTTATTTGTGGATAAGAAACCAGGTTTTCACATGTATTCAAATTCATGTTCCAAAGGCTTTAGTGTACCAGTGTTTGGAGTTCCTTTGCGATTTCAAGTTAAGCTGTTAATTAAATTGTGTTGATGGTTTTAAAATGCTTTCTATTTAAAGTGAGTAAGTGACCTGAATAGAGGAAAGTCTACAGTGGTAATAAAGGGTATAAGCATTTGCTTCTTTTCTGCCCTGTATATAAACTTTGGCAAATTGTGGTTAGATTTGAGCATGTTGTCTGTGTGTGGAGTTCAGCATGTGACGAGTCAGGAGACAGGTTGCAGGATGAAGACACGCGTATTTGGAAGGCATGGTGGTGGTCGTGATTGGGATTGACTTGGTTAAGAACCACCTGCTCCACTAATGACAAGGATGATGAACGTAGGGAGAACATACCCTGGGAAAGTGCAAAGGTTCAAACAGAAAATAGGGCAAGGAAGACTTTCTGTTTCACTCTGGATGAAGAATAGAACCAGCATGAAGAAAGTCACTAAATATTGCTTCTATTATTTCTATATTGTACTTCATATTAGACATTGGGGACTATTAAGCAAGCATACAGGGTGTTTTGCTTTGTTGTATGTTATTGTAGTGTGTTCAAGATGTCCTTCTTTACAAACTTCATAAGGTGTGCCTTTGCTATGTAATTTTTGCCTAGGTGATTTCAGTGCTATAGATGATTGCAGAGATGAATTCTTTGTGTGTTGTAAGTATATTTTAAGCTCAGAATGTTGGATTGTTATGGGATTTCTGAGTAAGCTGTAGAGATTTATTATTAGACTTTACTTACTGCATTTTCAACTACTTACCTAATACTAATTTGACGAATAGAATTTCACTGTACTCTTGTTACTCTGTAACTTCCTTTGATGCTCTAGTTTGAGAAATGATGTCAATCTTTTTTTATAGGGTGTCTTTTTTTTTTT
>VYZM01009445.1:0-30692 GCA_013398915.1 Dromas ardeola | reverse complement strand
TTTTTTTTTTTTTACACCACCATTGTTTGTAAATTTTCTTAGAAGTCTGAAAAATAAAATTATTTTCCAACTGGTTTTGTCCTTTTGCATCTGACAAGTACTGGTTTTAGGTTTGCTGTGCATATTTTCCCTTGACCTTCATCTTTTTGCAAGTTGAATTAATATGGAATGATTATGGCTGTCTCTTCACACTACTTAGTATTAAACGCAAATCACTGTTGACAGCTCAAAATGTGCCTATTAGTAGGAACGACTTTTACGTATTTCTATCTCATCCTAAACTCATATTTGTGTCAGCGGGAGTTCTTATGTATGTAGAAATACAGGCTTGATTACTGCTTTGGTATGATACTTTTCATGATAGAGGAGAAAAGAAAGTTTCAGGTTGTGTGCGGCTGTTGTCATCAATCCTATATTGGTATTCAGCCACCTATTTTGGTTGATCATTTAAAACCACCAAAACCCCCTTGGAGACAAATCAGGAATTAAACTCCTGAATTAGGAGTTGGTCTACCCAAATCCTCTGTGAGGTATTTATATAGTTATTGCTGCCACAGTAACTGTACGCCTCAAACTTTGAATCTCCCAGCATATCTGTAGTAAGCAGAGATACACGAATGCTGCGGTCACGATGCCAAAAGGGTGTAGGGGTTTTGTCAGGAAGCAGGATCCACAGCTCTGAGTGGCTAAGAACCCTTTCCTACACAATATAGGGAGATCTGGTACCTGCCTTGGGGGCATGCGGATCTCGGTTTAAGTGGGGAGTTGTTTTGATTAGCTGATAGGAAATTAACCTCTTTTAGAATGTTCTGCATAAACTGCTTTATTTTGTATTACCACTTTAAGCATGTGCACGTCTGTACTGTGATCCTTGAGCAGGCACTTTACTCAGGATATTTAATCCTGCAGCACCATGTTACTGCAGGGCTTGTTAATCACATGCAACCTTTTGTGAGTGCGGAGTCTTTGGGCAGATCTAGAGCCACTATGAATATTTGTTTCCATTGTGTATTGTAGACCAGGGAGAGACAAATCCTAGAGAGAAGCAGGGCCGATGTGTCCTCAGGCAGAGAAGGGGCCTGAACTCTAAAGAACAGCCTGCACTGAGGTCTGTTTTGTGGTCTTGCCTGGACGGGTTTAACCAAGGTCATGAACAGCCTATAACTGGGTTGGGAATATAGCCTTGGTCTTTCAAATCCTGTACAAAACCCTTAACCCTGGATTTAGCTGGTGTGTCTGCTTTCATTGTAGACACTGCTTTTGAAAGTGGTTAAAGAGAGAAGGCCTGTAAGGTGTAAACTTGTGCAATAAGACTTGAGAAATAGTGGCTGCAGACGCCATTGTCACATCCATGTAACTGAGAATGTTTTGGTTTTTTTTTTTTGGCTTTTAATCAGGTACTTTTCTAATGTAATATTAAAACAGATACTAAAGAAATCACAGTATATTGTTATATACAACTTTAATGTAGCTTTCTTTTTTTCTGTTGGAGCCATTACCTCTTTCCCCATGAGACTGAATGCCTTATGTGTTTATCTTGTAGTGTATTTATTTCCCTACTTTCTCTGAAAGTATAGGAACATGATTATTAGTAATTACACACCTTTTACACCTCTTTTCAAAGACTATTTTTTTTTTTACATTATTGAAGTGTGATGCTGTAACATTTTATGCTTCCTCCCACCTTCAAAAAAGCTACAGGCTGTCTAAATTCTGAGTTGAGAAGGATGTGTTTGTCATCTTCTACAGCGTTTTTTCTACTTGTATTTCTGCTCTAATCTTAGAGCCCTGGGCAGTTGGGCAACACACACACTGTCAAATCTATAAAAGGAACAGTTTGCACCTCAGAGGAATCTGGAAGTCAGTCGTCAGTATTATTGACCGGAGTGTGTTTGTGAGGCTCTCATGTGCTTTGATGACCATGGATTCTGGGTCCTGTTGGCTTTTTGCATGATAATTAGAAAACGTGCATTTGTGCTCTCTTCTTTTAAGATTTAATTCCAATTGGTTTTCTTGTCTGTGATACATTAACCTGCAGTGAGGTGCATCTTCCATAACGTGTATCACCACTAAATGAGGTGACTGCACTGGAGAATGAATGATTTGGCAATCTGGTATTTAACTTACATTACCGTGAAAGGCTCTGAAATTTTTATAATAGTGTTATTTTTTGGCTTTCCACAGATTCAAAAGCATCTTTTAAAATGCCAATTTCCCCACAACATCTTTCTGAAATAAAAGAAATCCATGATCGTTGCTGTTCTTGACAATGAAATGCAGTCATTTCTGGAGCTGGTTGTGCTGACAAAAGCACACAGCACTGTGCAAATCAAAGACTGGAGCAAAAGTGTGTTCTTCAGTTGAAAGTGGCAGAGGAAAGGGGCATAAAAGAGGTGGGTGTAGTGTCAGGCTCGGAGCTTTATTTGTTTTGTTTTTCTTTTTGTAGTTTTGGCCGGGACCCCATGTCTATCGCAGAGTTAACTCCCATCCTCTTACTAAGGTGCTGTTGGGTCTGCTTATGCACTGGGTTGGGATGTTGCTTATCAGCAGTTCACAGGGGAAGGAAGACTTTATTTTTTTCTTCTCATTTTACTGCTGCTAATTTGTACAATATTACAATGCTGCTTGGCAGTAGGCTTCACTCCCAAATAAGCAAAATAAGCGGAAGCTGGGTCTCTTCTTGATGTTGCTGGTAAAGGCTTATATAAGTGACCTGGCTCTTCCAAGCTTTGCTTGGAGGAGATCACTTAATGGGTATGACTTCGGATTTGAGACATCACAGTAAAATACAAGACATGCCGCCCCTACCAGAACTGTGCAGATCTGACTTGCATTCGACACTGTAGGAGCTGCCTTACCTCTTATCTAAAAAACAGTACCGAAGATACTCCCCATCTATCATGAAAAAATCCCCGCAGCATTTTGTGATAAGAATAAAGGTTCTAATCTGAATTCAGAATAAGAATTAAGCTCTCAGCACTTCTTGGGATCAGGCAGTAAGTGGAACGGATAGCCTCTGGTCTGTAATGGGAAAAGAAGTGCCTGACACAGAAGCACTGGTAAGTGAAATGATATTAAAAATGTCAAGAGATGAGAGCACTTCCTTACATGAGGGAATGTAGACAAAGTAGCTCAGCAGAATTAATTCTTCTGTACTCAATAGGAATGTTGCTGGATTGCTTTTCTGTCAGAGAGCCAGTGAAGATATTGATAAACCGTGGTATTGACCTTTTATACCCATCAGAATGAACAAACAGGAAAATCTACTTCTTCCCATAGATACGGTCAAGCTGGATAACAGCTTTTATTATTGTTACGACTGATGGCTACTTCTTCCTCTATTGCGAGCAATAGCTTTTCTAAACAGAGAGAAAGAAATGTTTTGAAAGAGCAGGAGTCTGACCATAAAAGCTTGAAAAAAATTGCTCCCTTTGGAATGCAGGGTTTATGGTGTTTTTGGTTTTGATCCAGTTGTAAAGAGACTCATCAGATCAATTGGAACATGTCCAACAGAAAATGGAAGGTTTTTTTCTGTCTTCTTCTTCTTTTTTTTCTAAATAAAAATCCATTTCTTTCTCGAAAAAATTCTTCAGAATCCTATAAAGTGTTAGCAGACGCTTTCTATCTTCATTTTCTAAAAAGGTGGAAGTAGAATGCACCTGCAGAGGAAGAAACCACAAAAAGAGATTAGGACAGCATGGATTACATTGAGCTGAACTCAGAGGGAAGAAAAAAAACTCCTGTGGTAGCCCTGGATTAAGATTCCTAGGTTTGATTCCCATGCAGTTCCTCTCCTCCCGCAAGATCATAAACAAAGTTACTTGAAAAAAACCCCTCAATTTCTTGACTTGCATTTCTGCAAAACATTTGTAATGTCTACCAACATTGTATTTTTAAGATCATGGATTAAAGAAGGCTATGCAGAAAAAATTCTGTTTTGATTAACAGTCACTGATATCAAAGTAATTGTGTGGCTCAGAAGGAATTGGTGACTGTCAGTAGGATAACAATCATTTGGATGGGACGTCCAGAGGGTTGACAGCAGCTCACTGCGAGTAGATGAGAAGATTGAAAATGGATTCTCAGTAGAGGTGCGACCTTTCCTACCAAACCCTTTTGACAGAGCCACTTAAAACTGGAAGTATGCAAATCAGAAGGATGAAATTTGTTCCAACGAAATTATACAAACTGTGCTTAAATTTGTCCACAACCCATGACAAAACACATCAGTGGAATTAGTTTTGGTGATTCAAGATGACAAATATACTTAATGCTTCAAGATATCTATGGAAATACTGTCAGTCTGGCTGGTAATATCCCATATGGACTTGTAATCAGGTTCAATCCTTGAGATATCAGTCATGTAGAGGTTCTGACGTAGGCAAATTCTTACTGTTTCTAATATAACTGTGCAACCCTATACCGAGTTGTATCACTTGGTTCATAAAGAGCAAATAAGGTTTTCTGATATTGGCTTAGTAAAGTTTAACAATATGGTAACAACACCTTCATACAAGATTTTGGCATTTTTTAGCAAGAAAACAGCAGGTGTGGCAACAAATCCGCGGAAGACAAAATTGTTTATTACCTGCTCCACAAAAAATACACTGAAACCAGTTTGAGGAATGAATCACTGAAGAATCACAGAATGAATACTTCCCATAGGCAGGAGGGTTAGAAAATGTGGGTAAGCCATTCTGGTATAGAAAAGCCTGCCAAACAGTTTTCAGGATGGACTGCTTTAAAGTTGCCTGTGATTTATGTATTGCATTATTATGCATAGTTATGAATGCCTCTGCTGAAATGCTGGAAATATTTTAGAGAAGAAAAGAAAGACAATTCTGCAAAAGTCCGCGTAGCAGAGACTTGAACAGTGGGGTGGTTCGCTGTGCATCGCAGGAAAAACAGAAGAAATCCATACTAAACTTTGCTGTTCTTGCCCTGTCTGGCTTAGTGTTGGATGCATTTTACAAACCTGCATGCTGTGCTACAAAGCTAAGTGTCTAACGCAGGCTGCTGGCAGGAATTTGTGATGGCAAAGTGCAGATGACAGTGTTTTGTACAGTGTCTCACTTTAAATCGGAGGGGAATCCCAGGGTGTGCAAGAGAGGTAGTAAGGAGCTTGAGATTTGGACTGATCTAGGAATTTTGTGTTACGGTTTTATTATTGTGGCTCTGACCAGCTTACCTCAGTCTACCTAGTTGTAAAATATCTGTATCTGGATAATGTTTACTTCCCAAAGCTATTGTCAGGATTGATAGGATGGCCTTTCTACAGTACTTTGGATATGGACCTTTCTATCCGTGTGCTAAAGATTATATTAAATGTGATGTTTTCCAGGCTGCAGTGAGAGACAGAAAGTTGTTTGCCTTTCAAGTGAACTGTGGACAGAAAAGAAACTCATTAATAAGAGTTACTAAAGAAGAAAATTAACCTGCCAGGATGGAGCAGCTGCTCTACAATTATTTTTTTTTTTTTAAAGGCTGGGAAGTCTATCACTAATTTTTATAACTTCAACAAATAGTTCAAAGCCGTTTTCTATTTAATGAAAGATCACAGAGCGGTGGCACTGACTACATGACTTCAACAGTGGGTTTTTTTTTTTTTGGTGTGTGAAATTGAGCTTGAAGAGCGGTGCCTTTCAAGAACTGCAGAGTTACTGGGAAGAAGTTATTCATGCAGGAACCTTTACACTCAGTGGATTCAGAAGGTCTACAACTGAGGACATGGCAGTTGAAAAACAGTTCTTTCTAAGCATGGGATTAGCTGGAGGGTTGAGCAATTTTTTAGCACTGAGAAAGGAGCAAGATATCAAGAACACGCTTGAGGATATGACTGAAATTCAAGCCAAGTTGTAACAACAGGGGGGAAAAAAGAAAAACATAGTTGTATTATGTTTTTTTCATGTATTCTTTTCTTAAATTCTTATGGAGAGGCATATTGCCTCAAATCTAATTTTGCAAATTTTTTTGATGCAATGATTTATTTTTTTTTGAGGTCAAAATCCATTTTGCCTGATGTAGGGATTAGTTAAAACTCTGAGCTTCCCCAGTAAGAGGTGTGAGAGCTAATGACCACAGGGAGCTTCTGGAGCAGTTCAAGCTACCTGAGGATCCACGGTTAAGTCTTTCAGCTAGTCAACTGTCCCATCTTAAGTAGATACTTTCTGTTGAGTTTCTTTTGTGCTGGCTAAACTCAGCTCGAAGTGTAGGAACTCTGGGTCAGAACCACGGTATTACAATGAAATCTTAAAGTTACTGTGGTTGAGCAACTGAGAAAATCTTTTTTATGGTGTAAAAAATGCTCTTTATCCCACTTTTTACTACTTTTTACTTTTTACCCCTTTTCTGTTCCATTCCTAAATGACGTTGTGGAGGGAAGGACCTCCTTACATTCTGTCCATCGTTGCTGGCATATTAATAATAATGACTGTTGAAGGGTCCCTTGAAACACTCTAACTTGCTTCATGGAGTAGTTCAACCCATGGGTATAGGACAGATGTGTGCAGAAAAATGTTATGCGGGGCTACTGCTGCTTTTTCATCCCCTCTGCTTCAGCTCCAGTGAAGTTTGATGCTTCAATATGTCTGTAACAACACATAATTTTTGTGTGTGTGTAAAAGTTAGACTGAGCTTCCTTGGGTGGGATGGGGATATTAAGATCAAAACAAGTGGCTGTTAATGTGATCCATGTGATAAATGACAGCCAGGATGGGGTGAGTGAATACCAGAGCCTTACATATAGATTCTAGCTGCAGTAAAGTGCCTTTACTGCATACAAGCTCTGCTTGTATGTCTTCCTTGGCGTTATCTTTTATGTATTTCCATGTTTCCTTTCCTAAAGCAGGGTAGATGAAAGAAAGCAGTCCTCGAGACTTTCTCTGAAGCAGTTCAGCCCCACACAAGTCCAAAGGGTAGATGGAAAAGGGGCTTTAAAGTTGATGTGCTCTTAAGTCTTGTCACATGAGGATATTGGGCTATTCACAGTATAAACCGCAGCAGCCAGCTGTCAATCAACTGAAATGACTGTTTCAACAGCTGGGAATCAGTGGGACATGAACTCTGGCTGTGTTTCTTCTCCCCTAGCCACATCCTCTGCAGTAGTCTGGATTCTGTGGAATCCTCTGCTAATTCAATGCTGATTGCAAGCAATTTTGAATGCACAAGAAATCTGAGCCCGGAAAATATTAAGGAAATATAAACCTTTTCCAGATCGGGTTTATTACAAGGACAGAGAAGTGTTAAGTGGGCTATATCAGGGCTGGTAACTGTATACTTGAATCCTCTCTAGCACTAGGAAAACATTTCCAGGTGAAGTTTGCCAATTCATCTCATTCCTTGAGACACAAAGTCGAGCAGAACACATGTGCTATGGAGATAACTGCTATAGAAAGCTTCGGAAAACTACAGAAATAATTATACCTAATAATTTATAGCAGTGCTCTCCAATATAGGAGAAGCCTGTGAGCAGCCCCCATGCATAGTTAAGTATCTGTATCCTTTGAAGCTGTGCAGCTTAATTACAGTTTCATTACCTTTGACAAACCATAATTTCGGTGATGGGTTGGGGATAAAGGAAAACACTTGTCTTAATGTTACTATTTTGAGCTTTCTCTCCCTTATTTGTTCTTCTAGTTCTATCCATTTCTTTCTAATGATGGTCATTGATTATCTTGTTAATAATTTTTTTTTTCTGGGAGAAGTTGACTAAGTTCAGCTGTAAATGTGAAGTTGAAAAAGAAGGAAAATGAATACGAAGATGATATTGCAGGGTTTTGATTTTTATTCTTCATAGGCTCATACCTAAGCCCAATCTAGTTCTCTCTTTGTGTGGAGCACAGAGCACGGGTTATAACAAGGATTCTTTTCTTCACGTCTTTCTTGTGGAATGGGCTGGAAGGAAGGAATCAAATAACTAGTCTAATGTAAATTGGCATAGCTCCATTGGCTACAAAACAGGCTCAAGTGTATTTTTAGTGCAAGCACAAGCTAAGCTCTCACTGCGGAACAACACTCTTTGGGGAAGTAGAAGACAGAACAGACTTTTCTAAGGGTAATCCCTAGGTGAACATTTCAAAATGGTAATTACAGCTTAACATAAACTTCCTCCATCTCTAAGAATTTGTAGAGGTAGGTTTAATTTGTCTCTAATATCTGAGATTTCACTTTGCCAGTTTTTGAAATATTTTCATATTTGAACCCTTCTCTATTTAGTTTGTCATGGTACCTGTACAGATGTAGTTAAACTCTTTATTTGCAAAAAAAAAAATCCCTTTTCTTCATGAATGATGACTTGGATTTAAAGTCTCATTGTAAGCAGAAAACTTGAGTAAAAGGGATACTTTATGCAATTTTGTATAATTGGTAGCATTAGTTCTCTGTCGATTAAAAACTTTTTGACAAGAATAGTTGTGATAAGTTAGGATGCTTCTCAGTACAGTGGCATAAGAGCTATTTTTCATTGAAAGTGTAAAATGTCTCTTATGCCTGTTGGTTGAAGTTCATCCCCTTTCTTCATCAGAGAAGGAATGTCTCAGTGTCAAGAAATGAATGAATTGTTGGACCTTTTTTCTTACGTGTTTCTTCTGGTGGAAGTTTGCCATAAGTCACTCCTTTGCTAGTCGACAGAGTAAGGATATCTAAATCCCTTTGTGAGTACATGTGTGCATATGTGTATGTGCTAATGATTGTCCTTTTTGTTTATTTTCAGTCTCTCCAAACTTCCTGCTAAACATTACTTTTGTATTGACTTTCATCATCTTGAAATGGGCTAACGCTCCTACTGCAGCAGAACTCTGTTGTTTCTGTTGGGATGTGCTATTCTAAGAAAATGTAGAACAACTGTTCCCCATTTGGCAAGCCCTCCTAATTTCACAGGTACTCCTGCAGTACTGAGATGCTCAGTGGTGGCACACTTTGTCTTGTGAACTTTAAAACGCAAAAGAAATGGAGCACGTGAGGTGTTGCATCCAGTCTACGTGCACTTTGCCTCTTCTGTTTCTTTTACATGCTGAACAAGAGGAGTGAGGTGAGAACACCACGCTGCTTATTATCTGCACCCTAGAGACAAGTCTGCTGTTAGTCATACCTGTTTGGGCCCCATCTGAGCCTTATTTTCAGTGGTACAGCAGTTTTGCTGGAGTCTCTCCCTCGCGTGGTTTTCACTTGGTGCAGAATGAGTGGAAATTAACAGATCTATTGCACAAGGAAGGCTAGCAAATATGGGGAAACCGAGTGTACTTTAAATATCAAATGTTCTTGTAGTAGTGTAATGCTACCCCCTGTTGGAAATTGGAATGTATGGAGTATAAACCAGAATACATGGAACTGAAGCCTCTTTGACTTTGTGTACGTTACTTTTGTTTCCATTGCACTTGATAGGACTGCGGAAGTGACAGTCTCTATTTAAAAAAAAAAAAAAAAAGAAAAAGAAAAGGATTTTTTTTGGCATAATAGGAAAGATGTTTTCCCCTCAGTGACCACAACTGTATTCAGTTTAAAAGAATCTTCCTTTCCTGTTAAAATCCAGCTGTAGGAGCAGATGCCTGCAATTTTACTGTCTTTCTATAAGAATACAAATATATAACCTATTGTAGTTAATATTGATTTTTATTGTTCACAAACACCTATCTATTCATAAAGGCCTTACCACTTCTAAAAGTGAAAAACATCCTGTCTTTTTTTGCATGGCTAAAGCTACTCTGTACACTGTTATTCAGCTGCCTGCTGAATAACAGCACTCGTGTTCACCTGTGAAAACGAGAATGGTTAAAGCAGTGCTGTGGGTGCACTGCTGAACCTTCAAAAATCAGGACAAATGTGTGTTTGAATTTTGCTTTAGCATTACAGCTGGGATTTCTGCATGTACCTTAGGAGAGGTGGTTTAACTGACAGGAGCCTAGCTGAACAAGGCTCTGAAAGGGGAATGTAATGTTGCTATGAAAACCTCTCTAAAAAGTTGACACCACTACCTTGAATCAGAAATTCTGCTGGGCGTCTTACGCTTAACTTAAAAATTGTTCCTTTTCGTAAAATTCCAGAACAGAACTTCTGCTACTGTAAATCATGACAGCTCAGGTGAGGAGTTAGGGGGAACAATGTAGCTCATTCTTATTATCTGGAAGAACTGGCTGTCTTTATTTTGTATGATATGTTTTGTATGAATGTATGATATGCTGGACTTTAGATTAGGGGTGTCTGCCTTGGATCTTAGACCTCACAGTTGGAGAAAAAGAACTTTTTATTTCTGAACTGAATATATTTGATGGTTTAGTTTAATGGCAGTTGCGTAAGGAGTCTTTCATGTCCTGAATGGCAGAATGATTGTTATGAGATACATCCGGTGAAAGATGAGGCAGTGAAGGCTGATGTTAATACATTTTATTACATATCTAGCATCAGTTCACAGGTGCATTTGTTCAGGGTTCTGTGCTCTGAAATCAGGAGCTGCTGTGCCCCAGTTGTCAAGTTTAATGAATATGCCCTATGAACCTATGCCCTATGAACATGCCCTATGAACCTAGTCCTGGTTCCTGCTATGTAAGTCCTCCTGTACTGAACTGGGAACGTTCAGTGTTCTGATCGTGCTCCAGTGTCTTTGTGCTGTGAGGTCTGTCAGGAAGCTTAGATGAGATCACCTGTTCAGCAATATTCATACTCATTGATGTCCACCTTTTCATTTGAGTTGCTTATACAGATTTACCTAGAGCGTTTGCCTCTGCAGTATCTCTCTCTGCAGCTTGTCACTGTATCTGTCCTTACAAAACCTCCATGGAATAATGAAGTGCTTCTGATTTTTACCAGTGGTTAAGTAGGACAGACTCTCAAAATCAAAGAAGTATTTAGTAACATTATTTGATCTGGAACCATCATACCAATTTTTTGAAGAACCATGAGAAACCCAAACCTTATGAAATTAGTTTAAAAAACTGTAAGACAAAACCAAAATCTGTGTTTGAGAGAGGTGGAAAAGTGTCTTTATTTTATAGAATCATGGAATTTTATTTATGTTTTTTAAGTTGTTGTGGTTTTGGGCATTTCTCTGTAACCACAAACTGTCCAGCTGATATTGGTGTTAGGAGAGTTTATGATGGTTTGGTGTTGTGTGCCTTCAGATTTTGCTGTCTGCCTGGGGTGAGTGTTATTGCTTTGGGGCAGTTGTACGTCCTCTTGACTTTGTTTTTTGTCTAGCAAGTGTGCAGGCTTGACTTGTAGTAGTGCCTGGAAACAGACACAAACTTCACTGATGTGTTTACACCAGATATTTCATATGCATTGGATGGTATTGCATAGCTGTTTCCTCTAGAATTCCATCTGAATAGTTTTGTACATAATGAGATATGTATGTGATGTTAAAAGGATGTTATTCAGGTTGAAAAGTAAAGCCCCTCACTGTTAAGGAATTGACAGATTTACAGTTGCTCATGCCATCTTGATTTTACCCACACATGTGTCTCTCGTGCAGTGAATGAGGCAGATGTCCCACGGAAAAAATGATATGTGACCGTGTAATTGCATTACAGTCCAGTTGTTCAGCACACTCCTAGTGTGACTCTTCGGTATGAAGTAAATCTAGGGCTGGTTTTGAAAAGCAAAAGACAAGAGCAAATCATGTGCCTTGTTGCTGTGTCAGCTTCCCCATGCCCATATATTAGCGGTAGCAGAGCTTGAAATTTGACCCTTTGGCATTGCAACCCAGACTCCTACCATCTGAATCTCAGGGCTGTTGCGGCTGACTGGCAGCTGGAGATGGCTTTTATCTCAGGGTGGAGGCTGGGCAGCTGGATCCAGGTACTGGCTTTTGTGGTAGCTGTGGCAGAGGACTCAGCCCAGCTTTTCTTTCTCTCCCTCGAGTGGCCAGTTTCAGAGGATGCTAAAGGGAAGCGTGTAATTTTCAGGGCTAACGGTCATATTCTGGTGCCGATGGTCATATTCTGGATTGGGTGACAAGCGGCCCATGGCTGGGGGTGACTGGCAAGCCCACAGCACGAAGCAGAAGGCCCCTCTCAACAGAAGCATATCACAACCACAACTGAAGATTTCCCCTGTAAAAACATGAGAGAGGGAAGATGGGTACACAAATCTGGACTAGAACTAAACAATACTTTCGTTCTTACTCATCTCTTGTTTAACCAACACCTGTACCTTGTAGATGAGTTGAGCTGTGATTACCTGACAGGTTTCAGGAGGCGTATTTTAATGTGACACGGAGCACGGTGTGCCAGCGCCACTGAAATCGCCAGCTTCATGCTTCAGAAAATAGCTGATGTTTGGACTTGGCTGAGCAAACTGAGATGTTTCTGAACTGACTTCAGCAATCCTTCTGTAAGCCGACAGTTGGCTTGCGACAGATGAAGCTGAGTAATCAGAAGTTTGTGGCTGAAATTGGAGCCCTGCACCTGAGGCATGCCACGGACAGGAGTTTCTGTTTCATTTGGAGTTGTTACGAAGGATTGTAGAGTTTAATAATTTTATATCTTTTGTTCAAAACCTGATCAACTGCTGGGCATTGGGAAACAGCCCATCAAAGCAGATGACCTTTAAAGGTTGCTCCATGTGTCTGTATTTATCGACCTTTCCCGGGACCTTTTTTTTCCCCATGGCAGCCTAAGGATTCCAGCTTTAAAGTTTTCTGATTATTAGCTCCAAGAATAAGTCAGTCTTTTAATCCTCATAAGGAAGGTACCTTAACTGTCAGTTGCATTAGGGACTGCTTTCTTTTTGCTGAAATATCTGAGCTTTGCAGGATTTCAGACATGTTCAAGACTTTTTCTTTTCCATTTTCTAAAAGCGATTGACACTTTCCTATTTTTGTGATACTAATTTCAAAAACCTTCATTCAGAATTTCTCGTTGTGTCCTTTGCTCCTTTGTGAAGTTGCTGACAGTTCAAGATACTATTGTCACAAACTATATAATGTAACTGTAATCTGCTGCCTCCCTCTACGTACAAACTACACGAAGCAGTCAGAGGGATTGTGATGAAGGGCCACCAGGTACATACAGCAGGCACGAGAGTCTTTGTTCATTGTTAGAGAAGTCTGCTTCACAGTTTCCACTTTTCAGGAACCATCCTCTGGATTTCAAGTCATGATTTTGATGGTTTTCTCTTGAAAAACTGAATGTTTTGCATGGTCTTGATGCTGCACAATGGCTTTAAAATAAAGGAAGGGAGAGGAGAAAAAAAAAATCTAGATTATATTCTCTGTGAACATTAAGCAAGCTGACCAACGTTGCAATCCATCCTCTCTGTTTATGAGCTCATTTTTGGTATGAATAAAAATCTGAAAGTGCAAATAGTTGCTTCTATTACTGTTGAATATGAATTCCTCTTTCATATCAAGAAGACTCTGGGAGCCTCTCATTTATGTTGAGCCTTTCTTCTTCCAGTCTGAGGACTCAGACTGGGGCAAAACTTCATAGATGTGCTTAGACTACAGCAAATGACACCTAAAGGTCCGTACATCTAACTCTTACTAGGTTCAGAATAATGGAGCTATAAAAAGCTGCCAAACTCAGATGAGCTGAAAGAAAAGCTTTATTTCTAAAGATACACAAAGGGAATGACACAAGCTGTGACTGATGAGGTGTGTCTGAAATGTTGACAGTTATCAGGCAAATGGCATTTCATTCCTCTTGCCAGTGATGACGGAGCCCAGCTCAGCATTACAATCTGCAGAAGCTGATCTACTTTTTCTTGGAAGTGTGGTTTCCTCCTTTTTAGGAGGAAAAATATGAAACAAAAATGTTTTGGTTCTTTGAAAATACGTGTGTTGTATGGAACAGCTATCTAACCGTTCCTACCCTTAGAGCCAGTAATGGGAGGGATTAGTCTTAAGGCAATATTTTCCTTCATTTTTTTTCTGTCCATCTGACTTGTAAACTCCTGGCTCCTTTTTTACACCACAGAGATGAGCTTACAAAGCAGTTGTGATGCCTCTTGTAACTATGAATCTGGCAAAATTCTTCCAAAAATAGGAAATTGGGTACAGCACAGTGATCTTTGTTCCTTGCATTGGAGTTTACACTGGAAGATTTGGACTTTGGGGCTGATCTCGTGTCCAAAGACTAAAACTCCCGTTAGCAGCAGCGGAGCAGAATTTGGTATGTAGTCCATGAGAAGTTATTTGAGTATATAGAGAAAGCAGACACGCTGCTCTTTATATGGGACAGCATTTGTGTCTGGTAATTTTTTAAATGAGAACTGATCTGTTAATCATCTATTTAATGAAATTTAAAGTGAATGAAACTGAATGAAATAAAATTAAACTTAAAAAAAAAAAGGGGGGGGGGAGGCATGGTCTGTGAGAGGAAGACAAAGATATACCAAATATACATGGGGGGAGGGAGGGAATAATCCCATTTTGACTGTAAAAAGACTTATGTACTATGATGGTTATTTGCACACACAGAAATAAATGCCAAGGCTTAGGTTTTGTTTAGCTGTTTAGGGCAACAGAGCTAATCTATGGATAATGATACAGCATGTCAAACTAGTGGGTTCTCCTAACGTCTATCATTGAACCCTACCCAAGATATTTGGAAGCAGAACATCAAAAATGAATGTCATCTGACAGCAGCCAGATCACTACCAGAGCTAAAATAGCCCTGGACATGTAGTTCATGATGTGTGATATACAAGTGGTACATATCCGTTTACTGTGGGTGTTGTAGTGGGGAGGTTGTTTGAACTAACAACCGTGCATCACACCCTTCAGCGCTCAGCTCTTGGGTCACAGATAAAAGAAACTGCATTAGAAGGATATTTAACTTATATTTATGAGTAATATTATGAGATATGCGGGATTTAGATACTCGCTTTATTAGTTATTGTCTGAATATCGTAGCAGGCATAACAAAAGCATATTATTTGAGTGAGGTCACTCGCCCCTTTTCTTTGGTGTAATGATATGGTAGGTTGAGGTATGTATCATACTTTGCATTTGAAAACCGTGCATTTGCATTTGTATATTATGCTGTAATATTTTTAAATGTTTCTCTTACCGACAAAAGCATGTTCTGTCTGAGTTTTGTAGAATTAAAAAAGACAGCTTTTAGGTCTCTGCTACCATTCTTTCTACTGAGTTGCCTCAGCGGTAGCCACTGAAGGTTAGTGAAGTCTCTTACAAAAGATAGCAGCAGGAGGTTTCGCAGTTGCAGAAATAATAGAATATGACATATTGAAATGGAAATGAAGACAACACCCTTATAGTCTGTAAAAATCACTTGATAACAAAGTTTTTGTTATTGTCTCAGACATTTTTTTTATCTAATCACATCTGATTCTTTTAGCTATTTGTTGTCTTTCATCTATTCGCTATAATTTCAATGATATTTTATCAGTGTCCCACATCTGATATAATTTCACACATCTAACTTCTGTTTGCTTTTTGCATCTTTCTTTGCCAAGTATAATCTAGTCTTCTAATAATGACTTTGAAAGTATATTTATTTGACATTACCTGTCTAGCCTTTATCGATTTTCTCATCTTACCTAATTTTTACAAAAATTTTTTTAGAGTTTATTTTATAAGAGTAACTTGGTGTTCCAGGCATAAAATAAGACCCCATTGTTGAACAAACTGTACCTATGTTAACAAAATGATCTCTCTCTAATTTTCAGTTATTTCCATGTCATATATTATGTGCAGAATAAAAGGTAAATAATGGTTTGAATTCTCACTTGCATTCAGAGGTCAAAAAGCCCTACTGATTGATTTTAATTTGCACTAAGCAGCACATCACCAAAATAAAGTTTCTGCGACTGAAATCTTTTTAACAGTTCAACTTTGCCTACTTTTTAATTGTCATTCTTGCAGAAGTGCTATATTTGTGCAACACCGAGAGGAGGGAAAAATAGCAAAACTTAATTTGTAAGTAAATCAAGTAGTTAAACTCAAATTTACAGGGGGAGCAGACCTGTTTAGCAAGTAGAAGCATATGCTATTTTGCAAATAACTTTGTTATAAGGTGAGAAGAAAACCAATCATTATAAAAGTATTCAGTTTATTCTTTGTTTCTTTGCGTTACTGTTGCTTGTAACATCTGTAATGTTGAAAGAGGACTCCTCTGTGGAAGATTATGTATAAACAAAGAACCAAAATGCCATTCTTTCTTCAAAGAGCTTTTAATCTCCTTTCAGGTTTTCTGCTTTCTCCACTTTATTTCTATCCATGTTTTTGCCATAATTTAAGATATTCTGATGCGTAATGCGGAAAGAGAGTTAAAAATATTTTTCCGACTTGCTATCTAGTTTCATGCATCAAGCTCATGCCCTGAATGACAGCAAGGCTGTGCAGACTAATGAATCTAGAGGCAAAGGTGAGGAAGATAAAGGTATTTTTTTTTCCCTTCCCAAAACAATTTTTTATTGACTTTGTGAACTAAGTAACATACAGTTCCCTCCCATATCCTGCAAAAAAAAAAAAAAAAAAAAAAAAAAATTTTTTTTTAAAACCAAAGAAANAAAAAAAAAGTTTATTTTTAAAAGCAAATTAGTTGCTAGAAAGTTTTGAGATCCTTTCTCATTAGCAAGGTTTGACTCTTACGCATTTCAACACTGCAGTCTGCCACTTTGTTCCATTAAGTAAGCTAGCAGATGTGACCTTCAGAGGCAGCATAATCTGCTTTGCATCCACAGGCATAACCAAAGTCCGGGAAATTATTTTTTGATATTCTGTATTAGTAAACCCCTAAAAAGATAGTGGGGGCAGGAAAAAAAGCATTTTCAAGTCTGCTATAAATAATTGCGACAAAAAAATCGTAGAAGTTCTATTGTAATGGGAAAATATTGCTACCTAAATATACAGAATATTGCCCACAATGGAAATGGACTCTAAAGTCCCCTGTCCTTGATCTGTGCAGATACTTCTGCATTTTCTCCAAATGAAAGCAGCAACTTCTGTGGTGGCACACAGTAACTATAGAAGCAAATAACATCTACTATGGTTGAATTAATAAAATGCTCTTTTTCTGAAGTGCTGTGGGGTTTTTTTTCCTGTTTCAGAAATAAAATCTTGACCATATTTCTGATTTCCTCTATCTCTCTTCTGCTTCTGCTCTAAACAGTTGCTCAAATTCAGTGTGTCATATATTAAAATATTCAGCTAGCATAAAAGCTCAAGTAAATACTGGCACTGTAGATTCCATGTTTACAATAGGATCAGGCAGAAACGTCCTGTTTGTCGTGTATCATTCCGATGTTGAAAGCTGTTCCATGTTGCGGATTTCAAACCTGTATTTAAAAAAAAAAATTACACCACCCCCCTACCCCAATTGTTCTAATTAAGCTCTTTTAATGTATATTTTATTGGCTGAAAAGGAATCAGTGTAATCTTTTCTAATCTTTTTCTGGTTCATAGCAAGGTCCATCAAAGCCAAAAAAAGTCTTTCCACTTACTTTAATTGAAGTTGGAACTAGGTGATAGTTCTGACAGTTTTTTGTGGTGGTCACATGTAATGAGCTTTATATCTTAATATGTTTGCCTTAGCAAAATGTGCAGGAATTAGTATGACTTGAGCTTCTACGTGGATAATAAGTAAATAATCTATTTGTTTTCTGTTGAGAAATTTTGGGAAGTCAACACAGTGCTTGTATAGGGGGAAGATATATGTAAAGTATGTGTAAAGTCCCGAGTGATCTGAAAAGCCACTAGTTTCTAAGAAAGCATAGGAAACAGAGAGTTATCAGAGGTCACACGTCTCTGTATTTAAGTGAAGAAAAGTACTGTCAGGTGTTATATAAAATGAATTTTATTGCTTTGGAATTGAGCAATGTTATTGCTCAGCTCTGATACATCTATAATGTTTTTCCACTTCAAAGTCCGGAAGACACATTTATTTATATAAAAAAAAAAAGAAGAATAATGATGATGAATTCTTGTTCTTGCCAAGGTCACAGAAATAAGAGAGATCTCTTTGGGAGGGTGGTGGTCAGTAACATGGACCAGACTGACTTGATGTTGCAGCACAGGGCAGCCTTGATACCATCTGGAGATGGAAGTGCCATAGCGTCCTCCAGATCAGCTTTGAGTGACATAGATAGTATAGCTGGGGAGAAACCTGGCCTGCCAGCATGTTTTGGAACACGCTTATTCTTAAGTGTGAATGGGTTCTGGTACTCTATGCCTAACTGCTTTGATGTGCCCCAGCTGCCATCGTACCAGCATGGTACGGGCAATGTGAAGCATCTGAGATGGCACAAAGCTTTTCTACAAAAACTCTGATGTCACAGGTGGGATTTGTAGGAACTCTGAATTCAAGGATAAAATATGTTAGTTACATGGACTGGAGTCAGAAGCACACCAAGTTTTGATCTGTTCACAGCACCTACCGTCTTAAGCAAATATAGGTATGGCCTTAATTTCCATATGTTATGCCAACTTGGTCTTATCTGCCTCTGAATATCAAATTTTCTTGCTTTTTTCTGTTTAATTCAAGACTTATTCAACAGTGCTAAGCTTCACTGTGCCTGCTACAGTTGTTGCAAAGCACCCAAAGTCAAGTTAGTTAGGCTTTACTAAGATACACAAAGGTTTTGCAACTTATGCACGGTCTGAACACTTTTGTGTCTGTTCTGGATTTCAAAACCACGTGTTAAGCTTTTGTGATGGTGAAGTGATTTCTCTGCCATTTTTCCTATGCTTTGCAAAGTTTCTGTTTCTTGTAAAGATTTTTCATTCTAAAATTTTCTTTTTTCTTTAGGGAACAGCAATATTACAGTCTGGAGTCTTACCAGCTATACCAGGTAGGAGCCATTTAGTTATTTGCTTTGTTAAAGAGTAATGTTTAAGTCACAAATTGTGATGAGAGAAACAGATTTATGGAAGCAGAACTAAAGGCTATATTGAGAGGTATCCTATTTGTGGGTGGTTTTGCTGCCGCAATTCATGACGGAATATTATGAAATACATTGTAATTTGTAGTATTGTTGGTTGCAAGGATTAATGTATTTGTTTTCCCTTCCTTTTGTAATTTAAAGAGGTGCAAAGTTGTCAGTTTCCATATAAAGTTGTTTAGTGCTTTTTCTACTTAGATAGTCAAAGAACGTCAAGGAAGTGTTCTTTTCAGGCTATATTAACACTAAGGGGAAAATTGATTTATATGTTCAGTGTGTATACCCAGTTTTCTAAATAACACAAAAACACAGGAATGTTTTCTCACCAGAGGGAACATGGAGATGCTTCTCTCATGTCAGTGGAACTACAGACCCACAGACAAAACCAGTAAAGGGAGGAAGGAGGGTATCTGGCCTGGAAAGATTATTTAGGCAAAGGTAACACACTGACTGTCTCTGCGTTGTAAATCTGCCTATCAGGAGAATGTGTTGGTCATCTGGAGTTCTGTGTTTGATGTGGCCAAACTGCTCTGGCACCTTTTGTATCATCATTTTTCTTCAAAGTTAACATTTTGTAAGCCTTTGGGTTTTTTGTACTGTCTCCATCTTGTTCCTTTGAGAGATCTGTGCAAAGAAGTTGTTTAATGTCTTAAACATCTTTGCATTCCTTAAACTGTTTACCTGATAATTCAGTAAATCCTTAAATTATCAGGTTGCTGGCTTCCAATAGAGGTAGAACAGCTTTTTGTGCTTGGGTTTCTTTATTAGTTTTAAAAACCTTGGCAAATATGTAAAGTATAGCTGATTGATACTTGTGTGAACAAATCCAGTAAGATACCTAGGATCAGGAGGTGTCTCTGGAGAAGGTCATAAGTAACTCTATTCCTTTGTCTGTCTTAGCAGGAGAAAATCCAGAAGCAGTTAGCAGATCTTGTTCCTAGTTATTCCACTTGAGTCAGTGGAATTAGTCTAGATTTATTGATGTGTAAGTAGAAGTACAAATTGGATCATTAACTCTAATTTTATCTTTCCTTCTGGTACTCAGGTTTCTAGTCCTCTAATCAACCCAAGGAAACCGGAGTAATTATGGTTAAAATGTGTGTAAATACAGGGAAAATTGGGTCTATAGGTGTGTGTGGTGGGCACAATATTATTTCTGCATTAATTTCAGTGGCAAATTAATTGTGGATGCTAATAATATCAGACAAAAACTTAATCTCGGACTATTTATGCAGATTAAGGAGTTAGCTGTTTTGATAAAACCTGTCATTAAGCAAATTGTAAATGTAGAAATACAGGACAGATTTTTAGATCAACAGAAAGGGAAGATACAAGACTGAAAAAATTTGGGCGGGTGGGTTTTCATGTCTGGTACACTGGGTAAATATTGTTTAAGAAAAGAACTGAATACTTGTTGGAATAAGTATAAACGCTTTACGCAAAAGCAGCATGTAAAGCCATTGACTGAAGTTTTTAGCTATCTTTGTGAGGTTTCGTCTCCTAAATGCTCTCATTATATACCTGTAGAACTTTATTCTTCAATACTACACTATTTTTCAGAATACAAAAGAAACCCATGTTTTCTCTGTCTCGTTGCATTTTTATTTTCCTCAGATATTTCAAGTATTGTCTTTTATATATGTGAACATTTCAAGTATAATTGAACTTGTCATTGCAAAGCTTTTAAAATAATACTGTAGCCTTTGAATGTTTTGTTTCCACCATCTTTAATCTTTAAAAGCCATTAACTGAAGGTCCCTGGGTGCTCAAGTTATTCAAACAGTTCTGTCGGACTAATAGAACTTTTCTATGTTTCTCTATTATGATTTTTTTAATCCATTGTTGAGAATGACATAGGGGCACACTAATTTGAAGTAACTACTTTCAAAACCTCTTACGCATGTACACGACAAGATACCTGTACTAGCATGAATGATCGTACAATGACCCAATACACAGTTACAATGTTTGCTAGTGTAGCAGTCCACTTAGTCATAAACACATTTCTTTTTCATCAGAGAAAGGATTGTGTTGTATTTTCATTCACATACACTGTATGAATGCAAACCCACTTCTTCCAGTGCTACAGGTGCCACCATATTCTGTACAGTATTTTTGCTCTTGAATGCCTCAGTTCTGTGGCAAGAACTGGAGTTAAAGAGTCAGGATCAATTATTCAAATACTTTTCAGTGTATTGGTAGTGAATGTCAGCGATATTCCCTTTCTACCATTAGTTATGTATACTGAGCAACATAGTCAGCAACTTCAGAGAAATGTGTCTAATTCTAATGGCAAGCCGAAAAGTGTTCATAAATGTGGCAAAAATTCTGAATTGTGTTACTAGATGGAAAAAACAAATTGGGGTGAATCATTTAATTCTAGTTTAAATAAAGTGGTTGCCTTTGTTATAAATAACTTTGTAAAGATTGATTAGAAAGAGAGACTGAATTAGATTGCTTGCATTTGTAGGAGGAAAGCGTTCCTATTGTTATCATAGCTTTGCAGTACAGATCAAGGTAAGAGATTCTTTGGAGCTGTATGATGTGGGAATGCCAGCTCTTAGGTATAATAGACTGCATTTATGGTTATTATGGACCTTAAAATACCATGACAGAATAGAGGTTCAAAAATGTGATTCAAATTTCCTGATTTCTGAGACTGCTGGATTCTGGAGGCACCTAAGTTTAGTACGTTTGTTCTCATGGGACCTATACAGAGTTTCTTGTGAATGCTAAAGAAATTCTGCAGCATGATCTGGTGGAGGCAATTTCAGAGATACGTATGTAGGTCTTTTTCTCAGGAGCTGCTTATGTGTTTTGCATTAAGGGATCATGAATGAAACGCACATTCAGTGTTGAGAGGTGGAACCAAAGGACAGCACGTTCCTGCTCAGAATGCTGAGCTGAAGAGCTCGTCGTTATCTTGATTATCTTTCTGTTACTATGAATCAAAGTACTGTAGGAAAAACAGGGCTGAAGGGGTTCTCTAGCTCAACCCTCGGCCCTGAGGTTAGGGTGTACTTCTGTGTGTATGTCTGACAGGTGTCCGTTTAGCATGTTCTGCAATGAGAATCCTTAATCCACCTTAAATCATATGAAGTCCTTTGCTATTCTTACATTTAGAATGTATTTCCTAACAGGTGCGGTGTTTCTCACTGTGATTTAGGGCTGTTACTTAAGTCCTCTCTAGTTCATTGCTCTAGTTCGTTGGTCTTTTCTAGTTCATTGCAACAACTTAGATAGGAACTTCCATCCCTTACTTCTAATGTCTTCGTGGTCTCCTCCAAAATATTTGTATTTTCTCAGTTGAGTAGAACTCAGTCACAGCTTTCTTGTTTTATCAATGTTGTTTAAACCACAAGGTTGTTTTTGTAGGGAGGGAAAAAATGTGACTATTTCTGTCCTTGGTTGCCAACTCTTCCAAGTGAACTGAGCAGTCTGGATCCCAAGACTCCTATTTAGAGAAGCTAAATTGAGAGCTGGAGTGAGTTTGCAGAAGTGCTTAGGGTCCCTTTGCAATGCCTGGAGAAGACATTTCACGCAGGCTTTATGTACCATATTTCAGAAACGTTTGTCCCTTCCCCTTAGCTACAGGGAAGCTGTAGCCTAGGCATTCCCAAGAGCCAGACCCAGCCTTGGGCATTTCAACACTCAAATTAGACATCTATACTGGGAGGTGTCATCTCCCTGTTCTTCCGTCCTGCAGGCTCTGGCATTAATAAAATCAATAGCTGAATGGGAAAATAAGTTAACAAATATCCTCCCGTGGAAACAGCATACATTAATGTTGGTAGTTTTGTGACTTAAATTCTCTTTTCTTTTACTTTTGCCTGTGCAGTTCCATTTTTTCCATATTCCACAGGAGCAAATTCATCAGCATTGCCACAGACAGTCTTGCTATCTGACAAGCCACTTTGCTTGTTATACCAAACTTACACAATGCTTGATGGGAAATGTTCTGAGAGGATGAATTAAAGAATAAACATAAAACAATGCTGTGGGTTGGAATTCATCTGAAATGTCAGCTGAATGCTGATTATGAACATTGTATCTCTCTTAAATTGTTCTTAGGTAGATAGGGAGTCAAGGTAGGGAGATAAAAAGAAAGAATAAAATTAAGTATATAACAGGTGATGGGTGCTGAAAATGAACTCAGCTGTCTGACAGCTTAGCTTTTATGATGGAAAAATAGGCTTTCTTTCATGTATTTTTAAAGTTTTATTGCAAACCTCTGCAGCCAGATACTTCTATTCCAAGCTTAGGAGTAAGCTTTCAAGGAATTAATTGAGAACAGTGAGAATGAAGAATCTGGGCTGTACTGTGTTCGTTGTTTTGCTTAGGTTGAAAATAATTTATAATTCACAATATTTTTTTTTTAGGAAATATGTTGTCAGCTCTCCAGATGTAGAAAGACAAAGTATACTATGATACTTTTATTGAGCCAGTAAAGGACTGTGTGCTGAACAGTGGCCACCATAAATATGTCATCCCTCATAGAGCTAAACACTGTAATAGAAGAGCATTATTATAATGAGAAAATGATTAATAAAACCCTGCCATAATATAACATGCTCTTTCTTGATTGTGGTTTGTTTTATAAGTGCGCTCAAAATAATTCCATAGGGGAAGAAAAATAGGAGCTCAGAAAAAGTGTCTTAAGTAAGCTGCATTTACAAGCTAAACCTTTTCCTTAGTGACTCTCTGAATTACTAGGGGCCTGGCAGGAGGGAAATAAAGAAGTCACTGCAGTGAAGCCATATGCTAGCGAATGATCCAAATGCTGCTGCTTCATCCTCTGGGCTGAGTAGGTCCAGCAGGTTCCTGTTCCCTGTTTTGGGGGTGACAGAAGGTGGTTAAGTCCACGTCACAGTGACCCTCTAGTTCTGCCTTTTCTGTATTCCTGATTTGCCTCCCCGTGCCTCCTCTGACAACTGAAATCTGGGGAAAGTACGTATCCCAGCCTTCTAGACCACAAAGGTGAGGAAGCCTATTTGCAAACACAGTGATTATTTCAGCTTTTTTTTTTTTTTCCTTTTAAGAACACTCAGTATGTGATCTTCATTCTTAGCCAATGCAGATCCTGAGCTTCAGATGCAAGATTTTTGGAGCAAATGTATGTAAAGCACCTTTGAAAGTATATTTTTCAAAAAACAGACACTGAGTTTCCTGGTACGGGAAAACAGTAATGATTCTAGCTTAACGCTTTTGTATTTTTAAGGATGGGAGGCTGGGCTGGAGTGGCCCTACAGTGTGGGAAGATGAATAATAGCTAGAGGTAGTCAGATCCTCTGTGATTCTTTTGGACACACTAAATAGGCATCTTTGTGGAGCAATGTTTGAACAGTCACAGTGCTTGAATGCATTTCTAATTTTGAGTGATTTTACTACTTCTGAAGCTGACTGCTAGAGATAGTGGAGGCTTTTCCGAATATGGTGAAATCTATAGAGCAAGTAAGCATTTTTAAGCATCCCCTTCAGCTTTTATGTATTGCAGATAATGCTATTTGTATAGTAGAAAATATATGAAATCACTTTGAAAATTGAAGAGTAACAAACTTAGGGAAGTTTTATAGGGCAATTATACAACGCCAGGAAGTCTTTTACTACATTCACATGAAACATCCTCCTGGTGTACTTGCAGTATTTCTCCTGTCAATCAGTAGCTCTGGGCTTTGGATGCTCTTTTAAGCAAGGTATCCATTTTCAAAGGAGGAGATAGAAATGTTGCTTGGCTGAGTGGATCAAAATAATTCATAATAAAAGTAGTTTTAATTCAATAAGAAGCAAGATTTTATCATAGAGCATAGTGTTTTCTTCTGTCCTTACCCCCTGTCAGCAAATTTAATAGCCCAGATCTGCAGAGTCTGTGACCTATTCTGTGGATCTGCAGAGTTTGTGACCTACTCTGTGAAGGCAAAGTAGAGGCTGGGCGGTAAGAAGTGATCACTTGATAAATGCAGCGTAGTGTTACATGTGTCTGCTCACTGGCCATGTAATGGTAGGTGGCAGGATTTGAAAATGTAAACTCTCTGAGCTTAGTTTATAGCATGTGTTCCAGCTTCCCTCTTGTTAATTTTTTTTTGTGGCTCTTTCGTGAGCACATGTGCTGTAAACTGTGCTTATTTTTGAAGAATGGGAATAAAGAAATGACTATAAAGTTATAAAAGTGTTTCAAATAGCGGTTGTCTTCATTGAGATACATCAGATGTTTGAGTCTAATCACATGTAGGAATGCAAAATATTCTGCAGCATGTTTTCATTTTATCACATTTCGAATATCTTCTTCCTCTTACACATTGAGGAAAGTAGAACAGAAATAATTGTCTTGATGAGCGAGACTTGGGCAAGTCAGCCACACAGAACTGTATGGTAGGGGAAACTGAAAAAATTATTCTTAACAATCCCTTGTAAGACAAAGAGAGTGATGGAAGGGAGTGTCGGTCTCCTGCTGGATGCATGTATGTTCGGAAATTTATTTGCTTTTTCCATTCCTGCCAGTATTATCCTAGGATTCATAAAAAAGAAACAAAACAGTTTATGTGGTAGATGTAAAGAAGAAGGAAGAAAATATCTAGGTCAATCTCTGTTGACATGTGTTTATATGATGCAGTTCAAAGCCTCAAAAAAGTTCCACGAGAGATTAAACTATGTATATATTTGTTAGTTGCCAGGTTTGAAAATGAGGAAAATGCAACAGGTCAAATCCTGAAGCATTAATATGATTCTTTCCAATCAGCTCCAAATGGGAAAACTTCAACTTGACCATAAATGGATTGGAATATCTTACTGTTTTAAGTCTCCTTTCCTGTTCCTGATGTGTGCAACATCCTAAAAATGTTGCTTAAAAATCCATGTTTACTGTGGAATGATTTCTACTGAATTACACTAAGTTTTTGAGGGAGAAAAATACCCCATACCAGTTTTTGATGAAGCTGCAATTAGCATAAAACTATGATCTTCAAACTAAGGTAAGGCTTTCAGCTTTCAGCTGCATAAAGCATATTCTGATATTCTTAATAATGCAGAGACAGGATGCTCTGGGGTGAGAAAAAGGAAAATAAGTAAATCAGCTAGTCCAGGGTATCATACTTTCTGTCCTGTTTTTGCATTTAGTTATATCAGCAGTCTTGTTAAAAACAAAATTTTGAACAATATTTTTAGTGGTTAAGTCCTCACCAGAGTATGTAAAGATTCTACAATCTGACCTCATTTGTTAAAATACAAAACCAGTTTCTCAGTACAGTATGCTTGAAAATTTTTGTACCCTTGGATCACCCTATATATACTTTTGTGTACCCAAAGACTGTAAAACTGAAGGTTCAGTTGTGCACTTCTGAAATAGGCTTTTATTATTTTTTAATCCATTTTCCTCATTAAATTAAACAATCTGTGGCTTTTGTTTAGATTTATTTTATAACAGTGTAGGAATAAATTTATAAGCATGGAAGTTATTAGAATTAGAAAAAAAATTGTATGAATGTATCATTTATACAGGGAAAAAATGAAGAAATTGCCATTTTCTTTAGGTTCCTTTAGGTTCCTAGGTCATGCAGATTTGTTAGGTATTCGAGATTGCTATTTTATCTTACAGAATTTCTTCACGTTGTGCAAGAATTACAGTAATTTTTGGATGCTGATTTAAAAAAAAATTTGCAGAGAAGTGTCTCACCTGCTCAGAGACTATTCATCAGTTTAGAAGAGAGTGTTAATTTTATACCTGATCCCCAACACTCAGCAGCACATGGCATATCTGTCCTGTCACCAGTGGCAGTTACTCATAAGCACAGCCTCCCACCTTATTTCTGTTAAGTACCATTTACTTGCACAAGAAGTTTCCTTGAAATTATTCATGTGAGGGGAAAAAAATGCCACTCATCTTGATTAAGGTGCCCATGGTGACAACAATAGAGACAAGACATTCATGGCTGGATAGGGATAATGTTAACCCAGCAGGTAGGTATAATGCCGGTCAGTTTGCTGGTTAAATAAAGAAGGGATGTGTGTGTGTAGAGAAACCACACCACATAGAATCATAGAATCGTTTAGGTTGGAAAAGACCTTTAAGATCATCGAGTCCAACTTTAAACCTACACTGCCAAGCACCACTAAACCATGTCCCTTGGCACTTAGGAGTGCCACATCTACACGTATGTCTTTTAAATATCTCCAGGGACGGTGACTCAACCACTTCCCTGGGCAGCCTGTTCCAACACTTGATAACCCTTTCTGTGAAGAAATTTTTCTTAATATCCATCTTAAACCTCCCCTGGCGCAACTTGAGGCCATTTCCTATTGTCCTGTCACCTGTTACTTGGGAGAAGAGACCGACCCCCACCTCGCTACAGCCTCCTTTCAGGCAGTTGTAGAGAGCGATAAGGCCTCCTCTGAGACTCCTTTTCTCCAGGCTAAACAGTTCCCCCAGTTCCCTCAGCCGCTCCTCATAAGACTTGTGCTCCAGACCCCTCACCAGCTTCGTTGCCCTTTTTTGAACACGCTCCAGCACCTCAGTGTCTTTATTGTAGCAAGTGGCCCAAAACCGGACACAGTACTCGAGGTGGGGCCTCACCAGTGTCGAGTACAGGGGGATGAACACTTCCTTAGTCCTGCTGGCCACACTATTTCTGAAAGAAGCGTGCAACTGATACATGCGTACCACTCTGTAAGTTTCCAAATTGCTAGCTCATATTTCCTCAAACTTCCGTATCTAATACTGTACCCGGGACAGCTTCCTGCTGATCTGAATAGGGCTAGGGAAAGGAGCCGGACTGTGCCATCTGACATGCCCTCGGTAAAGCTTTCCTGGCTGTGACACTTGGAACAGTATTTCACAAGAGCCGGCTATCACCTGGATTCAAACTTCATGGAAGCTAAGCCCTTTGCCTACCCTTCACCCTGCCCCAGTTTATGCATGCGTGGCGAAAACTGGACGGTGGACTGCTGAAGGGTGACACAGTTCTTCCCATTAACTTTAATAAGTTTTGGATTCGGTCTGATGGGATTTTAATGAACGTTTCAAACTTTGTGGTTGCCAAAGCTACGTTTTGGATTGCAAAGGCAACTCCCCACTCAGTTTTCATTGCGATTGTACTTCTCAGTTCAAGATGACTACCTCTGTGAGTAAGGTGGTACTCGCCACAAACAGGGAGGCCAGTATCCTGAAGTTTTATAGGAGGCATCCCTTCTTTTTAGAGAAAGGAAACAACAAAATTAGATTATAATGCCACAATCAGAGGATAAAACTTTAGCAAAAAAAAAAGCAAAAAAAAAAAAAGGAATATTGCTTAAAGTATTACTTAAATGAAGAAGAATGACTTGTAATTCTTACAGAAATTTTTCTTGATGTTTCAGAAACAACTGCTAAAATGCTGATGCACTGCAGATATCTAACAATAGCAACAGGTATTTAGATTCAATGTGAATATCTCTCATTGAAAACAGGTGGTGCTTCTGTCATGGCAGCTTCTGGGTCTTTGAAAGTACATAGAGGGCACAGTCTCCAAGCTGGTAAGTATAAGTGGTTATGAGGCATGTGTGTGCGTGTAATTTTAAATTAATTTAAACTTGAATTATTTTAAACTTCAGAAAATGTTAAAGGTAATGCATGGCTTGACTCCCTATTATAAGTCTTACGTATTTCTTTGGGTTTTTGTTAGAAAGGCATTGACAGATGGGATAAGTTTAGAAGAGGCAGTGACAGATGAGATAAGTGTCAGAGCATAGGCAGTAATCTTATTCACAGCAGTAAAACGTTGCCAGCACTTTAACAAAGAGCACCCACCAAAAAAACCCACCTCAGACCATGAGAAATCCTGTACCCTAGCAATGATGTGGTGGGAAAAAATCCCCACCACATTTAAAGATACTTCTTCATGATAATGGAGAAAGAAACAACACCAGCGGATAAAATTATGAGTGTTTGTTATTCAAAATTAATCCAAATATGTTCATTCTGTGGGCATAGCATTTTGTTTGAACTGGGGTGGAGTCTGAAACCATGAGGGAACCTGGGCATCTTTTTTCAGCTTAGTGCTCTGGAAGGACCGACGATGTTGTGCAACCTGGCTTTTTGCAAAGATGGTGATTTGCATTTGGAAAGCAAAGTTACCTTTGGAAGGGCTAGTTTAAGCATTCTCTGGAGAGCTTTGTCAGAAATCAAGAAGTTAGCCATCATGCTGGAGGTGGAATTTTAACAAGAGTCTTCCAGATGCTCCCAAGATCACCCACGCACTTCTCCCTGATTCATGCTTTTAAGACAGCTTTGCTCCCACATCAATGTACAGCAAAACACACTTGACTTCAGTGGCCTTCAGTGTGACTACTTGTAAAAATGTCCTAACATTTATTTCCTTGCTGTTGGACTCACTAGAAAACACTGGCATCACCACCACAGAAAAGTCAACACTGTTTATACTTTCTGAGATTTTTCGTTATGATTATTCAGATTAGAAGGTTACAAGTCAAAACCAGAAAATCATACACTTTATTTTCATTGTGAAAATTCCTAAATCCGAAGCTGTTGATGATGTACCTGTATTTTAGGTCCTAAAGGTGGTTATGAGATGCTGACACTTCCTGCAGAACCTGGAACTCCTACCAGCCCTGAGGAACCTGGTGAGTACAGGTCTTTGCAGCCAGTTGCATCAGCGGTCACTAACATCATCTTTCTTTTTCCTCTTCCTTTTTTTGTTGTGATCTCTTTTCAATGTTTATTTTTGAGGTGTTGCCCTTTGAACAAGTCAGCTTTAGGTTCATGCTCACACACACACGCTTATCTCAGGGCTGTGTTTATGGTGTTGATTTTCTTTCTGTGTAATTTATCACACATTTCTGAGAATGGTGCCTACATAGGGTAGAAAGCATGAATAACTAAGACTTGATGAAAGAAAGGCTGAAACACCAGTTTCAAATATCATTCTCGTCTTCCCTCCCCAGTCATATGGTATTTTCCTTTCTTTTTGTCCTCATTTCAATGCCACCGCATTTTCTCTTTTACTCTTCTGCTATTTGCTTAACTATCTTTTTTTCTTCCTGCCTTTTGCCCTTTCTCCTCAAGCAGTCATGATGGTCTGACAATTCTTTCAGAATGTCTCCAAGTACATTTTGGTCTGTTTTTCTCCCAAATTCTCCCTCCATAATGATCTCAAATACTGATCCTCCGACCCCTCTTGTAAGCATCTTCTGCCTCTGTCCCGCCAGAAAGGACTCCTGGAAGCGCTGTCTTTGTCCGTGCTTCTCTGTGTGTGTCTTATTTTCTTAGGAGGAGCTTTTGACTGTCTTGTGCTTTTCAAATAAACCTTTCTCTTCAAACAAATATAAACCAGTTTTTAGTGTCTAATGAGGTGGGCTTTTTTATTTGAAGGAAAAATGAAAAGCCAAGTATTTCTATGTTTACAGAGAAAGCACAGTTTCTATTAAGACAGTACAGACTAAACAACAGAAGCGTTTTCCTTTCCTTCCACTCCAGTTTGCCCAACTTTGTTCTTGGTTTGTTTGTTTGTTTGGTTGTTTTTTTTTTTCTTTGAGAAGAATATTTGATTGTTGCCAGGGTTTCTTTGTTCTGCGTGTTTCTTTTGCTTTTTTTTTTTTTTTGCAGAAAGCCTACCAAATAATATATTTTTCTCCATGTGTGTTTTTTCAGTTCTCAGGAAAATCACTTGTCTTGTCTGCATCAGGTATGACATGCAGCTTCCTGAAACCTTTCAACTACTTAGCTCTATAGAGAAGTTTGCTAGTTTTCATGCTAGCTAGCTTTGAGGACACTTCACTTAAACTCATGCTACATCGCTTTAACAGCGTATAGAAAGACTTCATAAATTATCTTTTCCTTCATGACTATGATATCGCTGTGGGAGTCTGCT
>VYZM01009444.1:114713-135141 GCA_013398915.1 Dromas ardeola | reverse complement strand
ATGGGGCATTCCGTTATGTGAGGCCTGAAGTTTCTCCACATCTTAGGAAGGGGAACTGCCTAGTCCTTCGCAGTAAAGGCCCTCTCAAACCAGAAAATCTTGTTTTTATTTCTGTTTGGTAGCATTCTGCTGGCCTGTTTTCAAATGAAAATCCATTTATTAAGTATTAGTGTGGCAGGGTTTATTTTTGGATTGGATTTTTTTTTTCATCCCCCATCAACTCATTAACGACTGCAGCATAAAACCATTATCTCATTTATCAAATAGATGCAGTTAACAGTGTATTTTCTTTAGTCCGGGTTTTTATCTTTTTGGAGGGGAGATGGGGGAGAACTGCTATAAGACACGTCCCTGACTCTTTTTTATTTTTTTTTTTTAATTCTAAAATATGAATGGAGGAAAGTAGAAGTAGTAGTATCCCAGGGAGAAGAGCTCTGACTGTAGAATTTTTATTCTGTACTTTTCAGTTACTTGAGGGGGTTTTGAAACCTGGATCCTTTTCTGGGGTTGTTTTGTTTTTTTTGGGGGGGTTGTGTTTTTTTTTTTTTTTCTACGTCCCTGTGTGTCTGCATTTCTTGNCCTGTGTGTATGCATATCTTGTTGCAAAAATATGCACTTAAAATTTTTGTATAGTCTTAGTTTCACATTGAAATTTCACAATTGACTGCCATGCTTGTTACAGTAAGTTTGAAATCTTGCCATAAGGAATTGTATTTGGGGAAATTGATTTCCTTTTACACTGAATTTCAGGCAAAATAAAATATTTTAAGAACCTTTTTATCCAATGCTCTGAATGAGCTGTTCTAGTTCACTGGATTAAATACAAGTTTTCCTACTTTTCTCTTTTAATAATTTAGTACATCTGAAGGGTGCCAGATTGACAGTCCAGGAGGTGGAGGGGTTTTTTGTGTGTTGTCTTAAAGAACAGATAGAGCAGAGGAAAGGGCTGTGAGTGCTGCCTTAAGGTGGTTGTGTTACATGCTTTGGTGCTCAAACCTGTCTTTTCACTGCAGTCAGCACAAGCTAATGACAATTATTAGTGTGTTCTTACGCATGGATGCTTCTTACGAATCACCTGAAATTGCTGTATCGCATAATTTTCAAACTAATGTTCCAAGTTTGCCTGCTTGGTTTGAATTCAGCCTGGTGATGCATCCATGCGAGATTTATTTCTTAGTAACTGTTTGCACCTTGGCCTATCTGTAAGGGGATGAAAACTTTTAAGATCCTTTTTACCGCCTTCCTCCCCCCAAACTTCCATCAGTGAAGGGTGTCGGGGGGGAATTCTTACTGGCGTGTATTTTGTGCCCTGCTGTCACCTTGTGACACTCTGAATGACTGAAAACCACCTTGATCAGAGTGGCTTGGTTTACTCTTGCTTTAAGAAACAAACCCAAACGTTTGGTTCAGTTGAAAGTAATCTGTGATTGTATGCCATTCAGCAGAAGAGAACGGTGTCCTGGTTGCAATCCGTGGATTCTGTACGTATTTCTGTCATTATCAAATTACTTTTTTGATTTTATTTCCTTTTGGCATGCTCTGTCCTTGTATTCCTTGCCTAGCTCTGCTCTCCCTCTTCTGCCACTACCTTATTGCCAACTCTTGTCATTTCAGTTCAGTCGGATCCCTATTAGCATAGCGTTCAGTGAAATCTGTTGTCACCTGCAGCAGCATCTTTCCTTGTTTGAATCAACAAACCGAGCATCCTGCTGACTTTCGTTCCCTTCTTTTTACTTAATTCATCCTTCTGAATGCATTCCCAAGTATGCCTCCACTGTGATTAGCTAAATCGTCGTATTTTTTTAACAGTTCTGCAAATGGATTTTCCTAGTCTGAAACATCAAGAACGGGGTTACCTTGGTTTTCCCCCGACAGCTTTTCAAAATCTCTGTGGAAAAAAAGGTAAACATTTAGGAAGGTATTTTCTTTTCCAGCTAGATGCCAAAGGGCTTGAATAAGATGTGATCTGACGTGTAGTTCAATGGCAATATTCTAATAAACCTCATTTGGTTGAACTACAAAAGAATTTAGGTAACGGGAGTCAGTAATTCAGACGTTACTACAGTGTCTACAAAACAGTAAAGTACCAAGAATACCTCTGAAGCGTTACATGTGGCCAGTGTTATTTGTATTTTTTCTTCTCTTAAAACTCATTTATTTCAAACCAGAAAACCCAGAGGAGAAATAGAAGTTGTTTATTAGTGAAACACAAAGGTACAGGACTTATTTTACAACCAAGTGTGTCTATTTCTTAAATAGAAAAAGCACCCTTTGAAAAGTATTTGTATAACTTCAGGCACTTAAAATAGGTTTCTGTTCTAAACTGCGGTCTGAAAACAGTCTCTATTCCTTAAGTAGAAAAGGAGTCAAAAAATACTGTCCAGGTAACTTGGGTATCAGAGAACGGCATAGCATGATTGTATCTAATTTAAAACATAGGATTTTATTGTTGACCACCCAGAGGTCCCCAAACTGACTAAGCTTACTATTTTTGTCAGTCCTTGGGTAACTTGGTGGAGTGGACAATTTGTAATCCCCAGTTGTCTCATGAGTATAAAAGAGCACCAAGAGACGCACAAGAATTTGGTTTTGACTCAAGGAAATTATTTTGGATGTTCCTGTATTTTTTTTTTTTTAACTAATCCCTGAACTAGCAGGTCTCACCAAAAATAGATGGGGAGGGGCAGGGAATCTTTTTTTCTTTTCCCCAGGCATGCACTACTCTTGTACCCGTGCACAAAGTAACATAAAGGGGCATAGACCTTCAGTGAAGCACCTATTTACTGTAATTTAACGTTGTTTTGGTGTTGCAACTAAAGAAGGTATAGTCAGATTTAATCCTGTATCACTTACCTTTTATTACAATTAGCAAATTAAGTTACGATTAGCAAATTAATATTAGAACGACTGACACAAATAGCAGAAATTTGAGGGGTTTGTGGGAAAAATAATGGGAGTTAAGTACAAAAATCTGAACAATTTTGATTGTTCTTCATCCTATTCTGAGTTGGAGCTGTTTCTTAGTGTACTAATGTTATAGCACTTGATTACTTTCAAACCTGTTAAGTCAGACAAACTAGAAGCTCTTGACCAAGAGTTTCTGAAAAAATTTAAAAAAACGTGTTTTTCAGTTAAGCTGTAAACTGATCCTTGGCGAAGATTAATTCTTAGATTTTGTGGACTTGTACAGACCTTTGAACACCCTAGTGTGCTTGTCACACAGTTGCCTAAATACTGTAGTTTTGTAAAATAATTATTTTCATTTTTTTTACTTCAATATGTCCTTGCATGTTTTATTCTGAACCACGTTTTAAATCTGTAGACGTGAGAAACACTTGCGACAAAAAGTGACTTTGGTGATTTCAGTCTTTTATTGGAATTATCTTTAGATCTAATTGCAATGATAATGAGAGGGATTTCAAGTACATACTGCACAAGAAATTTCTCTTTTTTTTCCCCTAATGGATCGTTACCTGTAAAATCCTTCTATATGTGTTATTGATAAAGCTTATCTGAATGTTGGTACTTTGTTCTTTGTCCATGTGAGTGAAGATTAATATTTTCTTTCCTCTTCTTACAGTAATCTTGTAATCCTGAGAGCAGTTGATGTCCTTGAAAATCATCTCATCTGACACTGTGGTATTTTGTAATGATTTTGATGTTACTGTTTGAATTCTTGAATTCCAAGATCCTTCCTGCTTCCAACAGACTAACTCAGTTTCTCACCTTTCACTGGCAAATCTGTCTGTGCTAGTAGATGAGCGGGATTTTAGTATTTCCCTGTCTCCCTATTTAGTTTCCCTATTCTCCCAGCAACTGGGAGAAAGTTTTGAGACACGTACTCTTCAAAATTCATTTTTTTGAGAAGCATCTGCAGAAGACATTTTCTTATTTTGACCTTTGGGATAAGTAAGGGAAAGAGTAAAACTGTCACTCTACCCTTTTACGCTGTTTTACTCTTCTCTGTTGCAGTTTCACGTAAGAGTTTTGGATAGTAATTTGATGGGTAAATATTTTCTTTAAAAAAGTCAAATCTTTTTATGCCATCTAACATACATTTTCCTTTANCTCACCCTGATAAAAGTATTAATGGAATATGGCTATCATTGACTTCTTACAATATTTTCAACTGGAATGAAGCATCAGGAAAAAGAAATTAAAAAAAAAAAAAAAAAAGCCACCAAACTGGTTTTTACAGTTCCTCCTGGCAAACTATGGAGATTTATATGGAGAAAACCAGAAATGTTATTTACAGGCCTCAAAACTCAACCAGCGCAGATGACCATTTCCCAGTTGCTAAAGAGTGACTTCTTTTAAATGCAAAGGTAAAAGAAACACTAACTTCTCCAAAATGTTTCCTAATGATCTGCAGCTAGACAGAAAATTTCTCAGCTGTAAGGCACACTAACTCTTCTCTCTAGACAATAATTTGCTCTCTAGGGAAATGAGAAAAGTTTCTTAGGTTTTAAAGATCTTAATTTATTCTTCATCTCGCACGGAATTTTGTGCAATAAAGATGTTTCAGCCAAAATGTTTCCTCCTTGTAGAGAAAACAAAGGCTTCACAAAAACGTATGTTGATCTGCGCATGTAAAAAATCAAAATCTATATCCTTTTGCCAAAATCGTGTGCATGTTGCTAATGCGCGTACCCGGTAGGTGAGATCTACAGAAGCAGAGAAAATGCCTTCAGGGTACAAGAACTCTCATTTTACGGAGCTTCCCAGTTCTGCGGGACTCTGCTGCGTAAAAGCTGAGAGAAGTGTCCTTTCCATTAAAGTACCCCGTTTTAACGTGAAGGAAATGCTCTTCCTCACATTCGCAAAGTGTCCTTTCTCTGCTTAGAAAAAAAAAGAGACAGTTCTGATTTTATGGTTTTGTTTTTTTTTTTTTTTTCCTTGAGATAAAGCCCTGTATTTTCCCTTTCGAGTGCTAGAGGGCACTGTGGCTACACAAGTGGAACACAATAACTGGAAGTAATTTGCTCCCATTTCAACAGTTCTGTGATATTTTTCCTCTTTCAGTTCTCATACTAATATTTGCATTTCTTGCAGAAACCTGTATACATCTCTACCACGTCAGCAGAAATTCTATTTGTGTGAACCGAAACAAAGTATCTCTCTTTGGATTTAGGTACCAATGATAAAACGTGACTCCCGGTGTTTGAATAAAACAGAAGAACGTTTCTGTGTTGGAAGAGGCATATATCCGTCTCTTTTTCTGCTCTGGGAGTTGGATGAGGTGTTTTGCTTGATCACAGTTGAAGTTATAGAAAACTGTGGGGGTAGCTACGTCCTGTTTGTCAAAGTTTTTCATAAGAATTAACATTTTAAGTATGTGTTTGTGCTCTAGAATAGGACATACGCACTGAATGGAAAGCTAAAACTTATTGCTGGAAAGTGCGGGGGACAGAAATGGCAGACGATATTAACGTTTTTATACGAACTACGAAAGGAATTGCCAGCCTAATAACGGTGTGAAGAAATTTCACCGCTGTAGACAGTTCCCTTTGCTTTATGTTGGACTCATGTTAAATACATCAAAGAATTACTGCTCTAGGTCCACCAACTGGTGCAGGGTAACTACACAAAACAGTTTTTTAGTTGAATTCCAGTTATGGAATACTCGTTCATCCTGGTACTCCCAATAGACTGTTACTGTCTTGCCCACGTGCATCGGGAACCTACTGGTACCCCACGGGTCTCTACGCTTGGAACTCTGAACGTGCAACATCCAGGCACACAAATCACGTTTAGGCCAACAACGCGACTGACTCATTCTGTGCTGTTTTCTTTTCCCTTTCAGTCATTAGTGCAATATCAGAAAGTGCCGAGGTATCACAAAATTTGTTACGCTCCTCCAAACTCACAAATTCAGCTATCCGGAGATTATTATACGCTCTCCCTTTTCTTGCAAGGTGGCAGCGGTATCTTCAGCTGTGGACGGACATTGTAAAATGCTGGAAAACTTCCGAGTTGGTATCTTTGAATTCGCTTGAAGGTGGAAACCTTGCTTACCAGAAGTGATTGTGAGAAGAGAAATTCTTGTTGAAAAAATTCTTTGGTTTTATTTATCACGATTATCTGTTTGCGTTCAGATCTGATAGATGATTAACATTTACCCACTGCTGCTCTCAGAGAGGTATTAGATAATGTTTAAAATTATATGTCACCCACGTGCTATTTCTAACAGCTTAGTAGCAAATAGAAGAGAAATACTATGTTCGTATGTGTTTTGATACAATTTTTAATTATATTTTTCCATCTGCATTCTCCATGGTAATATCTTACCTTAGAAAACAAAGAAGAATGGTAGGATGCTATTTATTTATTTGCAAAGTTCTACAATCTTAACCTTTCCCATGACTGCTGTTTTCAAAACTCCCTCATAGGCTTTACCATCTTTCGTGTATAAGACAAAGTTGTGGAAGGTTAAGTAGAATTGCAAGTTTTATTAATAACACAGAAGTAGAAATACCCAGTAAGCCACAAGTGAGCAGATTTAGAAAATCTTGCCGCAGTACCGAATTGTGCACTACAGATGTTCACAAAGGTGGACTTTCTGTACCTGTGTAATTCAAATCTTGGCTGCCTTTAAACAAATTCTTAGAGTGAAGGGAAATGTTATCTGCTTATACCTGAAAACTCTGCTTCCGTACATTATTCCTGTGATTGAATGGGCCTGGATATGGAACCATAACTTCTTATCTACTAGAACACCTTTTAAATGGGTTCACCTTTCTTCAGAAGAGAATAGAAGACTTTTCATGCTGCTATATCCAGGAGTACTCATTCAGTATCATTTTTTGGGGGGGGAATCTGTCTGCTTTTAAAATACTAAGTCAAAAATTGGTGAATATTTGTTTCCACTATTCAGGGATCTGAACACTGAGGATCCTACAAGCTACTTTGGTTGGTTTTGTTTTTTTTTTACTGTGTTAAAATTTCATCACTTTGTAAAACTACCTTTAGGAATCTGAAAAAGGAATTTTCTGGGTTTAGATTTTGGAATTCTTTGTTCTCAGAAGTGACATCCTATACGTAGTGTATTTAGATATATTATTGTGATATAGCCAAATTTATGTGTGGGAGTATTCCGTTATTGAAAAATGCGAAATTAAAAAGCAAAGAGCAATAGCAGTAGCCTTTATGGTGGAAGAAGCTGAGAGATAACTGGTTAACACGCAAAGTGCTGCTCAGCAGACTTGCTGGCTGACCTGAATTACAAAATAATTTTTCTATTAGAAATTATGTAAGGATATTGGCATTATGGCAGAATGAAACTGAGCGCCTTTGTTTCTGTCGATACAAAATGAAAAATAAAGGAACATAAGTCACAATTTGGCCTTGTTAACTTTTAACAGGTTAATGCTGTCTGTATTTGCAATTTTGTGTTGGTGAACTTCCCACAATATTATTTGTATGTCTTCACTAAATTTATATTTTGATAACTTTAATATTAAAATAATTTAAAATCTATTAGTTTCTTCAGTTTCTGTGTTGAAGTATCTCTAAACATCCTTTCAAGTGAGTTTAAACTTAAGTGCTGTTTCTTTTCCATCCTAATTTACTATAATGCTTCCTGTACTGAAAATACTGATATGTTTGCTCTTATATTGGCCCTTCTTTGCAAATGTACTATATATGGAATTTTTTTAAGACAGCTTGCCAGGAAAACACTGAAGAAATAGCTTTGTATTAGGAGAATAAATTACAGAAATTGGAAGCTAAAATAATAAAAAGATTAACCAATAGTACTCACTACGCTGCCATTTTTAAGATGGCAGTATATCATGCTACAATACTATCTGTAGATAAGCTTTTGTTAAACTTTTAAAGTAATTTGAGTAGGTAATTACTAGTGGTTTAGTAGTCTAAGGCAGGATTGATGGCAGCTTGATTGGCTGTAGCAGTTACTAAAGTTCACATTTTATGACCTCCTTAAAAATATTAATTTAGAAGCTTATGAATTACTCTCTGGAGTCACCCTGAATTAACAAATACTGAGCTGTCTTTTAGCTTTTGAATCCTTTTTGTGAAATAATTTCATCCCACTACTGAACTTTATAGTGTTTTTCAAGAACTCATTTTCTAGATAAAGCGGCAGTAACTCTTCGATGGCGAGGACTAAGTTGTGCAAAATGTCCTCATAAACAGTCTTATTCCATGCCAGCATTAAAGACGACCCTGGCTAATTGCTCCTGCCCATCCTTTGTGCTTGACACAGCAGGTGTTTCTGTGGTAAGGTAGTCATTGAGGAGCTGGGCTATGCTTTTTAAAATGGGGTAGTCCAGCTGAATTGCCTCCCTAATCTACTTCACCAGGTGTCTGAAAAGACGTTAGTGGTGGGGGATGCTGGGGCAGGAGTGGGGAGTAGGGGTCAGGAGAGCTCTTCATCCCGCGGTTCTGGTTCTACACAAGCTACTTCCATTGGAAACACCGGCACCGCTGTGCTGTTCTCAGTTACCCCAGTGTTTAGCTTCAACTCTTGGTTTTTCTCTTCCCTTGATTTACAGGAGTCAGGACAAAACATTTAACAAAGCATTTAGTGAGCAGAATGTGGAAGCTAAAGCTCTTCCACAAAAGATCAGAAGAGCAATTGAGAACAGAAGCATCGTGCTTGCGTGGGCTCCTCAGAAACACCAGGAATGCTCTGGTTCCACAGTGACCTGCTAAATTGGAAGCTGCACGGACCTGCATTTGAGCTGTGGCCCTCTGTACCCGTTTGGAAGTCAGTAAAAAGGGTATTCGTAATAGCCTTATAAACAAGGAGTCTGCGGTGGGATCTCTTGGCTCATCTGACGGATCACTCAGTGGTTCTGATGGGGGCGAGGGGGGAAAAGCAGTCTTATGGATTAAGGATCGCCTCCGAAGGAGGTGTAAGAAGCCTTGGAAGAATTTTGTCAGACCTTCTGTATCTTCCCTTAGCTTATTGTGAGCACAGTAGTTCTGCGTGTGACTCGTGTCAGTACAGTGCTAATGCAGTAGCAGCAAGCTCCCTGGGAGACGTTTCCTCCTCCACGTCCCCGTTGTGCAGCGGGGTCGCAGTGCCTCCACTTTGGCTTCCTGGGAGAACTGGGGTTTGCCAGCTGGGTAAAACAGCCCTGAGGCTAGGCTGCAGCAGGAGGAGATCGTTGCCTCTAATGGATCTGTGCAGACAAGCTAAACCATTAGAAGGGAACACAGACAATTCTGATGGCATTCAGGGACCTTAGCCAGCCAGGGGATCCAAGCAGGTGAGAAGAGAGTGGAGTAAGTATAGGGATGTACCATGTGCTATAGGACTTGCAGTTAGGTTAGACAGCATCATAGAATTACTCAGGTTGGAAAAGACCCTTGGGATCATCGAGTCCAACCATCAACCCCACTCTACAAAGTTCTCCCCTACACCATATCCCCCAACACCACATCTAAATGACTCTTAAACACATTCAGGGATGGTGACTCCACCACCTCCCTGGGTAGCCTATTCCAGTGTCTGACCACTCCTTCTGGGAAGAATTTTTTCCTAATGTCCAGTCTAAACCTACTCTGTTGCAGCTTGAAGCCATAACGCTAGCTTTGTTGAAGTTCGTTGGGTATTTGTGAAATAAACTACCAATATCAAATTTCTAGAAGGAGGTTCTGAGGCAGATGGAAGCTGAGGTTTCAAGGTTTTGGCCAAAAAATTGGTTATGGGCATGCCTCCTTTCCTGCAATCCATCTACTGTCTGCCACACCTGTGGGCAGCCCAGTTTGTTGCAGAAAAGACTTGCTATAAAAGACTTGGGAAACACTGCTAAATCTATGGACTTGAGCAAAGAAATACTGATCTTCTGCCTTGTACTTTCACAGAGGCTTCCATCTGGAACTTTAAAATAGCATCCAAGATACCTAATGTTTTAGAGAAACCTTGCTTTAGTGTTTCCTTCTGGATGGCTTGGGGATCTCAGAATTCAGTGTGTTGTCTTATGAATCCCTATGGAGTATGTTGTGTCGTCAGTTGGTTTCTGTTTTGAAAGACTACTGTCCTTTTCCAATCAGTCTTTGTGTGTTCAAACCTCTTTGCCCAAGTTAGGCTAGCTTAAACAGGTCAAGTAACGGATCTTTGCTGTTGTTTAAACTGTTCGACCCTGCTGCCTGAGTGAGCAAGTTAGGAAGCAGACACAAGTTAATGCGCAGATCGTAATTTCAGATGGGAAAATGAATGACGATGAGTTATTGCAGTATAGGAATATAGGATCCTCTTTGGTCATCATGGCAGCAGAATAAGCTGGAAGGTACCGGTTTGAACTCTTAGAGTTGGATTAACGGGAGCTTGTGTCAATTGAACCTTTAGAAGTGGACACATTTGCAGTGCAAAGCATTTCAGTGCCTAACTCCCTTCAGATATCTCTCCAGCTGTCCAAAGAATCAATGGTCCTGTCTTGCCCTTCTTTCTCTGAACAGATTGGGAACTGATCAGAACATTTGAAGTGTCAGGAGCCAGACCAAGTACTGTCTTATCTGAGAGAGGGTGTGTGTGCTTTGATGGCTGCTTTCTAAAATCAGGTTATCAAAAACATTCAAAATGAAAATATTAATATGAAAGGAAGGGTAGACTGTAACCTTACATCTTTGCTGGGAGTCCAAAAATCACAATGAAAAGTAATTTTCTACTTTTATCTCCATGAATCAATTTACAGACCAATTTACAGAGATCTCAGACCTGAGAGTAGCACACATGCAAATCTCTAAAATGTACCTGGATACCATTGTCTTTCGAAGAACTCAACAGTTTGTTTCCTTCCAACTGTCCGAAGAAAAAATGAGTAGTCTTCTCTAGACACTCTATATTTAGTATTATTTAGTGATTATGGGAATAATGTGTTAGGAACCCTCAGCATCAATTCTGCAATTTTGTTTACAAAGATACTAGAGGAAATGAGAGACGATGTGGGTTTCTCAGATCCTTCTGAGTTTTACACCAAATGTTTATGGGACAAAGGACAAACAATTGCATACAACTTCTACCCCAACAATCAAGTGAATGGTGAGAGAAGACCATCGATGTTCTTACAACACCAGCGGTTCCTGCCTGTAGCACCTTGCCTGAAGAGTTTGCAAGGTGGTACACTGTGGTGGCTTCCAAATGCCTTGGTGTCATGCGGTCATGCTGTGGCTTAGTCTGTTGCCTATCTGGCACTATCACATTTCAACATGTCTTTGTAGCTTTTGCTTTTAGCAGAACTCACTGGAGACGTAGGTTATTTCAGTGTCTTGTTCCATGTCTGAATGTTGGTGCTCAGCCTCTTAGTCTACATCAATACCAGTAAATTAAACATGGCTGGGACTGTTCTCTGATGCTGAAGGCAACTGGCATGGAACAACTCTCATACACACTACTAGGCTCCAAAACAGGACAAGCCCATCCACATTCTCTGCTGGGAATGGTCTCTGGCTTGGGATAGCTGATCCAGGTCTCTGCGGTGCTAAGTCCTAACAACTCGACAGTGCTGACAACAAAGCTCCAGTGCCGACAACAAAGTTCCAGTGCCTACGAGATATGCTGGACCTGTTTTACTAATTCAGATGTGGTCTGAGTTGGTGCAGTATCTTTAAATGTCAAGCTTTGTCCAACAGCAGCAGGTAATGGGATCTAGTTCTACTGGTAGACCTAGGGGCCTTGAGGAAGATCTCTTCTTCAGAAAGGCCGTGACAATTGACAAGGCAAGGAATCCATTCTTTCTAGTGATAAACGTCACTAGCTAAAGGAGAGAAAGGGTACTTTTTAAAAGATCCTAGTGCTTTTGCTAGCATACAAATAAATGGCAATTAGCAATCAAAAATTCATAGACTGTAGTTACGGTTGGATTTAATGAGAAGTGTAAAATACTGATGGTCTTGTGAGATAGAGTCAGAAGAAACCTCATTAAAGAAAATGAATAAAATCTTAAACTTGAAATACAAATAGGCCATTATATTCAAACTCTCCTATCGTTAGTAAGGTTTGGAGGTTCCCTTGAACTGTCCACTAAGTATTATCAGCCATCGTAAAAATTAACCTAGCAATAACATAATGCTGGAATCAAAGGGGTGAGCTGTGATACTTTTCTGGCAAGCCTACTACAGAATTGCAGTTTCCTATAAACTGAGAAAGGGGAAGCTATACACACAGATCATTCGTCCTTTAGCCCTTCATGTATAAGTATGCTCTCTAGCACACTATATCACCTTAATTATTATACCTTATGCAGCACGACAGAATTCTCTGACGAGGTTTTTTTTTTTTTTGTTGCTAAATTATTTGCACATACATTGTGAAAATATTTTCTGCGTCTGTACAAGGGTTTCATCAGCCACGCTCCCATCTGTCAAAGTAGGGTGAATGCTTTAATTGCTTAATCAGCTTTCTGGGTCTCCCATGCAGGCACAAAATTACCACAGTGAGTTGTATAGTTACGTGGTGGCGCATAAGCAATTATTAGCAGTAGTTTTCCCAACTTTTGTATTCTAGTAGGCGACAAGCGTGCTGGATTTAGTGAGATTATAGGCATGGTTATTTACTAGCAGAAGCGGATGTTTTTCTCCCCTCTATTTTTACATTTGAGGATAGCATACAATTTATGTTCTGGGCAACATCTTGTGGAAGTTCTAAATCACTTCATGAGGCTTTCAGCCTGGCTTATGTCATTTATCCATCAGCACTCAGTCCATTTAATCCAGGCCTCTCAGCTGTACAGACCCAGCTCCTGTTGTGAGTGATCGGCCTGCTTGAGTGCTCCCAGCTTCTCCTGTCACATCACATTTGCATAAAAGAGGACGGATAACCAAATTTGAGCACACAAATGAAAATGCTAAGCGCTGAACCTGTCACAGTTGTTGTTCAACTAATTGTGAAAAATTTGATTTGCTGGCTTTTCACTGTTTATCATGTGGACCCCCTTCTCAAATTTGCCTTGGCTTCTGCTTCTGTACATGTAGCTTTTAAACTCTCTACACAAGCAGCCCACCCTGGGGATTACTTACCTCTCCTACCAGCTTTTAATGTTGGCTCATCTACTTGACTAAATTAGGCCACCATGGCAAACAAACACATAATTAAAAACCTGGGAAAGACAACTGCAGTTGCACTTCTAAATTGATTTTGCAGTCTATTACTGGTATATGCCTTTGCATTTTGCCATTTTATCTTGTCCTATAAACCTTGAATATGTCTTTGCTTTTGCTTATATATAGGAGGAACATATACTATTTCAAAATGAAGACTAAGATTTTCTTCTCAAAAGGGAATAGTAAATAAAAACACATTTTTATTTCTGGGTACTTTGTGGCAGCCTATTACAGAGATGCTGTATTTATTTGAAATTAAGACCCATTTTTGAACCGACATTGGAAGCTCATGGATGAAGTATTATTCAAATGATTGTTATTTTTCAAAATTCTGGGTTTTGACTGAGCTTTCCAAATACACTTACAACTGCCGTCATACTTCTATTTCAGACCACCTTCTCTGAACTTATCTGTATAATTTACACATCATTTCTTATAATGTATACCAGAAGGTCACCAATTAAAACAGTTGAATGTCATGTTGCTGTTTTGTGAAGGAAGAGGAGGTTCAGCCTAATGATTATCTATACCAAAATGAAAAAAAAAAAATCATCTACATATCCAAATCTTCTATCCCTATGGTATCCATGTTGCTTATACTCTGGATGTGCATAGCTATGTTTTGAGAAGGTGAATGATAGTATGGATATAGTGGATACAAATCTATAAAGACCATTGAAAGCTTCTAAAAACAACCTGATAAGAAAAGCTGGTATTTAGACGCATACAAATAATTGATATTTTTCTGGCAGTACTAAAATATCAAAATAATTGTGTTCAAATGAAGAAAATAATTTGCCAGCAGATATGACTGAAATGTTGTTTAAAACTAAAATTGAAAACATTTTGCTTAAAATGCTTTTTAATTTCATTTCATTCTGTTGGTGAAGGGGGAAAAGTCCCTGAAGTGACCTTCATGTCAAGTGCACTTCACTGATAACAGTGGTAGTAATGTGGCATAATCCCTTTCATAAACTGATCAAGACCTATCTTAAAACTGTAGGATATTTTCATCTGGTTTTCTGGTAAGGTTGTACAAAAAAAAACCAAACAAACAAAACCAAATGTATTTTTCCTTACTATTAAGAACAATATAATTTTTTAGCCTAAACTGATTTACATCCAGGTTAACTATAGCTAGCTATCCTTCATTTTAAATAGCTTTTATTCCTTCATGATGTTCACTTCCTTGATGTGTTCATGAACAGCTGTCATGTCATCGCTGCCTTCATTTTACTGGGCTAAACGGGCTGAACTGTTAAAGGGCTTTGACAGACGAAGTCTGACGTATTTAACTTGAGCGATTTAAGACATTAACATTCACAGCCCAGTGTGTTGGAGTTCACTGTCCTTTACTTCAATAAATTTTGCTCTTTTCCTCATTTTTACCCCTGAATTCTACTGCCATTAAAAAGGCAGCTGGAGAAATAACTCATGCTGTACTCTACACTCACTGCATTTTTGCTTGTCTGTGATCACGAGAACACTATGTTTCCTTTTTCACACCCTCCCTTCACATCATACTACTTTATCTCCTTCCTCATTAATAGCTTTCCAAAGTTGATCTCCTTTCCTGCCCTCTTTCTCAAGGTTGCCAAGGAATTACGCTAAATACACAAATCATTTGCGAGATAAAGTATTTGGAAAGGCAAGATACAGGCGCTTTTGGAAGAGGTTTTTCATTGGCATGTCAGGCCCACAGCATCAAACTGAGGAACGGTAGAAATTCATGAAATGAGTTAGCTAACAAAAACCTTAATTCTGTACTTGACAAACTGCAACTACATTGCCAACAGGTTTGATTCTGAAAATCAATGAAGTAGCAGCTCTCGGTCCGGACCAAAAAAGGTGGCTTGCGGATTTCCAGAATGTTGTTACATCTTTTAGGTTACCTCGAGTAACCTTTAGCAAGATGTTCCATAGCGAATCTAATATTCCCTCCCAGCTTCTCCCACTTGCAAAATACAACCCAATAGCTGAAATGTCCTGAGATATCTTTGTGATCAAAGAGGCAGAAGAAGATTTATCTACCCATGAAAATATGTACCATTTTCAAAACCTATTTTCTTTATATAAAAGAGAACAATAAAAATTCCTCAGTTACCCTGTTTTTCGTCATTGGGATTAATATCTATTGATAAACTGTTACCTCTTCTAACTGTGCAATGATTTGATCTGGAAATCTCAGATGTGTTAAAACTGGTAGAAATGAAGTAAGTATTTTGGCTCATGCACCATATTAGCCTTTGGAAGACCTGTGCTTATGGAAAAGATTCTGTCCTCTGCTTTTACTCAGGTTTTAACAAGAAAACAAGACATTAATTTCTTGCTTTGTTTCTAATTTAACTTATTGGAACGTGGACGTTTTATTGTTAAATCCTGGAATTTTTTTATTCATTAAAAAAAAAAAAAATCCTCATCCCTTTGCCTTCTTTATCTCTCTCTCTGAACTTCGTTATAAGTATTGTTAGTTTTATTCTGAAGTAGTGCAAGAAAAGAAGAACGGAAGAGAAAAACTATAACAGCCACAAAACAAAAATAGCATCTCTCAGAGTAAGTTTTGCTGTCAAAATACTTGTGACAGTAGGACTTAAAGGCAGTTGTTGAAAAGGGAAATTAGATTCTAAACTTTCTTCATTAAGTTTATCTGTCTCCTAAGTAAATGTGAACATGCAGTTCTCCAGGCTAGGTTCTTGATATAAATGCCTGATTTATAATTTCAGAAACTACATTGCAAAATTTCTTCAAGTTCCATATCCTTCAATGTCCTTATCCATAACATGTTTTGCTTGGCAAGTCAGAGAAATACAACAGAGCGAGGGCAAGAAATGTGTTTAAAATTTTGAACAAGTACTAATAGAAACTGTTTTGCCATATTCCCTCAGCTCTAATAAAATGTACAGTTTCCATTTATCCTTCAACTAGATATCTATCGATGTTTGATTAAAAACAATCTCCCCTGCTTCTGTAAGTACCTTTGTGTAATTCATGGGGATTTTCTCATTTTCCCAGGTCTGCTTGGGTAAATAAAGGTTTCTCGTCAGCTCAGTCTCTTAGGTTGGATGTTAGAATAAACAAACTTCCATTAACTTGCTTTTTGTTTTGCTTTAGATTGCAAGTAACTTCATCAGCATGTAAGAGAGACAACTGCTCCATCTCTCCCTATGTATTTTTTTATACAAAGCTGACCCCCTTCCCATGAGCTTAGCTCTTGACTGTAGCTAAATGCAAAAACATAAGCACACACAGAAAGGGTTAACAGGTTGCACATACACATCTCCATGGACTGTGGGTATATGCAAAGAAAGTTAAGTTGCCTGTTCTCTTTATATAAAAAAATAAAACTTATTTACCCTGTGGGTAAAATGTGTGTTGACCTACTGTATAACAGTATAAGCATGAATAAGGTTACATTTTCCCCCTTTCTGCTAAATAATAAGGCAACTCATGCTGAGGGTGCACTTAAACTATACCTATAACTCTTGGAAATTCATAGATCGTAAGGCCAAATGGGACCGTTATGATCATCTTGCCTGACCTTCTCTATAGCACAAGCCATAGGGTTTCGACAGCATAACAGTATTTGTAATTTCATATGCATTAGAGTGCTATTTATAGGATATATATTGTATTGAAATGGTAGAATATTCATTGCTCTGAAATTCTGCTAGATAATTTTACTACTGTAGTGGCACCTAGAGCATTCTCAGTTGGTACATATTAATAATAAAAAAAAAAACCAACAATAATTTCATGTAATTTGTTAAAAATGTGACTACATTAATAAATTTGCTTGGGACAACAGCTTCAAAACTGGGTGTTTAATGTAAAAATATAGTTGATACAAAATAATCCAAGTAATTTATTAATAACCAAGTGCTGTAGAATCTGACGTCTAATTAAGAAAAGAAAAATGGCAATTGGTCCGTTGCACCAACTGAAGTATTTGAGCAAGAATACAGAAAGCTCAAAAAAAATTTGTGTATATTTGACAAGACTTACTCTTGTCCTGTGTTAAAGCTCTTTTTCCTTTGGGCTGATATCAAGAACTACAGTACTTGATTTTCATTTTCATGGAACCACTGCTATAAATGACTGCTACAAATGGAAACTGATTTTAAATGGCGACTAGTGCAGAAGTAGACACCTGCACTCTTAAAACATCTAAAGTAAACTGAACTTCATCCCCTGCCTTGCTTTGTAAAACTGTCGCCCTTTCTTTATACGAGGAAGTATATTTAAAACTAATATTTCCCTTTCTAAAAACAAATAAAATAAAATCATTGGTCCTCAAGTTTCATTTCCTACCTGCCTGAAAACCAGAAAATGTTCTCTGCCTTTTCTATGGGAGTCGCTAATGAAATGTACTACATTCAGCAGCCCTAAATGTCCCAATCAAACCAAACCAGCTTCACTCCTCAAATCTCGGAGACAGATAGTATGTATGCCTGATTTTTAAAGATAAGAATCCAGATATCGCCCATGTTTGTATTTGCTGCTGGGAAGGGAGCAATAAAAGGGCAATTAGCATTTCTACTGATCATTGGTTAAAATGATTTAGCCCGCCTTTTAGCAAAGTAATAAAGACCCTTGAAGTAATTACATCATTTTGTTAAACGCTAAGAATGATGAGATAGAACAGCATGGATGTCATTGGTCAAAGATGTGTATCTGTGCATATTAAAAGCCTTTAAACATGATCTTGTAGAAAAGCTTATGCCATTCAGGTCAGCCCCTTCTTCTCCCAGTCTTCTCTAAAACCTAAAATTTAAAGACATGTACTTACATCAACAGCTATACCTTTAAAAAAGCAAATAGAAAACTAAATGCATCACTTAACAGACAGTTTCAGGAATTAGTTATCAGTAAAATAACATGATTTTGTAAAATCTGAAATGCTTTGTTCAGAGAGTCTTCCTGCTCTGCAGAAGCTTTGACAAACTCCTGTCACAAGCGCAGGGAGGGCTGTGTCTCGAGGTTTGCATTTTGATCCATTCACTAGTAAATTCTCTGAGAACCTAGATAATTACAAGATACAGCTAAAAAAGGCTAGTTTAAAAGCAATTTTAAGAGATATTTCAACGGAGGGAAAGAGAGCAGGGATGAGGAGACCAATTAACCAATTTTTCTTGGCCTTTCTCTCACATGCAGACACATTCTGTACAAACCTCTGTTTTGATGTATTATTTTAATTAATCCCGGTCTTTTGATTTCTGCGAAAAGAAGGTTAGCAAATGTAACAATGCTCGAGAGTTTCTTTATCGTAAAAGACACATAATTTCAAGCATTTAATAAGGTAGATTTATTCTGGGTAGTTTAGTTTGCACATTCACTCAAACAGCCCTCCCCAAAGACAACATTAAAAATGTGATTAGTTAGCTGCCATCAATAACACAAAATAGGAAAACACTCTCTGAAGGGACAGCTTTGTGGAGGGCACTGCACAGTGTGTAGTAAAAATATATGGCCTAATAAGTTTACATTTGCAGGCTCATTTGTTAAAACTCTTGAATTTCTAATTTGTGTCGGAAAGATAAATGGATGGGGCCTCCGTAAAGTGTGAGATTAATACTGATGGATGGGGATCCAGATTTTTGCTCGCCTCTTACTTCTCTACAACCCAGTAGGCAGTTTGCGGGGAAAAGCAAATGTAAATAAAAAAGAGGACATTATTTACCTTGGTCAAGGCCAATTACCAGTTATATTGTTCTTTTCAACTTTATTGTTTGGATGTAAATTATCCTTATCTAATTATTGTTTAATGCATTTTGGTAATCAAGCCCTTACAAAGTGTAATTAGAGGCTAAAAAGGACAGACACCTGATGGTTACTTTGAAACACTGCAAATAGTCAAGTGGTAGAAACGGAGGCCGCTGGGACCTTTAGGGGTGTAAGGTGGAAGAATAATAATAAAACATGTTGTTTAATAAAAACTGCCTTATACCTGAATCAAAATACTCACATAAAATGAAAATGAGCTGAGGTTAATACGAATAATAAAGTAAGTGGGATCTGCGTGTGCCGTACGCGTTGATTTCGAGAGCCTGCCTTCCTCCCGCAGAGCCAGGGCAACGCTGCCGGCGTGCTGTGAAGAGACAGGCAGTGTGGGAGGCAGCGGTACTCTTCTCATCAGGCTGGAAGAAGGTACCCCTGAACTTGGATGAACTCTTCCAATGTAAAGAAAGAAGTTCTTACATTCTTATCCAAAAGTTCTTACGTGTTTTGGACTTGTGACCAAAACAGTGTTGATAACTCACCAATGTGTTAGCTGTTGCTGAACCGTGCTTGTGCAGCTTCAGGGCCTTCTCTGTTTCTCACCGTGCCTCATTCCAACCTCACCAGCAAGTAAGCTGGGGGTGGGGAAGAGTTTTGTAGGGGACACAGCCAGAACAAACGATCCCAACTGACCAAAATGGTATTTGATAAGTTATATAGAATCATAGTACGTGTTGGGTTGGAAGGGACCTTTAAAGGTCATCTAGTCCAACCCCACTGCAGTAAGCAGGGACATCTTCAACTAGATCAGATTGCTCAGAGCCTCATCAAGCCTGGCTTGATGTTGTGCTCAGCAATAAAACTGAGGGAGTAGTCTTTCCAAGGTTGCTCAGAGACTGTCTGGTCATTGGTCTGCTGGTGGCGAGGGGTGTGAACGATTGCCTTTGCATCATTCATTTTGGTTTTGGGTTTTTTTCCTTCACTTATTCAACTGTCTTTATCTCAACCCCACTTCTCTCCCTCATTCCATTACAGGGTAAGTTAGTGAGCAGCTGGTGGGTGCATAGTTGCACCATAGTAGGTATGGTAATATATTGCCAAAATAAAAATAAACACAAAAAATATGTCCTAAACAGAGAGGTGTAAGCACTTATTTAATTAAAAATAGAAGGTGGAGTAGTGACTTGACACGTTCTACATAAAGAGAAAGTTCTTCAGACCATGTGGGTAAATTTTAACAAGGGTAAATTTTAACAAGGGTAATTTAGACGATAACTCACTGTTGTGTGACATTCTTAAATTAAGATTTTATGTCTTCTTAGAAACAATGCTCATCCAGTTCTCTGTTGAGTGAACGCCTATACCGATGCTTCACTCTCGCACACAACCATTTTCAGCTCCTGAGCCTGGAGTTTTGGAATAACCCGTCTCTCTGTGTGTTTTGCACTGAGGACCTAAAAGGGCAAGATGCATCTTCTTCCTGCAACGCTTTTCTAAATGCTGTGATGTAATTGAACCATAAATGACTGCACATGATGCAGAAACTACTGACTCAAGTTCTACGGCCAGCGTTATGAAAGAATAGAGTAGAGAAGAAAAAAGGGAAGGGAAGGGGAAAAGGGAGAGGGAGAGGGAAAGGGAGAGG
>VYZM01009444.1:98753-114631 GCA_013398915.1 Dromas ardeola | reverse complement strand
GGAAGGGAAAGGGAAAGGGAAAGGGAAAAGAATGTGGCTCCTACTACCTTTGTAAACTCCGAATCTGTTAAAAAGGATACTTATGTCGCATATACTCATTAACTAAGAAGACTGGCAGCTGTTGTTATTACACAAGTTTAGCTCTGTTTTCTGTACGGCTCATGCACTGGTATGAGTACATGTTTAATGTATGTTTATTTGAAAAGGTCACAGAATAATCATGATTGTAATGTCAGAACAGCCCTTTTGTTGTGGATAAAGCTATTACCTTATTTTTAACTGACTGCAGCTCTATATTCTGGCAGGATAAAGGATCCATTTGTATTACAGAAGCTCACGGCTTGAAATGTGAATTTCATCACTGGAAGCAATTACAGTATCAGTGCGGTCTCTGCACATAATCCCTCATTTAGTAATTTAATTAAAAACAAGTACTACCATGAGCACCAGAACTAATGAAGCTTAGTTTCCGATAGAACCATGTCACATGGTTGATTGACTTTAAACTGAGCTACAGGGAAGCTTCAGTGTGGGTCCCTCTTCTGTTTCCATCGTTTCAGAAAATGTCTAACTTCTAGTTCAAAAACATTAAATGTTTTGTATCATCTCCACCACTCATGACACGGTTTGGAGTTGCAAGAAGGAATCAAGTTGGATCGGGGCAGTCAGGGCAAGAAAATGCTTCTCAGAAAGAACCAGGCACCCAAAATCCCAAAAACCACTGCTTTAGCACGATTGCTTGCTTATGATGGAGAAGCAGCGTATTTGTGGGCTAACTGTGCAAAATTTGGGACATGGCTGATGAAGAGTAACATAACAGTAACAGGGAAATTCACGGACCAAAACAGGTTATTATACTTGCATTTCTATAAAAGTAAATGACAAATGTAGTATATTTCTTCCTCTTTTTTTTTTGCCCACTATTAAGTTTTGAGTTTTCATTCTTCCTATATTGGAGAGAACAGGTAGGAGAGGAAAGAATTCAACAGGCTGAAAACAGGGGAAAATTAAGAAGTGTTTGAACAGGCTTACTGTAAGTCTGAGTCGGCAGACCTTTGACATCCAGTACATGTTATACCTGATTCCTAACTTCTTAGGAAAATGTGGAAATGATCCACCTACTAGCATATTCTCTTATGAAAAAAAGTTAAATGCCTTCATTCCCCTGTTGAGTAATGTTTCAGCCACACTGAAACACACCTACCTGTCATATACATATTGGACGTGTATTCAAACCAGAGACACCATACCGTCGTTTATAGGATGTGATGTGGCAGCTGGTACATTCTGTTTGGTTCTGGTGCCTCCATCACTAAAGGATGCTAGAAAAGAAGAGATAACACAATATGCGCCGGCATGTTTATATACCAGATCTTACTGAAAACCATCCATTTGATCCATGACGGAGAAATTGCTGGCATCGAGGGTTTCCAGAACAAAACAAACTGAATATTTTCTAGTGGGAAAAAGTACAAACACTCTAGATTAGAAACACAAGAAATCACAACAACTTGAAATTAAGTGTAAAATATTTATCAATTTAAACCTTAAATTTAGAGAGAAAACTGTTGGTGCTTTTTTTGTTTGATTTAAATCTAGTGCTAATGAATCTTTTATTCTAGACACTTGAGATAATGGTTACTAATTACAGAGTTTTATTTGGAGAGGTCTCCAAAAATGTTTCACTTCATAGTCTCTTGAGACAATTGCTTCTGGTAAACTTTTATTGATGGTAGCACATTGGGACCAAAACTACACATCCACTAGGTCTGTTTTCACTAAGTCTGTGTTTTTGTAATGTAATTACGACTCTTGAAAAAATAATTAAAATTACATTCACACTGATACCCATGTTTCAAAAAGCATATTTTCAAGTCCATATATATTCAACAAAGGATGCAGACACATCTTTAACATTATACATGTATTTTAACCCCTGTTGTTTCACCAAGATTTTAACAGTTTCTTGAGTGCTTTGCTGGTAAGAGCCTTAATATAAGCTTTCTTTCTAGCACTAACAATTTCACAAATGTTGCCTTTTTCAATCTATTGACCACATTTAATACCAAGTTCTAGTGATGGTGAATGCATGTTTTCAGACTTGACAAGGCAGGATTCTGTATCCCTTATTTTGTATACATAATTGTAGTCTTGCTTGCATGGTTTTCAGAAATTGTTTATTAAAATCAATCTCTACCTGTTCACCCTGTGACTGATCACAAAATTTAGTTCATTAGATTAGTTTGAAAGAAACAAATTATATCAGTTTAAAACTCCCTAAACAATCTGTAACATGAAGCTGTTTACATGGGATACCAGAGATAAAAAGGATCCTGTTTTCCATGAAATAAAATAGTTGCCTTTGTTATGAATTATTTCTAGACCACTTTATTCAGGGAAATTACAGTGCAGCAAGACATTCAACTGTGGAAAAAAAAATCTACCCTATCCTTACAATTTAGATGAAGTCATATGTATAAAATTCACCACACAGCAGGCTATGTCAAGTATGAGATTATAATTAATTGCTTTTGCCAAAGTCAACAGAAACTATTTAAAAAATCAAATTATACAGAAATAAAACCACCCTCTTCCTTGTTTTATTCTTTTGTTGGCACCCACTGTTTGCAGTGACGGAGTGAAATGTTTTCACAACGTTGTCCAGATGTTGTTCATACTGAGAGTTTCATCTCTGATGGGACTTTTAAGTACACCACTCTTCCACTCTTATACTCCAGTATAATTTTAGTTCTGTTTTCTCCCATACACTGTTCAGCAATCACCTGGGGGGAAGGAGCTCAGCTGTTTCACACCGTACAGCATGACCCTCTGCAATAAAACCAGTAACAACCAACAGCCTTTCAAGAAATTGCGAAGTCAGTGGAAACTCTCATGTAATGCCATTGCAATTCGCAAGAAGCAACCGTTTCTACAGAGCCCATAAGCTGGGCTGCATATTCCCAAAGTTCATTAGTTTCCTATCTTTGGCCGAGTATGCCCCCCAGCATAGACACCTCTGTCTGCAGAAGCTCTCCTCTTTTGTGAAGCCTCAATACGGCTTGAGAAGACTTGCTTTAGGCTCTTGCTTTAGAAGTGTATCACCATACCTGCCTTCAGAGTTGTGTCAGAGATGTGTGATGAGGGGCTGTAGGTTCATGAGTTTCAGCAGCAGAAGGGGCGGGAGGGGGCAGGTACAATGACCCTGGCTTTCCCGCACGCCTGAATGGCATCTTAGCTAAAAGGTGGGTATCCTTCCCAAAAGTTAAGCCGATTAAGTAGCAGCACTGAGGCTGGGTGCTTACATTGTTCTTCATGAATTTTATGCAGAACAGGTATAAGTTCTCTAATGAATCCATGTGCAATTGCTTTCAACTCTTCTCCAAGCGGATGACATTCCTGTGTATGTTCATCCACATTTGCAGCTCAGATGGATCACTGCATTTGACATTTCAAAGACTAAAAATGATCTAAAAAAATAAACACACTGCAATAATTTTGAAGGCTGATCAGCCTTTTAATGTGGTGTCAGTTGACTGTTATTTTGTAAATTAGGCAGCGATTTGATTCTTTATCAATTTTTAGTGGTGTTTAACATCACCTAGCTCATGAAGAAGGCAGCATCGGTAGCCTGAAATGTAATGAAGCTTTTATCTACTTGAGAAACAATGACAAGTCTTTTAAAAAATTTGGGATGACTTAAGTACTCATGAAAGAGATGCTGATGGCATTAGCTAACACAGATACCGTGCCAGCGTGCCTTGCAAGCTCCCAGGTAGAGCTCCGAGAAGTCCCCTCCATCTGACAGCAGCAGTTTTAGTAAGGGGCATCTACTTGACCTGTGAGTCTTGTGAAAAAGGGGAAATTCAAACAAAAAAAAAAATTATACTGATACAAATTTTCCCTGGATTTGGGACTTATTTCCTTTTCTTTGGGTCTCCAGGAATGGAAAGTGCACTCCCAACACCCTGAATGGGTAACTATTTTTGGTGCTTTCAGTAGGAGGGCAACTCCTTAAGTCCCAGTTTTGAGGACCGAACACAGTTTGATTAGTGTGACTCAGCCATTGTTACCGGTAGTCAGAATTGGAGCAGGTGTGGTTTTTTTCTTTTGAAGCTTTATACAATGTAATAGAATTTTTAAAGGATTTTTTTTTTGTTTGTGAGGGGTTCCAGATCCTAATACAAAAACATGCAAGGCATCATGTGGTAGATTTACAGAAAAACGTTTGCCTAGAAAGGAGGCCCAGATGCCATTACTAGAAGTGATAAGACATTGCGAAGACTTCTGCAGGAGACCTTCACTCATGGAGATATTGAATGCTTCAGTCCAGGCTACACTGGCACTTTTGTTGATTACTTCTAAGCAATTTTGTCAGTGGCAGAGCCAGCTTCATGCAGAGCTTTCAGCACAATACATTAGTAGTGAAATTGCTGTCAACATGTTTTCCTTTCCAATCTTGCTTTCTTGGAGGTAAAGAGTGTGTTTTGGATTAATTTACCATTTAAATTACTTGACCATAGGAGAACTGTTTTGCGGGAGGCAGCTGGATCTGTGGTAGTGTGGAAACAATCTGGGTTGCCTGAATTGATTGTAATTTAAAACAGAAAAGGTAGTTTTGAGGTCCCCGGAATGGACAAGCAAATAACATATGGATTTGATTAGAAATACAGTGCACAGTCTACTCTGCATGCAAGTTATAAGTGATGATTGGTTATTCTAGGTTGATATTGATAGGTTGATTATTCTGCAGTAAAATGGTTAATGCCAGACATCACCAAGTGAGTTATTTTTTCTAAAGAAGCGAGTTGATAGTCCTCCTTATTTTTACAATATTATCCCAGAAATGGGAAGTTTAAACCCGTTATGCTTGTGCTGTCAAAATGTCCTCTCTTTCAGCCTTTGAGTTCTACTTTAAGACAGAAAAGTCTTATATAAGTTCTGAGCAGAAGTCATCTGAACAAGACAACTGAACCAAAACAGGTTTTTTGAACCCAAAACTTCTCATGTATTTGATGGAGACATATAGGTGCGTTTAAGACATGATACAAAAAAGGAAGGTTCTGGCCTCTCATACACCCTTGTGAACCCAGAGCAATTCTACTGAGATCCATCAGGGATGAGGATGCAACTCCATGCAGGTCATTAATTCCAGGTCTTTTGGTCTGGTTTGACAGTGGCATATCTGATTCTAGTCGAGCATGTGTAATGATATGGCTACTTTGAGGATGCAACGCTGGGGCAATGGTTTGCTTATTGTGTGTACAATTCTTAAAAGCGCTAGCAAATAGTCTCAAATGTTTTTTCTCTTTGAAATGGTGGAATGATTACCTGCAAGTAGTGAATATTAGGAAGTATAATTTACTACTGGCATTATCTAATAATTACCTCTAGATGAAATTGCAAGACTGCAGTGTTTTTAAAGCCCATTTGTGACCCATAAAATATGGGTTAAAACCTCACATTCCAACACTTGCTTTTGCAATTATTACTGCAAATGGTGGGAAAGTACAAAGCAATCACCAGGAGAAGAGATCTTTTAACTACTGTAATTTCTAAAACTAATAAAAGATATAGAAGAACTTGCCCAAAAACTTGATACCTATCTCCTTTTATTCACCAGTGAGACAACATAAATATATTAGTGGCAATCTCTCTTTTCAAATCAATCTTCTTCTGTCTCAATTACCTAAAAGAACCTTCACCTTTACTTTTCTACCATAACATAAGAGACAAAAAGACAGGGTCAAAGCTCACATTTGGAATAGAAATTCGAAGACCAAAGCAAGGACCAAAACAGGATAAGACCTTCTGGAAGTGTATCAGGGCAACCTCTGGAGTAAAAAAAAAAAAAAAAGAAAAAGAACTCAGCATCAACCTTGTCATAAAATTAGTTTAGCTCATAATAAATGTACACAAGACATGACAATAGTTTCTTCTATTGATTACAGCAGCAAAAAGAAAGCTTTCCCATGTGAAAAATGGGGGACAGCCACACACACCCCCACACCCCCACAACCCCCCTGCAAAAGAACAGTTTTAATGTGGAGCTTGTCAAATTCATGGAAGACATAATGTGTGCTACCCAGTCAGCCTTGGTAATACGGAACTGGATTGAAAAATCAGGAAGACCCTATTAGTCCTACATTTTCTTAACGAAAATAAATCCTACCATCAGGGAATATTACATTTTTTGTGACTAAACCAAGATGAGTCATTTTATCTCATGCTCAGGACAATAACAACAAACAATAACGACAAACATCACTAGCAGTCCCTCCTACAAGGGATTTTTATGCTCTTGGAAAACCCACACAGGGTAAAATCCAGAGAACGTGGATTGGGAGTTAAGATAGGACCAAGACAAAATTTAGGAGCTCAACTCTTCTGTTCTGTTTGTGAAGCTAATTTTCACTGGATTCAGTAATATTCAGACAACCTGTCTCTCTACATGTCAGGTCCAAAATCAACTTTACATACAAGATGGGCCACAGGCAAAGCATGAGAGAGAGATGTCTGAAACAATGAAGAAAATGTGTAAATATACAAGTAAAAGGCTTTAATCTCAGAGACACATTGGCTTCAACTTGTGATAGCCTCATAACCTTTGATGACTGGAAACAAAGGATTATAACCAAAATATTTGTGTAAAAACCAAACCCAGGTGAAACCAAACTGAACTGCCTTCCCGTACCCCAGCACACCTCACAGAGCGAAAATAAACGAGCTGATCTATGGCAGATGTCTACGCCTTCATGGAAGCCAAGTGCAGCTTCTCTTGCTGTACTGCATTCCTATCACTAAGTGGCAGTATGTTAAAGTATATATACGGACGGCTCCACTAATAAGAGCTTGCAAAGCTCATTCATCTTTCCCATAACCTAAAATGAGGCATGCCAACATCATGCCTCTCAGCGACTCCACAGAAAAATACTGACCTATTAATTTAAGAAAAAAAAAAAAAAAGTTTTCCATGTCTTCACCTTTTAGTTAGAAGAAACTGGCTACGTAGCATTTACAAATGGGTTCACACTTCTTTCTTTTCCCTCTAAGACCTTCCCTATAAGTCAGTATAAGTTTTAATACAAAGACCTGTATTTTGGGTTAGTACCCAGATCAACCCCCTGGGTTTAACGTTCCTGCGATAGTTTGATCTCTCACAAGAAATTCTGGAAGAGGAGTTAACAGAAAGCACCAAAACAGTAGAAGCATTGAAATTGCTTCTTGGAAGTAACTATACCATCTATTGACCTTTAGTGGGAGCGTATTTCATGGTAGGATCCCAGATTATGCATGAGGATGAGCCAGGTAGACTTGCCAGGGACCTACTTAATTTCTGTAGCAGTTGCTTCTGCAGAAGGTTCTTGTGCTAACCTGCATGAGAAACTCACTCTAGGCTCTCATGAAAGCATATGCCTTCAGCACATAACCACCTTTTTGATGGTAAAGTATATAGGGATAGGTACAAGCGTATTATGATTTGTTTGTTTTTTTTTTTTTTTCAGAAATGCACCTGGTCAAATCACCTAATGGAGGAACCCAGTTGTCACTGGAATATCCTTGAGTTGTTCGCAGTTTCTCATTTTGTCCTATCACTAACTCTTTTCTTCAAACCTTTTTGGTTTGAGACCTGGCACAAAAAAAGAAAGCACTTTTGTGATACAGTTCATTGTAACAAGCAAGTTTGGCAAAGTAACACCCGTCTGCAGCACTAGATACCAGAAACAGTGGACACGGTGTCTTCCATGAGGCATTTTGCCAGGCAATGAGGAAGAGGGAAGCAGAAAGGAGAAGAAAGGAAGTGGGAAGCCACAGCTGTGTTTAAGCCATTGAAGAGGCATGAGCAGGAATCTCAGGCATGTCACCTGCAGCATCACACATGCTTTACAAAGACCTATGTTGACGTAGACCTGCCCACACCACATCACAATACACACTATCTCTAGTGTCATTATTTACTCCATTACGCTTCAAAATATAAAAGGAGTGATACTACCTGATTAAAATATGTAGGAAAAAAAAGGAGATGAGATCAGGGATCCCTTGTCTCTGACGTTGTTGTGATACAAGTGCAATGAAAACGTGATTTCACTGTCCACTCACCATGGTCCTTCACTGCTGAGCCTGTAAAGAGAATTTGTGCTGCCTCATACCTCAAAAATTACTTGCCAGTGGTAATTTGATAGCATTTTTTAACTTTTCCTATCCATAGCTTCAGCAGGATAGGAAAAACTTCCAATTAAGCTTTCTGAATAAAATATAAACATTTAAAAGCAACTCTACTCAAGCACTGCTGAAACCTGAAACAGTACACACAAGAGAAAACTGCTGCTCTCTGTTTGCAAGCTAAAGTGCCAGTTGGCTGATCATGTTTTGCGTTGAAGAGGGAGGAAGGGAGCCTGAGATAGATAACAGGGGCTTAATAGTCACCCTCTTCCACCCTCATCTCCTGCAATGCTTTTTCACGTTTCCCTGTCCAATCTGGTTCTTACAGGAAGAGCAATTTCTAGGATCTCCCTAACAGTTTCACTGAGTCCCACAGCTATCAGGCACAAATTCCCACAGGTGCTATGTTTTTCTCCACATTCACTTGGGGAAAAGTAAGGATGGGAGATGGAGAAGATCCTTCTTCCAGAAATGATGCTGTCTTGTCCATTTGTATAAGAGGACATAAGAAGCCTGCAGCATGCCCTTGTATGAAATCTCTAGGGCAGGAAGGCATCCTGATCCCCCAGAGACTTGAACTGCTCCAACATGGCATGGGAGAGACGAAAAACTGCCTAGAAACCTGCATCCGTAGTTGAGGTTCTTTTGTTCATTTGTGGGGAGAGTTTGGGGTTTTATGTCAGATTTAGATGTAATTTTTCCACTGAAGTTTTGGAATGGGCTGAGAACCACGCAGTTGGCAATACCAAGGTAGTCTTGCAAATACTTCGGGAGAAATAAAGCCTGAACATTTTAAAATATCTAGCTAATTTCCAAAATTTTGATTTATTTCAATCTTATTGATACTCTTTAAACAACTTGAACACTCAACCTTTCAGATCAACAAAAGAAAAACATAATTATTTTCTTCAGCCTGAAATGCTATAATTTATCTGATTTCCTGAGCATATGAAGCTCCCATGACAGTGGTCTATGATCATCTACATGGGTATACATTGTCACATACGTATGCATATGTATCTGTCATTCTCATCATAATAATTTCAAATATGTTTTTCAATTTTAGCTCCATTTGATAAGGTGCTACATTTTTGCAAGTTTTGTAGAAGTGGTTATAGAAATAGGTAGGAAATCCTATTCCTGCCCCAGAGGAGAGAAAGGCTGCAATGCAAGCACTGATACTACAAACAATTCACATGGGAGGTGAGCCTAAAGATGTACATTCAAAATAAATGAGGTATCATCTATCATGCAGATGGAAAAATCTACCTGTTTTTGGAACTGCCAGAAAGCCAATAGGTGAGTTCTTTGAGAAACCAGTCTTGGCTATAAAGGTATCCTGAGACTTTTTCATCTTTCCTGGACATAGCTTTATCCCATGTAGAGCACCTTGAATGTTACTTGGGTTTGGCTTCCTTTTTGGACCAGTAAGATATCCTTTAACATAGGAAAAAACTCCCACTAGCCATGTTGAAGGGCTCACTTCTTCCATATTACCCTAAGACATATCTTTTATTCCAGGTCAACTCCCAGAAGAACTTCTCCCTCAGCAGGCTTACTGTAGGTAGCATCAAAGAATAAAAGTTCCTGCTGGAGGTCTTCCAGTTTGGAGTTCTGCCTCACACTTTAATTTTCCCTTTATCCATAGCATTGATTTAAACATGCTTCCTAGATATAAATGTTTCCACGCTCTGTGTCTGCACAAACACCACCACTGAAATGCTGACTATATTTCCCCATGGCCACACCTCAGCAGAGAGCAGCTGATGCTTCACACCAGGGTGTCCTTGAATGCAGAAAGAAGCCTTGTGGTGCCAAAATAAATAGTTTATCGGGGGGATGAGGGACAGCCTCTGACCACAGATCTCTGGCTAAAAGGTTTCGGTACGCTGTCTTGAGAGAGACATTGTCTTCCCTTGTATTTCTGACATCTCTTCTAGTCCCTCTGCTTCACGTGCTGTTCTTTCCTTCTGACAGTTGACCTTTTCCTCTTCCCATTCACCTTTTTACTTAACAAGTCTCTCTCCCTCCCTGTCACCACCGAAGGATGCGCTGCCCCTTGGCGAACCGCTCGCCATCAAAGCCGCGCGTGTGATTTAGGGAGGTCTGATTTCCAGCTCCATGAGGTCAGCACAGACCCATTCAATATTCTTCAGATGCCAAGCTGGCTCACGCTTCTGCATGGAGCTGGCAGAGAGACGTTCCCTCCCTCTCCTCTTCATTTTATGTGCACATTAAAAGTATCCATGACCAAATCAAAAATTGTGCAGCTGTTTCAATAGCTGCAAAACTGCTTAGAACGGGGAGCCTGGAGTATAGAGAAAGAGACCTTTGTGAATTGAATACTCTCTGAACTAACTTGTTTGTGAAAACCCATGTATAATTAAAGCCTCTCTTGTTAGTGAATGGAGCCATACTTAAATACACACAATGTATATCTTTATTTCCAGCTCAAATCTTTTTCGGGACGTTTTCCAGCAATGTGTATTATGTGACTTCAGCAACTGCAGTGCATCATCATCATCACTCAAACAGTGGAGCTCCCTGCTACATTATGAACATCTTTCTCCTAAAATACTTTTTGATGGACTACAGTATAGCTAGTCTAGACCTGAACTGCATAATAAATGGATGCTATGATTCCTCTAATGGCAAGGTCCTTTCCTCCACTACAAATGGAGATGTAATTCAGATGCATACTATCTCACCCTTTGCATGCTGAGAGACAAAATAAACAGCAACATTCATTTGTCTTTTTCCATTTCCCTTACCAAAAAGTCAACTTCCAAAGAAAATGTTTACCAAAATATTTCCCTGAACAATCTGAATAATATTTTAATGGACCACTTACTTAGTTAGTATCTAATTAAATTTTGCATCATGAAGAGCATATTCAAATCACTGTGGTATTGTGAATAAGGATTCAATAAAAAATACACGATAAAAGAAATCTGCAAAATAACCGTCATTAAACTAATGAGTAAAAATTCAGCAGCTATAATAAAATCCACCAGAGAACAAATAAACTGCAAACAACCATATTACCAAACAACATTAGTCAGGTTTCGTCTTGTTCCCTCATGCATCCCTGCACAGAACAGGAAAAATAGAAATACTCGGAGGAGAACATTTTGACAGAAGTGAGGGCCAAACACACATGCACAGAGACATGCAGTAAACACCAGCAGCTGCATGGCTTAAGGTACCACATAGTATGAGACCTCTTAATTAAAAAATTAATTAATTGTTGTGAGTATATTTCTCTTGACAGAGCACATTTGCGCTTCTGCAGGATGCAATTCTTAAGACATTTAAAAAATAAGCTGACAGTTATACCTGTAATATAAGGACATAATAATAAGAACAAGGAAGCGGGCAATCAGTCTTCCTCTTTCACTTGAACTTGGGCTTATCACACTCCACCTGGATCCCATAAATATTTTCCTAAAGGTTGCTTGGTTTCTGCACCGCTCCACGACCCAGTTCAGCAATACACATCCATAATACTAAGCTTGAGCTGCTCCACTGAAATCAATACTCGCGTGCCTAAGTGCTTCGCTATAAAAGGGACTGGATGGCTATAAGGCCGTTGCCCTGTCACTCCATACAGAGTGATTTCCCTGCTGTGCAGTATAAGTCTGTAAATGTAATCTGTTCAGTATACCAAATAAATATCTCTATTGGAACATTCCACCTAGGGCTTATTTGTGACGTGTGTGAATGTTATTTATTAGAAAATTTAAACATTATTGCAGCCAATTAGAAAAGCACTTTTTATTACTTGCAGCCTTTGCTGCTGCCAGTGCCCCACGTCCTCTCCCTTGACACCACCGTTATATACTGGCTCACTTAAAAGGCGCGGTGAGCAAGTGTGCCCAGCTCTGCAAAGGCATTCTGTAATCTGAACTCCAGGCATGTCAGCAGCCTGATTTCAGCTGTGCTGCTTGTGCTTAAAACCAAGCAGGCATGAACACAATTATTTGCAGGATCCAGATTTCTACAGGTTCATAAATTAGGAGTTCAACCAGCATAAGAGAGGGGTTCACTCCTCTGAGCTTTTGTTCCAGCTAAAGGACTTCTTTCTGGAAGAGTAACCTTATGTTCTCCATATTCCCAATTTTTGAGATGCTTTCGAGTCTGCTTCCTTTTGGCCCATGTTCAGGCAAAATGCAGAATACAGATGTCAGAAGCCTCTCCACGTATATAGGTTTGCTGCAGGTAAAGCAGTACTTCCTGAAGAATTTCACTTATGTTGCTGTTTGGCTGCTCCTTGAACAGATAGAGGAGGCTGCCAATTTCTGAATACCTTGTTGTAAAGTCCCACAAAGAATCCTGCAATTGAAATGCACAAAACATATACTTTTCTTTTGCATATCTAAATTTTAACCTCAGAAGCATACATAAAAAGTGAATTTACATGGTGGGTTTCTTAGAGAACTTTTCAAAATCAAGTAATCTGGATGAACACTTGACCCAAAGATTATTTTCATACCATCTTCATGCATATTTATAGTCTATTCTGAAAGGATATTTTGACAGCAAAATGTAGACTGCTTTGATGCCAGCTATCAGCCCACAAAATTGAAAGTCATTATGAGGTGAACCTGCGTATATTTGCATCCCAGGCTCTACCCACAGAACTTCTAGAAATACAGCATTGAAAACAGTCTGCTTAACACATACACTTCACTTTGCCTGAAATCTCAGTATGAATCACAGAATCACAGAATGGTAGGGGTTGGAAGGGACCTCTGGAGACCATCTCGTCCAACCCTCCTGCCAGAGCAGGGTCACCTTAGAGCAGGCTGCACAGGAACGCGTCCAGGCGGGTTTTGAATGTCTCCAGAGGTGGAGACTCCACCACCTCTCTGGGCAGCCTGTGCCAGTGCTCTGCCACCCTCAAAGTAAAGAAGTTCCTCCTCGTGTTTAGGTGGAACTTCCTATATTCAAGTTTGTGCCCGTTACCTCTTGTCCTGTCGCTGGGCACCACTGAAAAGAGCCTGGCCCCATCCTCCTGACACCCACCCTTTAAGTATTTGTAAGTGTTGATAAGATCCCCCCTCAGTTGTCTTTTTTGCAGACTGAAAAGACACAAATCCTTCAGCCTTTCTTCATAAGCGAGATGTTCCAGTCCCCTAATCATCTTTGTAGCCCTTAAGTAGTGACTTCTTCCTACAACCATAGACATTTCATTTCCCAATAAAGTCCATGGAAGGGTGGAGATGCTTTCAAAGGATCCCAAAGGGAAAAAAAAATCAACTTAAATTTATCTTAATTTGTATGTAATCTGATTTTTAAGACCTTGAAAGGCATCCACTGCTTTCCAGAGGCAACAGTGGACCTAACTGTTCCAGTGGACTGGGAACAGCTACCTAACTTAAGAGGACTGCTTTGCTCTGCACCTTAAAATTAAGTCAAATTCAGGTTAATCCTGCCTCAAGATCCGAGGCACTGAGCAGTTCGCTCCTGCTCGTTGTTGAAACCTCTGTCCTCTGTGCCTGATGCTGGCAGGCAGGCAGTAGGAAAAGGATTAATATGGATACACCCAGACGGATTACACCCAAGACATCTGCTTGTTTGCAAGGCTAAAAATATATACATTAATTTATTCAGTAACAATTCTGCTTGATAATATAGAACAGGGTATACTGCATATAAAAGAAAGACATTCCAACTAAAATTGTTTGCTATTGGTGACAAACTTAACAGGAAAATAAACATAGCTGAAAGCATATAAATATATGCCATAAAATAGATATGAATAGACGCATATACATATACATACACATACACATATATATATAAGAAAAAAGAATGAAGAATAAATGCTTATTGTTCCCACATTCCTTTACCTTTAGTTATTCTAAATACGTTCAGTTATTTTGCATGTGTTTTCTTTGGGGTTTTTGTGGTTGTTTTTTTTAAAGTATTAACTAACTTAAATTTAGCTGAGAGTTTTTCAACTGAATTTCCTGATTTCATTTTCTGTGAAACATACTATACTAATTTGAATCACAATTGTGTTATTTTTGTTATAATATGTCCACATACCTTTGAAACCACTCCCCATCAGTGCTGACCAAGGGCACTGGCAATATTATAAAACTTTGTGTGTTGTTTTTCATTAATTATTTTTCAGACACGTAGGTCTCTTTCTTCAAGCATTCTCCTGACCTGTTATGTTGCAGTAAACAAGGGTGAAGAAAGAGAGGAGAGCTGGTGAACTTTGGTGGGATATATTGGCAGAAAATATGTTCCTCCTTTACTTAGTCACCTGACGTTTAGGACATGCGAGGATACAGGAACCTTGGTTCAGCTCACTCTTCTGTGTGACGCTATTTGACTATCAGTCTCCCATTGCCCTGGGGACTGGCTTGACAGCGCAATGGTACCAGCTTCTTAGTGTGTCTTAAGATGCTGTTTCCTTTTGTATAACTATTAAATATTAATGTGAGAAGGGGCTGATGTCCAGATCTCTCACACTCTGGATGCGTGCCCTAATCAATAAGTTGCCATAAAAAAGGACAAAGACTCTTTCTCTGCAAATCTACCTTTTCATGTCCTTGTTTTTCTCCTAAGCTCCTAAAATATTTCATTGTATTCAGCACAAAATTGAGTTCCTGCACTTTTCTTTAATGGAAAGCTTGAATTAAACTTCAAACTTAGTTTAATCTAAACTTTTATTCCTATCACCACAAAGCGCCTCTCCTCACTCTGTACCTCAAATCAGGGCCAACTCAAGACTAAAGGGTAGATGCAAACAGAATGGGAAATGAGGGACAGCAGCACAAAAAAAGCAGCTGTTCCTGCCCAGACATACGTCTGCATGTGTGATATTTCCTAATTAAAAAGTAGAGTTTCTGTCATCTGTGCCACTCATAGTAAGGGAAAGGTTACACTGCCATTGACTTAATGGGAACTGACACGAGAAGGGATTACTATCGCCATCACAAGAGCGAGGCATCCTTTGATGAGCTCTACAAACAACCTTGGTTGAATACTCTTCTCAGCTAAACTCCATTCCCAGGTGAAGCCAGCTGGAATATATCCTTGTGTCAACATGGCTGTTCCACTTTTGCTCTAACTTTCCAAAAAGCTATTTACTCTTCAGACCAAAATCAAATATGAATAGTATCTGCCTAAAAATTAAACTGGTGAAAAGAGATCTGGACAACAGTAAAAGAAGGGGCCAGAACTACCACCAGTTTTTAAACCTCCCTGTAATAAACAGTCACTGTGTCTACAGTAAAACAGTAGGAAACGAATATGCTTAAAAGCCATGTGTATATATTTTCATGTGAAAAACACTTAAAAATTCAGGACCTTGAATTCTCTAAGAACATTCTCTCTGTTAGGCCTTACGGTACACTAGTATGAGATGGCACACTATGCCATATGATGGCAGTTATTTATAAATAAATAAGTAAATAACTGTCCTTATACGATTTCATAGTGCATGCATTTGGCTACCTTTGCCATTATCATCTTAGATTTTGCATATGCATGTATAGAACAAGAACAAGACACTTATGTTAGTACTCCTTCTGGTTAATTTCTTTTATTATTTCCCGCTCCACCCCTCTTACGTTTTATGAATTCAGCTGGAAAAATTTTCTGGAAGGTATGCCCTTGGGCATACCACCCATCTTCACTGGATAGTAATCTCTGCAAATTCCAACACCACCACCCTCCCGCCCCACCCAAAAAAAAAAAAA
>VYZM01009444.1:55193-98736 GCA_013398915.1 Dromas ardeola | reverse complement strand
AAAAAAAAAAAAGAGAGAGAACCTGCAAAGGCATAGTGATAGGTGCAATATTGACTGTGTAGCCCTATTCTCATATGAAACCTGAAATTATCCAAAGCAAGTGAAGGGCAAGAAGAAGATTTCTTTAATCTAAATCGTTCAGCCACCATGAAAGTTGAGACATTGAACTGTTTTTAACTAGCTGTTTGAGATAAAAACTGTTGAAAGGAGGAGGTCAGGTATTCCAACAGCGATTCAAAGTTCATATTACAACCTCATGAACTCACAAAGATTACACTTTGTCGACTATCTGAGTGAACATGTTTTTTTTGGGAGAAAAGAAGGCACAGAAGAAGAAGAAGAAAACAAAACAATGTGGAGGAAGAAACGGCTATGGTGAACGCAGTGAGCTGTGGCACTACACCTGGGACGCTGAGGATAACTGACCATAAACGGAAAGAAAAGGTGAAAATAAAGATGTGGAAGATGTTTCTGGGGAAGAAGAAATCAGGTGGGATGGTAGAACCAGAGCACTAATAATTTGTTTCCCTGCTTGAAACGTTTTCTGTCCTAGTCACAGAAGAGTGCTAGTACCATTTAGTAAACAAATTAGTTTTAAGAGCAATTGCTGCGAATGCTTACCCTGCATTTTTGAAAATGTACTGATTTCCACCCACAATAAACCCCATTTTATGCTATATATGCACACCTGATGTATGTTTGTAGCCCAGATGATATGTACATATTTTGCTGTATTTAATTTAAAATATTCTTGCTCTAATGGTGGGAAGAAGACCTTAATTATAGAAGGACCTCCTTCAGTGCTAGAGTTCAGGTAGTGCTTCATTTTTCATTTAAAGAAGGCATTCAACTACTGACTGCTGTAGAAGGAACACCAAAATACTGAGCTGCTTAGAAAAAAATTGAACCACCTACAAAATTCTATTTACCTGTGTGAAAAAAATTTCTGGCAATTTACAAAGAAGCATAATAAAGAATAAAGTTTTATTTTAAAATAGCTCTCTAAAAGATTTAACACTCTGCACAACAATATTTTTGCTCTAAAATTATTTTAAGGTGAAATCTCTCTCTCGCATATACACACACACAAAAATCAGCCATCACACTAAATCACTGAATTACTGCCTACTGGGGAAAAGCTAATGCTTGTTCCTTCCCAGCCACCCCAGTAGTTAAAGATAACTTTTCTACTAGTCTTTATAAGTGACGGCAGCATTGGAAAGTTATTTTCCAATGGAGCATTTTCAAGAACAACCATCATAATTGCCTGACTTTGGAGCTAGCCTCACCCTTTTATGTCATTTTATAACACGAAAACTTGCACAGTCTTATTTCCTCTTTTTTATATGTCCACACAGAAAAGAGAGGTTTGGTAAGTCCAAGTTATCACTGGTTTAGTTGTCGTGTTACAGCGGTGTTACAGTGCTCTACTACTGTCTTTAAGAACAGTAACAATATGGTGATAGCAGAGACCTCAGTGCAGAAGGAGAAACACAGTCTCAAGCATCTTGTACAGGTCACGCTAAGCGGAGTCAGTCATGGCTTCTCTACTCCTGCTACTCCTACTGACAAGATTAAAGCTAGCATAAATAACTACTACCCATTCATGCTGCAACCACACCTTCATTTACAGTACAAGGAGAGACCTAAAGGCTCTTGCTTAAAAAATAATTACTTCTGCAATTCATGGTAACAAAAGTGATTAGCTCATGTGTCAAGGTGACTTATCTGCTAAGCCAAAAAAAAAAAAAAAAAGCCAACATTGTATAATTAGTAATAATAGTATGAAATTAGGAAATAATGATGTGAAGGACATTTTAAACAAAGCTAGAATAGGCAGTAAAAATTGCTTAAACAAACTACCACCATCTGTTCTACTTCATGAATTGGCTAGGTTGGGACCCACTGTGTCTATTCCAACCCTAAAACTTATGAAGTAATAACAATATACTCCAAATCAAATAAATATTTATAAAAATTGAAGGGAGTCAAATCTATTGAGGTACAATTATCTACTTAGAAGCTGAGAATATGTTTGATTTTGCACAGAAGTGGATCCCTTTTGGAATGGGTGAGAAGATTATAGGCGAGATTATCTTTACAACACTTACAGTGTGCACTTTGAGAAAAGAAAGAATTTTGAAGATTTTTTTGTGATTTATTAGTTACTTTGCAAACACTGTAATGAAAATGTATCTAGTGAGATGTTTTGTGAGTTTTATCAATCTTTGTAACAAATGATTAGATTTTTTAGAATAACATACATGACTCACGTATTCTATAATTAAATGAATTCCATTAGTTAAATGAAATTGTGTACATAAATTGAATTTGAGAAATTACGAGTCAGTTGTAATGAAACAGTTATTAATAACTACTGTATTAAGTGGTTACAATCACCAGATTCAGGTAACTCAAAAGTGAGTCTTTTGAGACATGAACAGTAACTCAACAAAATAACATCTCTTGTGACTAACTCGGATGGAATATTTTGTTAGAGTGAGTTAGTAGTATGACACAGACTCAATTTGTTTGTACAGCAGTTTCATTTCCCCACCTGGCTCTGCTCTTGAAATGATCTGCTTACAGAGTATTGACACATTAAAGATTCCCCTGTGGGGTCTCCAGGGTTGCTTTTTCCCAGAAGGCAGCACAACTGGGTGAAAGTAGAAAGAGACAAAAGGGGACAACGTGAAAAAATAGAGTTTTTTTCATCCCAGCCCTTTCTAACAGTACTAGTTTTGCAGTATTCTCTCCCAGAACAAATAGTGCAGTGAAAAATGAAGCCTTGATGCTGCCTTACAATTTGACTGATTTGCATTGATGCAGTGTCACATCTACTTTTTAACTCTCCAATGTACTCCAGATGCTCTGTTGAGAAGGAGATTTGGAGATCCAGAATTATCCTTTAAGGCACGGTTTGTTTCCAAGACCACTGGTTCCCAAGCTAAGGTGTGAAGTGTAATTTTTGTTGTGATCTCAGAGAAAAATTCAACTGCAAAAGAAGGCCTTGCAACCAGAAATGGGAAGATGCAGCTGGACACACAAGAAGAATTGAAACCACAATGGTTTCAGAAACTGCTGAAACTGCAGAAACTTCAGAAACTGCTTCCTTACACTGCAGGGCATCTTTCACTTGCACTGTCACTACCACTGTCTCACTGTGCTCCTTGGGTGTTCATCCTCATTGAAACCATTTAACTGTATACTCCTCCTCTGTATCTGATGAAGGTACTCTAGAAGTTTTCCTCCCATATATTTTTGGCTGCCTTTCCCACTGTTGCCACAATCTTTTTTTCCCTCAGAAACAGGGAGACTTTGGGGCTCCCCTGAAGAGCCTCTCATTGCTGTAGAAGCTCCCAGAGCTGGTTGTAATCCACTGACTGTGGGAGGTAGATTTGCAAGGAATTACTTATTTATTTCATAGAATCATACAATGGTTTGGGTTGGAAAGGACCTTAAAGATCATCCAGTTCCAGCCCCCCTGCCCTGGGCAGGGACACCTCCCACTAGACCAGGCTGCTCAAAGCCACATCCAGCCTGGCCTTGAACAATTCCAGGGAAGGGGCATCCACAATTTCTCTGGGCAACCTGTTCCAGTGTCTACCCACCCTCTCAGGAAAGAATTTCTTCCTAATATCTAATCTAAATTTCCCCTCCTTCAGTTTAAAACCTTTACCCCTTGTCCTGTCGCTACACTCCCTGATAAAGAATCCCTCCCCATCTCTCCTGTAGGCCCCCTTCAGGTACTGGAAGGCTGCTATAAGGTCTCCCCGGAGCCTTCTCTTCTCCAGGCTGAACACCCCCAACTCTCTCAGCCTGCCCTCATGGCATAGGTACTCCAGCCCTCTGATCATCTTTGTGGCCCTCCTCTGGACCCGTTCCAACAGTTCCATGTCCTTCTTATGTTGAGGGCCCCAGAGCTGGACACAGTCTCACGAGAGCAGAGTAGAGGGGCAGAATCACCTCCCCTGACTTAAACTTTCCAAACTTAGAGGGGAGGTTTTCTTTTGCATTTTATTTTCTGGAAGGAGAGGGTCCCTGTTGCAGCAGTGAGCCTTGGAGTCTCGTGAAACCCGTGTGTGCATTGAAAGCCCTCGTAGGGATGCCAGAGGTACCTGAGGGGAAGGAAGCTGCACATCTGCCTCTCCCTCCAGTTGCTGCTGCAGCCAGGCATGCACTGATTTATTCAAATTACAGCAGACTGTCAGCAGTGAGGCACTAATGGGATAATTTTTGTCTCCTCTCCTTCACCTGATGTTTGTAGCAGGAGCAAGTAATGAGACAATGCAGTGAAAATTAAAAGAAAAAAAAAAAAAGAAAAGCAGAGGATAAGCAGGAAAGCAAATGAAAAGTGAAATCATGACTGAGGAACAGACTGATTCCTCTAGTATGTGTACCAAAACTTCTGGTATATTTGCTGGGCTTCTGAGAGTAACAGAATGGTATGTTGTTCCTAATGCAAACATCGTTCCGAGGCTGTTCGTTTTCATATTTAGTCATATCACAGCAAAGCTAAGGGGGTGTCAATCACGCTTGGTACATCTGACTGGGAGAGCGCTCCCTTCACAGCTGCATCTGGCAGAATACACTCCTTATTTATTATATTTTTAGTAAGGCATGCTATCTTGTTCATGTGTGAGAAACTGTAATGCATCTTTCACATTTAAAGTGCCCTCTGAAGCTTTCTGCCTCGCAACCTCCTGCCTACTTTCACTGTTACCACTAAATTTTTTATATTGTCTTGAGCATCTCTGAAAGAATTGCAAATTCCAGATAGAACATGATTAATTTAGCACTGTCGTCTCCTACAATATACTGTACAGCCGTCCATCCTTCTTCAGCGCGGCTACGTCTTATCTCCGCTCTTAGTGAAAAACTAAATTAAGGCAAAGGCTGAAGTCGCTCATGTGTGGTACTTTTAAAATTAATTTTTGCTGACAGCACCACAGAGTCAAAAGCATGTAGTTGCATTATGAAAGCCAGAACAGAGATTAAAATATATGTGTATTTTTGTTATTCCAGGAAAGAAAGTCTTTTGCTCCTTCTACATTAGTCATTTTCCCAAAGGACTCTACATTCTTCTTTATTTGGGGAGTAAAAGTCAAAACATCAGTCTCCTTTCCATTTGCTAAGGATTTCTGCTTCTTATTGTGTTTAACTCCTTGTACTCGCTTTCTTCTTTATAAGATGCGAGTGAAGTTTTATGATGGGCAACTTTGGTGACAATTTGGAGACACTAACATTTTTTGCAGTGTGTCTCATTTTCAGCAAGTGATTTCAGAGGAATCCTCCTCAGGTTCTAAAAGCTTAAAATGGTTCAGTTCAATGCACTTGAAACAATTCTTCACACTAAAATTTACTTTTATTTTAATTTTAAAACTTGTGAAATGTTCAGAATGGTAACAATTTTTTTTTTCTAACTGAACTTTACATTTTTTCAATTTTTTGACTAACTGGTAATACGATACTTCTCTCTTAGCTTGACCTATAGCAAGTTTTTAATTGTTTTTTTTAGAACTATGGTAAAGCCCAAACCTGTATTTGTCTGGTTTTATTTTCTTTTTCTCTCCCTGGTCTTATCAAGAGCCACTTTTCACCCCTGTGATGCAGAGGTGAACCTGAAGGAAGAACAATGGGGAAATGAATATGTTTTCTATGCTGGAGCTTCTTCCCCAAACCTACGTACCACTGTTCAAGCTGGCATGAAATGCAGCAGGGGCAGGTTCTGTCATTCCTTGTTTATTACTCTCTGAAGCAGGGTGAATGACGTTCACTATTTTCCAGATTACCAGCGAGGTTTAGCTGATGTTTCTGAATCAGATCAAAGACGAAGAGAACAGGGACAAGCTCAGCAGCAGCCTTGCTCATCCAGCATTTCCTTTTAACGCGACTAACGTTAGGCAGCAGTCTGACTTTTCTCACAGTGACCATACTTACAACGAGCCTCTGCAACGACTCTGAAGCGTGTCTCTTCCAGGATGCTACAGCAAAAGCAGCCCCTTTGAAAACCTGTTTGAAAACAGAGAGTGTTGTGCCATCAAGCTGAGCTCCTCACAATACGTGTATCAAAGGGAGCAGTTAGAACAGTGAGAAGACAGTGTTGTGATGGCTTAACATAACCGCATGGACTCCCCATGCTGCAATTGCACTTGTCAAGGGACATTAAAAATTGTATCCAGAGGTAGCCCGGTATATGAGGCTCTAGGTGTGACTCTATTGTAGAAAAGGACAGTGAAGCTTTTTTAGGAAAAAGTAAGGAGTCAGAATGATTTTGATGAATAAGAATAACATTCTATATATGTGTAAGATGTAGAAAACTAGCTAGATGTTTCAGCAGAAAAAAAAAATCTAGGGTCTATAATGGATAACAAACTAATAGTGACTGAAAATATCACACATTTAGAAAGGCAAATTTCACAATGTGATACATCAATAGGAGCATAGCTTTCAAGACACATGAATACATCCTGTACCCAGTACTGGTGAGGCCCCACCTTGAATATTGTGTCCAGTTTTGGACTTCTCACTACAAGAAAGTCACTGAGATTCTGGAGCGTGTCCAGAGAAGGACAACGAAGCTGGTGAGGGGACTGGAAAACAAGTCTTATGAGCAGCTGTGGGTACTGGGGTTGTTTAGTCTGGAGAAAAAGAGGCTGAGGGGAGACTTTATCACTCTTTACAACTACCTGAAATGAGGTTGTAGAGACGTGGGTGTTGGCCTCTTCTCCCAAATAACAGGCGATAGGACAAGAGGAAATGGTCTCAAGCTGCACCAGGGGAGGTTTAGATTAGATACTTGGAAAAATTTCTTCACCAAAAGGGTTATCAAACATTGGAACGGGCTATCCCAGGAAGTGTGAAATCACCATCCCTGGAGGTATTTAAAAGACAGGTAGACATGGTGCTTAGGGTCATGGTTTAGCAGTGGTTTTGGCAGTGTTAGGTTGATGGTTGGACTTAATGATCTGAAAGGTCCCTTCCAACCTAGATAATTCTATGATTCTATGATTCTATCCTTCTGGTCTTGACAGCCTTTACAAGGTCTCTATTATAAAATTTGTCCTGTTCAGGGTACCGTATTTCAAGGCAGTTGTGAGCTACAGCAAGAAGTCCAGTCAGTTACAAGGATGATGGGAGATTTAGAAAGCTTTTACTTTTATAATTGGGATTGTTTATAGTCTAAAGAACAGTTCAAGTGGGAACACGGTACAAATTTCCAAGCACATAAATTTTATTCTCATAAATGTCTTTTCAAAGAGGAAAAAAACGCCACTTTTTTTCACATCCATGTGACCAGGAAAAGAAGAAATACACCGAAATTAGGAAAAAAAGATTCATGTTGGATAACAGAAGAAACTTTTTATAGTAAAGGATTTTGAACACTGGGATAGTCTGTGTGCATCGATTAAGGGTTATTTTTCTTTGCAGAGCATGTTAGAGAAAAAGTGATCAGGAATGATGTGAACAGCGCTGATCCTGTACTGCAACAGTACAGTGGACAAGACAGACTCTATAGGACCTTTTCCTATCTACTTTTTATTATCTTAACAGCAGTCCACAAGACAGACTGTGAAAATTAGGTATTAGGGTTTAATATCACTTTGTTCCTCTTCCAATAGGTGCATGAACAGGTCAAAGGTGACTGTAAAAAGTCTACTGACAGACAGCTTATAATGACATTTTGGATGAGATTCTTTTGCACTTTGTTCTAAAATGCACATCAGATTATGTCTCTGCCTCTAATGGATAAAAACATTATCCACAGATAATGAACGGATAAAAAAACTTCCCCAAGAAAGGATGTTTTTGCCATGTATTCGAATCGTAAGACATTAGGTAGCACATGTAGAGGAGAATAGATCAGTAACAAAAGCCTCCATTTTTTTTAGGAAGCTTTGAACAAAGAATGCAGGTAGCTTGAAGCAACCAAGAGACTAAACGCCGCCCTGTTCTGGTAAAGTGCTCTTCTGGTAGATGATCATTCCTGCACAGCCGCTTGGCTTCTGCTGAAGTTCATGCATGGATGTCTTCCAAACCTAGACATAAAGGAAAGAAACAACTCGAGCCAGGATTACTAGGGATAACGTCTTGCATTGTGGAGTTATGGGGCAGGAGGTGCACAACTCACAAGTTGATCTCGGTAACAACTGCAATATATTGGGAATACAGAGAAATCAAAACATAAGACAGAAGAACACTTTGAAAGAAGCCTGAATTTTTTACTAATTAATCTTTGGGAATTCCCTGAATGATTGTTCCTTTTGGAGGGCTAAGATCTCAGTGGAGGACTGAGAAAACTGATTGTAAAGAAAGTTCACCAAAATAAACAGAACATCAGAGCTCTCAATGAAGTAATTCTATTAAAATTATGATTGGAAATTACAGATTTTTCTTGTGGATTTTTTTCTTCTGATAACAATTCTCCAAAAAAAAATAATGAATTATTTTGTAATAATTTTAACATTTTGCCAAGATACCAGCATGATTTAGGAGCCTAACTCTCATCTTCAAATGCAGTGAAGCAATAATTAAAAAAAATAGTCTCAGCTTCTTATTAGCTCATCAGGCCACACTTTATATCTACTTGATTAAGACTCAGAGGGGTGATCAAGTGATTTGCCTGTGGAAAGAAATTTGGTATTGTAGTTAGGATTTAGGAGATCTGTTTCAGTTCTTAATTTTGCCTCCAAATTGACAGTAAGACTTTAAGAAGTACATAATGAAACTTAAGGGCCTACACTTAACTTTCACATGTCTAAGGGGTCATTTTTCGTGAGGAAACAGATGTACATAATTATTTGGAATAATTGTGTTGCTGGAGTGATTATAGTTTCCACGTAGGATGTGTAACTATTGGGAAAATGAGAAGAGATTTTAAAAATGAAATTATAGCAAAATTAATGGGATAAGTGTGAATGATAGATTTTTTTAGTCTGCCAAATAAGTGGGGAAAAAAAAGGGATTCAAAGAAATAAAAACCCTTTTATTTTTCTTCAGGCTAAAAACAAATACCAAGACATTTCCTTTCAGGTACATTAGAAAAGATTTTTGCCTGAAAAGATTCAAATTAAGAAACCAAAATATTTTATCCTAAAAACACTGAAATGAAAACTTCTCACTCAATAATTTATTAAATGACTGCTTCATTTTTCTCTTTATTTGCATCACAGCTATTTGCCAAATTCACAAGGAGCTATGCTGTGTATTGAACTACATTTTTTGCTGGTGTTTTGCAAAGCCACAGATTAAGGTAACTTATTCCTAAATAACTGGCCGTATATTTGTTAACACGAACGTGCACAGATTTCATTACCTCACAAAAAAAACTTTGTCCATCAATTTCCCTGCAAAGACTAGCTTTAAATATAACTTCCCTGAAAGTCAATAAGACTTAAAATGTCTATGTCACTTCATCATTTTACTAAATTGCGCTCCCACCTCCTGCTTCTACACATATATGTGTGCACAGATTTCTCTATACTGCATGTATTATAAATAAATTAATAGTAAAGCAGCATTATGAAAAAGCAAAAATAAAAGGAAATTCTGAGATTTAATTACCATATAGTTGAGCTTTAAAAGGAATGAAATACACAAAAGAGAGGAAACTGCAACCACAGGCACCGCAGTGTTAACTTCTAGGGTGCCAGATCATTTTTGAACAGCTTTCTACAACCCCCTGCCCATGTTCCCATTCTTCTCCCCAGGTAAACAACTACACAAGAGAAATAGCAGCAGTTTACCCACCGAGTTTATGATTTCACGAACTCTAAAGAAAATATTATAAATGAAAATTTGTCTACAGTGAATTAAGAGTAGTATTTGCACATTTTTCTGCTTGGCTGAGCTCATATTGTTTCTTTGGGAATAAGCTATCAGTTTTTAACATTTCCTTTGCCTTATTCCCCTAGCACAGCATCACTCGTCTTTTACATTTTCTGCTGTTTTATCTTTCCTGAGAAAGAGGTGTGAGTTAATTTTGCTCTTGGGATAGAGATGTGTAAGAAGCAAAATTTCCAAACTTCCGATTAATGGCTGGAGGCAACCAAAGGATCCTCTTTGTCCTGAGATTAAAGGACTGTTGCATGTTGAGTGATGCTTTCAGGTTCTTGGAGTTTGCACCTGAAGCCTACCATTTAAAATATTGCCACCAAACAGGCTGGTTGAGAGAGAAAGGCCGGCACCACCTCCCCACTTTTTGCTTGAATCCATGAAGAGATTCCTCACTGCAGAAAAACAAAGTGCCACTTCTTTCATGGCACTTGTCTTCTTCTCCATAGTGCTGTTAAGACATACTGTCCTGTAGATTGGCAAAAACTGTTTGGTACCTTCTAAATTTCCAGAATCCTTTCACTTGTGTCTTCCTTTCCACTAATAATGTTTTCTTGGATGACACAGGCATGAAGGAAAAAGTGGGACAAACACATAGTTTGGAAGAGGGTGCATCTCACCACTAACTGCAGTGTGTGGGGTTGGGTTATTCTTGTTTAAGCATAATATTCTCCGAGGAGCAGGGTATCACATCACTTGGGAAGGCCACAATGCCTTTTTGCTCTTCTGCTTATCCCCTCCTATGCTTTCCTAAGTTTTTTTCCTTTGTGGCCGATTCAGATTCACACAACTACTGCAGAAAGGTGTGAGTTATTTCCCAAGTTCCTTCTGTCCGTGCATCTTTTGTTTGTCACCAGGGACTCAAGGGTCCACAGTCTTTTGTCCTCTTCCCCCATTCAGAGAGTCCATTCACACCCCAGCAAAAGTACCCAGCATTTTCAGGCCGGGGGTAGGCAGCAGAGATATTAAGGCAGAGCCGCATCAGGTCTCAGTATATTTCTAGCACGGCAAAGTGTCAGAGGAGGACTCTTTTGGTTGAATTTCAATCACAGGGACTGCGACTCTCACGCAAGGCAACATCCCTCAGTCTGAGCAACTGGAAAAGCGTACACGGAGACGATTTTGCTCAGCTCATATTTTAAAAATGAGCCTGTATGTAATAGCTTTCAACTTGCTGCTGGAGGAAATGCAGGGGCCCTGAGTGGGTAGAAAGGAGAAACTAAAACCACAGACTGCAGGCACTGTGCCAGGAGAGGGTGCCCGTTCTCGACATGGGTCCATTATTGCTGCAGCAGGCTCCGAGAGCCCTCCTTTCACTCCAAAACATCAAGTATAGGTTGACTTTAAGGACTTCTTCATTTTGTCCTGTGCTGCAGGAATAGCCTGTGCCTTTTCACCATCTAACAGAAGCTGTGGGTGAGGGTGTCAGGATTTTGACTGATGGTCCTTGTAAGGAGTATCTTCTAGAATAGCAACCACCCTATACCCAGCTGACCACCCCCTGTAGTCAAGGAGCTTCTCCACATTTTATGGCTCAGAAGTCCTCAACTATGTAACAGGACCTGTTGTGATCACAATATCTAACACGTCCTCTGCAAAATCTAATAAAAACCAATTTGTTCCTTACCATTGAAGATAATGACAATGCAACGGATGTGTGACAGAAGGTTACACATAAGAATGATTATATTTTTATATTATCTGCATGCAAAATGGAGCTTGCCATACACCCACCACAACAGACAGGCATTTCTCTGCAGGCAACCCATGAAGAAACTCCAGAAGCCAGAGGTGGTGTAACTGAAAGTGATGATGGAAATTTTTCCATGCCTTTCAATGGGATATGCATATGTGATATTTAGGTTGGTGGGGGGTGCAGGATGGGCACTCAGTGGTGCTCCCTGTGAAGTTGAGGTGATGGCCAATAAAACCACACTGTATTAAATCTGGCAATTTTTATATGAACTTATCCTGAAAAACTTTTAAGAAAGAAATTAAGGTAAACCTAAGTATATCCCCATAACTTAAAACTGACGCTACAAGGTACTTTACCGTAAGAATGACTGTTTGCTGAAGCACAATGATTAATTTTGCATAGTTATGTGACTTTTTAAGAGAAAAAGAAACCTGTATCTCTCTGATGAGCAAAGAAAGCCATTTCTGTAACTGCAGACACGGAATGGTACTTTCAGTACAGATACTACCAGATGTAAAACCGCTTCTGGTGCATAGCGGGGGGTTACTGCAGTTAGAGTTAATATGTAGTGTTTAATTTGCTTAATAAAAAGTTTGTGCAATTGCAAGTGCTGTATAGTGACTGATGTGATAATACAAAGGGATTTTATTATTTGTTTAAAATGGTCTGTGGCAAGATGATGGATTTATGTAGAGAATAAAGTAGAGGTATCTGTGAGCAGCCAGTTTTGCACAGTTGTTCTCCCCTGAAAAGGTCTGGCAACCCAGAGTCGTCTTTGTATCATTTCTTAATGGCTATGCAGGAAAAAGGAGTACCTTACACCACCATCTAATCCCTGCTTGCTAACAGGGTCAATAGATTAAATGCTACTGGTTTCATTGAAACTGTGCCTCCCCAAAATAAGTTTGGCCTCTTTGATCTGAAGGAATTGCTCAGAAATGTGTTTCTCCCCCAAACTTTGAACAGAATGAAAACACAGTAATATTTTTGTATTAAAAATGCTGTCACAAAAGGAAATAATTTATGAAATGTTATACAGTAGACATTTTCTTTCGGCCTGAGAAGTTCAAGTCATCTTGTTTCAGCTGGCTGTAGGTTCTCAGAAGGGACAAGTTTAGAAGTTTAACCATACAGGGATTTTCTGCATCTGACAAGATTGTTTAAAGTCAGTCTCTCCACAGGAGGAACTAGATAATACTGTTAGACTGAGGGGACTGTTATGACATGTAGAAAGATTTTCCTTATTAGTAGAGGAAAGTCACCACCTTCAATTCAGCCCCTAAACTGCATTTAGACATTAGGTGCACAGTGTTACTGTCTTCCAAAAAACAGTACCTAAAGTCTAGTACTCTTAGTAGAGAGAAAAGCAGGTGATTTGGGGCCTTCTAGATAAAAGTTCTCCTTGTGGAGCTTTCATCTACATTTTCACATGGACCAGACAGGGAATTTCTACAACTCTGAAGTCCTGCTTCCTTGAGCATGGACAACTGAGATGCAAATCAGACATCCCAGTTCAGCCAAAGAGACCAGGTCCCATCCTTTGCCTTCTGCAGCATGCCTGGAACTGTTCTGGAGTGCCGTTACCATGTACAGTAAAAAGCAGCGGAGCTTAACATCTACTGACTGTGCCACCTCAGTCAGCCCAAATGTCACCTGTGCTGGCAACATGCTGATTTTACTTCTGGTTGGTTCGAGGACAGTCTTCCGAAGTCTGTTTCTACAATTAAGCAGAAATTCCAGCCTAGCAGTCTATCTAAATTAAATGTTTTTCCCTTTCTTGCCTTTACAAGCCCATCAAAACACAACTCGAACATCACTTAAGCATCATATTACATTTCTGTGGCAGCTGATCATCATTCCTTGTGCCTGGTGATTTGAGAAAGAAAAGATGGATCAGTTGTCTAACATGTCTCACAGAGACAGAGCTTCCAATCCCACTGCTGTTGTCATGCTCTCCTATCACTTGTACTAATTAGCTGTATTGTGTGTGTTGAGGAACTATTTGGCTTTATAGTCTTACTCCGCAAGAAGGACAAACACAGTTTTTCTTTGTGCACAGCAAAAGTTTCCCAAACCAAAGTAACCCTGAGAGGCAGAGTCAGTCCTGACCTTATGACTTACTGAACACCCATGATGCCCCACACAGAAGAGATGTCCTGAACATCCAACAGCGAGAAAACCTTCAAATGGAGGTTACATGTACCAAAACACGCAAATTCAAACATACTATCCCATTCTGTAGTAAACCTGGCTCTTTCTTTTTAAGAAGTCTGAATAGGTCAAATCACTATTTTTCTTTAAAAATAAATTTAAGTAATAATTACCTGATTATACTTGCAAAGAAAATGTTGAAGAACTAAGGCTGAAGGCTTAAAAGCCATAAAAGAAAAAAAATTTTTTTTTTTTTTTGGTAAGAAAACCCCTCATGATCTGTATGATAGTGTTTCAGTTTTATTTTCTTGCTTGAAATACTCAGACTGCCAGCACAATTTCATTGATCATTTTTCATGCTACTTCTTAATTAGATTAAATTGAGGAAAAAGTAGTTTGCTTTGTTGCTGTTACAATGCTGGAGAGAAGGATGTTGGTGTGACTTCATTCAGAAGAGGTACTGATTATCTTCTATTTCTTTCCTGAAAGCTAAAGTTCAAACTCTTGCTACGACATTTCTAGGTCAGGTCCTAACTTCCGGGGATATTTGAAAAACTTTGGATGTTACAGGAAACCTCTTGTAATTTTTTGTGCAATTTCATCTGTACAAGTCAACTGATTTCAGGTAACACAGTTATGAGCAAGATTAAGGTATGGCGAGTGGTCAAAAAACCACGTCTGTCCTCAGATTGTAATACGCAGGGATGGAAACAAAAGGGAGATAAGGAAGTTATGATTTTAAAAATAAAGGGCAGCTAAACTACTTTATAGTAATATTATACTAGCAGACATGGCAAGTTAGCAAACATATTGAGTCCACGGTGTTTTTTCCTTCAGAGTGATCCTCCACAGACTTTTTGTCTATTTCTCTTTAAATTCTTCAAGAGATTATTCACAGAGTTTTACGTCCTTCTGCCCCTGCCATTTGGTCTCTGTGAAGTGTCCCACCAGTAGCAATAATTTTACCCTAGCATACCAGGTCCCACTGCAACAACCAAGGCAGAATTATTTCCGAACCTGTTATTACTATATCCTAGAAACACTTTGATGATCAAGCACCTTTCAGAATACTGTTTTGCAGGGGAAGAGAATCACAACACCTCAGGCTATTTTCGGAAAGAAAATAACACCACAGACCAGGTGAATTTAGAAGATAATCTATGGAAAGTCCTCCCAGAATTTAATGCTCCAGGTCAAAAATCAAATCAACAAATGAAATATACATGGGTCTTAAAATTCATTGTTCTGGGGAATCCTAGCATTGCAGCCCTTGTTAGTTCTAGCTCAGCAGAATTGATTTCAAGCTAAATGTTTAGTTTGCTTTTATTGGTATTGCTCTTGCACTGACAATAGGTATTTGATTTCAGTTGTCTTTTCCCTTGTTTTGGTTCATGAATACCTTTCACAAGTAACTCCCCAGGTCCTTTGTTTATCTGTCTTCTCCTGATTAAATGTAACATTACTCTAGATTTTAAAGATCACTTTCCAGGCAGACATCAGCAGCAAAGAGAATTTTCTTCTAGCAACTTTCTCCCGCTTTTAAAAATCAGAACTGAATGTCTTCATAAGGAATATGCTATCCCACATCGGAGTCATGGACTTTACATAGAGTTTAGTGAGTAAAGCGCTTAAACCCGTATTATCCAGGAGATCACATTACATGATTATAATAGACTTTTTCAGTTTTTAAAGTATACAGTTTTATTTTCTTTGACAAAGAGATCTTTCACTCCTTAGCTGCCTGTCCATCACTTAATCAGAAATGAAAGTGACCACAAAAAGGTATTACCAAACATTTAACATATGGCTATTTCCTCTATATAATGCAAAATCACAAGACAACAGTTCTTAAAAAGTCCAAATTTATGTGTCTGTTTTGAGTCTCAATAGACAGCAAAAAAGAGTTCAGTAGATAAAAGAACATTTACCTGGGTGGTTATTTGACTTTGCAGGCTCATTAATCAAGTAGGACAAACCTCATTCAACAAACAGGTGTTTAATTGAATAGGTTTTTTCATCCATCCAATTTATGCTCAAATACCCTGTGCTAATTAGTTCACAGTTACTCCCAAGTTGATTTACAATCAATTCACGTTCTTCACAAACATGGCTGATGTTTTCAGGTGAGAAGTACGCAACAAATAGCGGAGCTATAGTATTTTGAACTGACCTAAGTTTTTGTCAGGATGCTGTAAATGTTGAGGCAAAATACTAATCACACAATGACCAAAGAGACAAAAACCAAGCAGAACAAACAACACCGCTTCATCTGCAGAGGGGAGAACGTCCTGCCGCATTGATCCCTCTGCAGAGTTTGTAGTAGGAGCAAGGAAATGAATTTGAATGGTCCAGAGAAGAAAGGAAATCAAAAGGGATTTTGAGGCCGAGAATGAATGCGACCATGGTCTTCAGTACATAAGTCTCGAGTCATCTTTGAAAGGACAGGCAGCATTGTGGAAGGCCCTAGAAAGACTGAACCTTAGCAATCAAACAACAAGCGAAGAAATCTTGGCCACATGTATGAAGGGCATCTAAAGTGACTAGCTTGTAGGCATTTACTTTGGAGGTGAGAGTCCTCACAAGCAAATTTCCTGGCACCTTTTCCAAACACCCATCTTGCAAACTCCTTTCTTCCTTTTTATTTCTGTGAAGGTTGTTAGATGCTCCCCTGTGAAAATATTCTCTGTAATGGGATAACTCTCGTATCTCAGAGTTTTTAAAGGAAAATCAATCAGCTACTGAGAGAAAGGCCAGCAGCTACTGTGTTCTGGTTTTGAGGGCTGCATGGGTAGGAATTAGTTCACTGAAAATTATTTACTGCTGAACGCTGAATGAAACTCCCAATACTTACTTTCAAATTGGTTTTGAGCACAAGCATGTGGGAAGCAACTATTAAGTTACATGGTGATAACTTGATTGCGGATTTTTTAACCTATACTATATATTAGGACCTTGATTCCTTTTGGTTTCTGAGATATCAGCACGTGATTTAAACAGAGTAGAAAAATCCGTAGGTTGAGAATTAATCGATTTCCTAATTGTGGGAATGACGCTAGAGTCCCAGGCACATAACTATTTTTAGAGGTGAACTAGTATAAGAACTACCTACTGAAGAATAATGTGCAAAAATTAGGAATTTGAAAGCTTTGTGTGGTGGGTGGGGAGGAGTTAGAACATCAGAGTAAGAGTGATTTTAGTTCTTACCTTGATTTTAATTCAATAACTATGCTTTAAATATAGCACAGGCAATCACTGGGATGCCAGCTGCCTAGAGATGGAGTATTAAGTGAACAGAGAAAGGAGACCAGGAGGGCATGTTCTCAATGTCAGCTTCACCTTAAGCTGTTTGGGACCCCAGTCTTCAAGAATTAACATCCGTGATGAGGACTTCTGAACTGCAAAATGGAATATAAAACTGAGAGACATTGTTTTATGATACCGAAGTCCTCAGTTTAACACAGGTTTCTGGATCTGCTTTTTCAGCTCTGTAAATAAGAAATTATCTATGCCAAGAGACAAGGAGACGAGTCTTCTTTTCAAAGGAGCAGATGGCAGAAGCATCGGAGGCATCCTACTTCTTTCTTCTTCTGTGCAAATAAATATATTTTAAAATGCTGAACCTGATATGAAGTTTATTTCAATAATTAATGTAAGTGGTATGCACTTGGAGTGTAGGAATTCCCATCACTTCTGGGCAGTGTCCACAGAGAGATCTTGGAACAGAAGAATCCTGTGCCCTTCAAACTGTCACAGATTTTTTTCATACAGAATGCATTCATTTGTTCTATCAGCATATTTGTGGAGATGCTAGAAAAATGTATAATGTAAGAACAACAAAAAAAGTATAAAAGCAACCTTTTCTATTTTGAAACCTAAGAATCCCCTCAAGTCTTGGCTGTTGCTTTTTCCCCCCTCTAACCCAGCTGCTCTTTGATCTATCTCTTCCTAAGTGGATAAATATATTTTAAATTATTGCTAGCCCCAGGGGAACCGAACTGGTGTTAGCTAGCAAGGAGACGCTTTTAGGAAATGTCACTAATGTAGGTGGCGAAAATGACAAGAAACTGTTGAGGACTGCAACAGCTCAGCTAGATCTGAGCCAAAGTTAGGGCTGAAATAAATGAGTGCAACACTCAGTGTCTTCTCTGGGATATGCAGCCACTGAAGCTCTCTGAAATTTCCTGACTGTGCCTTCTTCTCATTAGGAATCGGAGAGCAGTAATTCCAGGGGGACAGTTTTTGTCTTAAAATACATAGGCTTACCAAAGCTAATGTCCACAGAAATGTACAGATTTGGACTTGCATTCTGCACTGTTTTTTCATATCTGTAAAATAGCAACAAACTATAATAATTCTAATTGGTTGACTTGTCTTGTCAATTGAGCTAGTTACGCCTAATTAGTGCCAAAGTTTGAACAGAAAAGAATTTGAAAAAGTCCTTGGGTTGGAGGCAGAGGACATCTTCAGTGGCCTGTGCGGGGACCTGTCCACCATATTACAAACATTAAGAGTGGTTTTCTGGTCTCCGTGGAGTGATTAAGATCTCAAGAGTTGAAAGCCTAGATAGATTACACAGTCAAAAGAGCGAGATAATGTTTTTGAAAAACAGTTAGGGGACTGTTAGTCAGGAGCCTACTCCTCTTCATTGACCACAGAGGGATCTAAAGCACCTCCACAGAGGAATCGAGGGGCTGTGTCTGGAACAGCCTGGAGGTAACTACGTGGGCAGATTCAAGGGTGGTCTGAATACATCTCATGGAGGCACCTTCACTTGCTGGGGTGCAGAAAGCTGAGGAGAGATGCCTTTCAGGGTGGAGAGAGGAAATTTCTTCCTCCACACAAAATTTATTAGTTAGTGAGGCTTCCCAGAAAATGGCCTTGTCTCTCCTGTGTCAATTCCTGATAATAGAAGTGACAAACTCTGTGCTCCTTGGACTCACTTACTTATCAAGCCATAGTCTCTCTCTTTTTGGCCTCCCCATCTATGTTTGTAAATCCTATATACCTTTCTACACACCCGTCAGATTCAGGGGGAACAATAAAGACGCATCCATATAGGGTGACATCATTCTTGTCCCACAGTAGTATGTGACCTGATGAGTGAGGTATATTCCTGGTAAGCAGAAACAAGGTTTAAAAATCAGTCAGTCTGAGAAAAATCCTCTGGGTAGGAATAAAAGGTGAACACTACCTTTAATCATGCTTTCTGAGCTCAACACAGTGCTATTTCAGTAATTTAGACATAAACTTATTACACTGAATGAATCAAACCCTATAAGGTGAAGTCCCCAAATGCAGGCATTACTGAGCATGCATAACAAACCTTGTTCAAGTGTGTAGGAAATATCGTGGCCTGTGACCTGAGCTCTGCCTGATTTTCAGATGCATTCAGAGGCTGGATGTGTGTGCGATAAGACAGTCTTTTCTGTTTTACCAACAAAAGACGACTCTTTTCTGAGACTCTAGATATCTAGATATCTAAAAATGTAGATGCCGACAGTGGAGCCAGACACTGTAGGCTCCCTTTGTAGAAAATGGAAAGAGAAAAAACACTCGTAGAGTTCAGTTTTTCTGGTGTAGTTTAGATATCCACCCTAGGATAAGTTGATTCACACTGTCACACAGTCTGCTGCTCTCCACCAGCGAGACTGACCCAACGCAGACATCTGCACTAAGCAGCTGAAGGTACTTTGAATTTTCCTTCAAGCAATGTAACTGACACAATCAAGAAAAAGCCTAGGATGAGTTTAAACTGGCTTATGTTTTCCACTGTCCTGAAGTTTGTTAAGTTTTTTAAAGTTTAACAGTCAAGGCAACTTCAAGGTAGGGAGCAAGCCAAGACCGCAGTCAGCCTTTGCTCTTTATGGTACCATTAGCAGGACAGGACTACGTTCTTATCTCCTGTCCATATTTTAGCCAGTTTTCCACTGGCATCTACTTATTTCTGACTTGTCCAGATGCTGAAACACACAACTCTCTCTTCTCTTGGTTGTGTGGAATGGTTATGCTAAATCTGCATTAAAATTTATGCGCTTTTTAGGGAAAAAGTTTGATTAAATAAAAATCATTTGAGTTTAGAAGCAAGATAGCTTGAATATCTTCTTGAGCTTAGGTGGTTAGCAAAGTTATATCATCTCACTTTCTGTAACCAAAACCATTCAGTGACTAAAATAATATCCAGACAGCTGGAAACCACCTGAAACAGGCGTCCATTTGTGGTTGGATCGGTGAAGTGTGGCTTTCAGCATAAGTGTGAATCAAACTTCTGCCTTTGGATCACTTTCAAATTGACCTACAAATGCTATCCCTGTGTCTCAGAAATGCCACTGAATTTCTGAAAGGGATGCAAAACACCTTTACTTGAAGGTCATTGCTTCCCATAAGCTCTCTGGGAAGATAAATCATGACGTCTCTTCCTTTGTGGTATGCCCTGTACACCTATGGCAATGTTTACAATGGGAAAACTATACAAGGGAGAGAAAATGGAGTTTGTGGGGGAAAATTTTTTTACTTCCCAAATTTTCAATTTTTTTCAAATAAACTCATTGGAACCTAGCATAAGAAAAGACGGAAATAGATGCCAGATTTGAAATCCATAAAGGCTGAAAGTAGGTTTTTACATTTAATTCAATTGATGGTTTTGGTCAATCACAAATTACATCTTCTGTCCCAAAGGTCTGTCTCAGCAGTTTGCAGTGTAGCTCCCTCTCTTTGATTCTTTCTAACATTTCTAATAAACTAACACCTTTAGTTTTTCATGGGAAACAAAAGCCTCTGGTTAAAATACCCCTGATGATTCCTATAAATTCATACAAAACCAGCCATTGACTATGAATTACAGCATTTGCTCCTCTCTGCAAATTGATGCCATTTTGGAAATGTGTGGCTTTGATCAAATAGACTCCATGAGCTGAACAATGCTTCCACTTCAGCAAAAAAGTGATCTTTTTAAAAAAAAAAAAAATTAATTAGTTCATAATCTTGCTGTTTATTGTTCGGATTTGTCTGGCAGATATAGCAAACTTTTCTTATACACTTTCTGATCACTACGTTTGTGGTTTGATAAAGAACTTCATGTGCATGAATAATCTGTGATGATATGGCAATGTATTTTCCTCCATTCTTCAATGCATTAGCAGCACAAATCCTACTAAAACTATACAGGAATGTATTACCAATTTATTTTGTAGGTGTTTAGTTACTCAGTGAGTAAATAAATACTTATTGTAAATTAAGCATTTAAGCCTCACTGCACAGAAGTGGTTTTAAATACGATATATGCTTGTAATATGAATTACAGCTGTTATTTCTAACATGCTTTATTAGCAGTTTGAAGTTGAAAGAGGACATTACAATACTGCAGTGTTACCAGAAATACAGCTGCACAGGGTTAAAAAATAAAAAATTAAGTTCTCAAAGTTTCAACACAGGTAGCAATATTTTTATAGATACAATCCCAAAATGTGCTTTTTTAATAGTTAATAAAATATAACAATCCCTTGATTTGTAGGATTTATTATAGACAATCACATGCTATTTTTTTCTGTTTCTCCCAAGAATTGAGACACTAAGCTTTTATTTCCTTGTTTCTTTAATAAGACTTTGCAATTTTTTCATCAATATGTAAAAAGCCTTAAAACTATTTTAAATATAAGGCAAAAAACAATATTCATTTTTCTATCAGTTCTGCCACCAGTACTAGTAAAAGTGGCAACAGTTTTAAACCCCCCTTAATTTCCTTGTAGGAAGAGATCACACAGATCGAGGTTGGCAGTGTGCAGGACTGTTCATTTGATATATAAAAATGTTTTATGATATAGACAGCTATGCCACCATTTTGGAGAACTGCTATATCTTTATCTAGATATCATATTCATGCATAAAAATGAATGTTATTACCTCTCTTGTAAAGTTTATTTTAGCTATCTGAAGGGCTTTCTAATGCTCCATTGAGTACTCCACCAGTTTTCTCAGAAAAGGATGTGGCTGGTGGTGATTCATCTTGTGCAGAATAATTAATTGGCGTTTTCAAGTGATGATCAATCTAGAATGATGTGATTGGGATTATTTGCTTAAAACAGTATTTCACTTATTGACGGTGTGTGGCTTCTGTCATTATTTTGATGTGTAGTGGCAGAATGCTCCAAAAAAAGATAGCTGGAGTGGCCTCTTGCAGAAAACAGGGAGAAGAGCTATATTCTGTTTGAAACTATGGGATGGTTTTCATTGAGCTCACACAGTGGACTCCTGGACGTAATTAAATAGCATGTGGAATTCGTAAGACCACAAAGCTCTCTTCACAAAGCCATTGCCCTAAAATATGTAGTTTTAAATATCTTTCATGAAATCCTCAGAGCAACAAGTAACTCCCACTCCCTACAAGTGGATTATTACAGTCTTCACAGCCTTGTGGAAGTTTTAATTGAAGGGCACTACTTAAAGGGATGGTGTGGGATGACTCTAAGGTAAGATTGATCAGTACAGGCAGAATTTTATTACAAGTGTCAATTAGATTGAAAAGTGTTATAAAAAAGATCATTTGCATAGCTTTAGGGGACAAGGAGACACATTATTCTGAAATCTCCTTTGCTGATTGTTTAGTGATTCTCTAAGGGTAACAGGGAGGAAATATTCCCTCCTGCAAGAGGAGACAGTAGCCACTTTCTGACTGGCTTTGATTTAAAGCTCGTTAATGAGATATGTGCAGCTAATTAAGAGCAGGGAGAATTTAGCTATATACCACAGCGGAGAACAGCATTTATCAGAGAGGATCGGGCTATTGCCCTATGGAAGTTCAGTGCTGTGCTACCAGGAGCGATTCAGTTGCAGTCCTACAGAGGAGGGCAATATGGCAAATAGCTAAAGCTGGTTGAAGACACTTTTTTTCCTGTAGAAAAATAAGGTTGCACTGACAATGCATTCTCTTAATGAAAAACCTCATTTTTGTTAGTTCAACACAGTAAGGACAAGCTCTTTCTTTTAATTTTCATCCTTTTTTCCTCTGGAGGGAAGGGACAAATTAACAGACAGAAAGCCTTTGGTTATTGCAACTATATCTTTTTTGGTACTTGAGCTAGGGCATGGGAGTGTCTACAATAGCATTTTAGTTCGGAGCAGTATCATCCTTCCGACACAAATCAGAAGCACAAACTGCAGCTGGTGGTGCAGTTTGATTTGCACTGGAGACATATCTGCACTGACCCTACGCATTAGACCCAGGACTTACAGAAAATACACTCCGTGTGGCATGGGGAAGGCAGAGTGAGATACACCACAGTGCCTAAAAGGATAGTACGTGCCTCTGTTTAGGCAATGTAATCCTGCCCACCATCTGGAGATTCATCTCCAGATTGTAGGCACCCAACCTTCAGTATATAAATACAGGGATCTGCGTGTAAGCTTGTTTATACACTATTAAAATAAATAGAAATTGTTGGCCTAAATATAACGCTATTTTTGGATGTCTTGAGCACCTGCCTGGCCCCCAGGCCACCTGTCATATAGAGTCATAGAATCATAGAATAGTTTGGGTTGGAAGGGACCTTAAAAGGTCATCCCATCCAACCTCCCCTGCAATGAGTAGGGACATCTTCAACTAGATCAGGTTGCGCAGAGCCCCTTTCAACCTGACCTTGAATGTTTCTAGGGATGAGGCATCTACCACCCTTCTGGGTGACATGTTCCTGTGTTTCATCACCCTCAGCGTGGAAAAAAAAAATCACTTAATACATATTTGGGACATCTATATCTGTGTGACAGAAAAGGCAGCCAGGCTGAACAACCCCAACTTTCTCAGTCTTTTCTCATAGAGGAGATGCTCCAGCACTCTGATCATCTTCATGGCCCTCCTCTGGACCCACTCCAACAGGTCCATGTCCTTCTTATGTTGGGGACCCCAGAGCTGGATGCAGTACTCCGGGTGGGGTCTCACCAGAGCGGAGTAGAGGAGCAGAATCACCTCCCTTGACCTGCTGGCCACGCTTCTTTTGATGTGGCCCAGGACATGGTTGGCTTTCTGGGCTGGGAGCACAAATTGTTGGCTAGTATGGTGTAGATATCACATATACGATAGAATAACTCAAGATGCAACTCAAGATGCTGAATCCCACCTTGAGGCAGTCAGTGGAGCCTAGAGGGCCATTCAGTCACCCAGAAGTAGATGTAGGACATGATTCAACTGCCCAGACATAGGCACGTGGTGCTGCCTGAGGTACCCCAAAGTATAGAAAACATCTGCACAGGGCTGGTAGCTCTGACACAGGATTTGTGGAAGACTCACAACCTTCTGCGGTGGTAGCTGCATACCGAGGTGGGATACCCTACAGTGCCTAAAACGAGGCAAGATGCCTGTGTTTAGCACACTGTGGAAATGAGGATAACGTATTTTATCATTTGCTCTGTTGTTTCCCTCCTCCTTATCATCCAATATTTTATTTGTCTTTGGGAGAGGTAGTGAGTTTGCATTGCCAAGTGGAAATAGCATGAAAGTGAAATATTTTGAGAAAAGTATTCACAAGAAAAAGTCAGACTTCTGCCTCTGGTCCTTCTGTTTCTGCACCTTTTCCAACAGATGAGCTCCCAGCAAGACACAAATGTATGGTAAGAAAAAGAATGTCGCTCAGTTTTGTGTGACTTTGGAACTTTCCTGTGCAAGGGAAAGCTAGGCACATCTCATACGCCCTAGTCTGGAATATAAGTATCATCTTCTGGTTGTTTTTTGTCTGCAGATCAACAATAGTGTTCTTCAGGGTGATGAGATCACATCCTTGAGGGAAATTGCAACTAGGGATCAAGTTTAGAACTTTTCCAATACTGCACATATTAATCTATTTTTTTCATTTCAAATTTTATTTTATTCAGTTTTCAGGGGGTAGTTTGCAGCTTTAAGGTGAATACATTTTTTGTCAGAAGAAACTGTTTGTTTTATTGTGAGTACCTGTAGTTTCTCAGTTGTACTTTTGGCTACTTAATCTCGTACAGTCATTTCTTTGTCATGTAAACTGAAACTCTAAAACTACATCAAAAAATAAACCGAGAAAAATTACAAATACTTTGTTTGATGCATTTATAGGTATCAGAGAGGCATAGTCATAATGTGTGCTATTGCTAGATACAGGTCTCTCTCTCCTGCCATTTTCTAGCTAGCAATGTATTGGTGTTAAAGCAGTTCTTGGTATTCATCCCTCAGTGCATCACTTTGCACTTTGTACAATTAATTTTTAAACCATTCTCTTTACTGCAATCTCCAGAGTCATTTACCTGTTTCTATAAAATATTGCCACGTTCCTCTTTACTGATGTGAAATCCAACTTCATGCCAACAGCAAATGTCATTTCAACACAGCTATATTGCTCGCCTAACTGTTAAATGAAAAAAGTTTGGTCTCAGACTTTTAGGAAAGCCTAGTAAGAACCTCTTTCCAGTCCAATAAAACTCCTTGTAACACAGTCCCTTGAGTTGGCTGCATTTTAGCAAATATATAATTTTTGTTGTCTCTGTGAAAGCTTACTCTTTCATGAAATTTTCTCCTGATAATGGGCATAGTCCAAAAATCAGTAGCTACTCAACAACATCTCCTCCTCTTAAGATATAAGAATTTATTTTGCTCTTCTGTCAAGCACAGTAACTCCTTCAACTTGACAGATTCATGAAAAATATTGTTTTGATGGCATAGCTTGCTTAGGTAGTTTGTCAGCTCAGCATGACTTGCTAGTGGTAAACTGAACATACTGTTCTGAGAAAATATGATTTGGTTAATGCACGTTCATTTGCTGCTGGTTTTGATCATTGACTAGAATGTAACATAGAGATCAGTGATCAGTTCCGTGGATGTGCATGAATGCCTATGTGGAAATGTACTTCAGAATAACAGAATTGTGAAATCATAAAAATATTGTTTGGAAGATCATCTAGGCCAACCTCCTGCTTAAATCAGGACTATGGTCAATACTGGATTAGGTCAGACATGGCTCTGTCTAGATTTTGGTGGATACAATTTCTCATGTATTTGCTTGAGAGTTTTAACGTTCAAGGAAAGCAAAAACAAATGGGTCATGTGTAAGGGTGATGTGAAATTCAGATTTGCATTTGAATGAATATTCGCAGATCTCTTTCATATTATTCCCTCAGGCCATGAAAAGTACGGGCACTGATTACTGAGAACTCTCTGGACTGCCTGATTGATATGGTTTGTATTTGCCATGTAAATGTATAGAGTTTAATACTGTATCTATACAAATATAATGCTGATTGACAAACTTGCCCAGAAACAGTCATCTCCTAGGAGGAGGACATCATTAACATTTTAAAAAGCAAAATCCTAAAGGAAGGCTGTTCAGACTCCGCAAAGGAAGGTGGTACTTTGAAATGTGCGAAGGTATGAGCAGTCAATATTAAGGATTCTTTTGTTTTTATTGAAACAAAATTCAAGGATTTTTTTTTTTTCCCAATAAGAAAAACACTTGATATGCAAACTAGAAGAATTCAAAAAGGATTGAGGAATAATTAATTTTATGATATATATTGGAACACAAAAACAGAATTGTAAATTGCATATTTAAATTTTAAAAAACAAGAAAATGTACAACACATTAAAGAAGCCTTTAGCATTTGAGCTCCACAGAGGACTATAAAGGGGAAGGACACTAGCTCTGAATATAGCCTACTTGCTCACAAGTTTCCATAGAACAACCCTCTAAGTCAAGCAATATGCTGCTGTTCAGGGGGAAAAAATACAATTTACAAGGTAAGGTTTTTTTTTTACCTAGGTAACTTATAACACATGAGCAAGATATCGGTTGAGATAGTTACCATTTATCGTAGTGCCCTGCCTTGAAAAATGAGAAAGTAGTTTCCATTTTAATGAGCAGTTGTAAAGGAGGATGTTAGTTCACACAACGTCAGGGACAGAATTGCTGATGGCATGAGCAAGAAGTATAATGAGTTTTGTTTTTATCAACAAAGTTTGCTGCATCTTCCAGTTTCCTTTTCAGTCCCTGTGCACTGACTTGTCAGAAAAGGTCCCTGCACTTTTCTTGATGTCCTCAATCTGCTTTGCCTTTGTTGATCCTACATAACATTCTTTTCCTCTGATTTTCTGATTCCCTTCATCCTTGGTCTTATCACTGTTTCTCTTTCTGCTTATTACTTCCTCTCCTGCCTGCTAAAATGGGAGACATCTTCTCAAAGGACAGCCCACATACCACAAATTTTAAAACATTGGGGTCTGCGAGCATCTTTCCTGATTTCTCCTTGCCCAAAACATAAAAAGACCACCCTGACTGTTTTGATCAACTGTATAGGTTGCTTTCGTCTTCCTCAAAATACTGAGGAAGGATGAGCACATGAAAAGCTGTTTTGGAGTCTACCTGCTGGATGATCACAGCAACCTATAACTCACCTATCATTTATTGCAAGACTTCTTTTAAATTACAACTTTGTGAGGCTGCAGAAGTCGGTTCCTCACTTTGCCGCAGCACATCTGAATCAGAACACGAATGCCATGGGGCAGGCCTGCAATGTATTAAACTGACCCGCTTCCTATTAACGCTGTGAACTGAGATCTCTCTGTGTGGTTCCTGAGCCATGGGATGACTCACTGCAAATTGCACTCTGCTGGAGGGGGACTTGATGGTGTCTGCAAGATCCAATTCCTTTCCAAAAGCAGGAGGTGGTCTTGGGAGCCTCCCACACTAAGTCCTCTCAGGCTGGCCAGTGACAAGTAGGACAACTCATAAAAGGTAGTGTAGGTTGTATTTAAAGGCAAGCTGTCATCCTTGCAGTTCAGCTGTGCCGAACCAAAAGTTGTTTTGAAATGCACCAACATGGGGAACGAGAAATGCAGTTTCTGGAAGGTAACTTCACCTCTTTTTAGCTCTAGACCTGTAGCACAAGGATTTCTCTCTCATTTCTGGTGTAATTGATGTGATGACTTACAGATAATGTCGACAATTCTGCTTCTCAGTCTTGCCTGAGAGTCAGTATGTTTCCTGAAATCACAGCCTTCTTATCAGGAAGTCACTGAAGGTGCAATTCTGCTTCATGATTTCTCTAGTAGTGGGGGAGTTTCCAGGGCCAATCTATTTGCTCTTCTCCCCCTCTTACCAGAAGTTATTGCCTAGGCAGCAGTACTTGTTCAACTGCTTGTGCAGTCATGACCTAAAATTGGTCATTGTAGGTGATCCCATATTTTACAAGCCTTCCAAAAACAAGAGGCAAAATGCCAAAGACCATTTCTCAGCTATGGTGACTAGCACATGCATTAAATATTACTTGATACTTATAATATTCTAGGCCTAACACACACCAACGTGAGATCTTACCAGCTGCCTGCTGGTTCCAGGCTCTCACGGATGTTTAGAACAACTTTTCTGCCCCATTCCTGCTTATTGTTTCAGCCACCCCCTTCCCCCTTATCTGCCCTTCTCGCCCTTATCCTCTCACCTGCTTTTAACCCACATACTGTCTGTCCTTCTTCTTGGATTTCAGTATAGGTACTTCGCTTTCTAGGGGAAACTGTAGAAACTTTTTGTGCCCTGATCTTCTTTTTGGCCAAATATGTGAGGCTGGCACAGGAGAAAAAGCAAGCAAGGTACTGGAACGTGTCCAGAGAAGGGCAACGAAGCTGGTGAGGTCTCTGGAGAACAAGTCTTATGAGGAGCGGCTGAGGGAACTGGGGTTGTTTAGACTGGAGAAAAGGAGGGTGCGAGGAGACCTTATGGCTCTCTCCATCTACCTGCAAGGAGATTGTAGAGAGGTGAGGGTCGGTCTCTTCTGCCAAGTAACAGACAATAGGACAAGAGGAAATGGCCTCAAGTTGCACCAGGGGAGGTTTAGATTGGATATTAGGAAAAATTTTTACACTGAAAGGGTTATCAAGCATTGGAACAGGCTGCCCAGGGAAGTGGTTAAGGCACCATCCCTGGAGGTATTTAAAAGACGGGTAGACTTAGTGGTTAGAGATACGGTTTAGTGATGGTTTTTGTTAGGTTGATGATTGGACTAGATGATCTGGAAGGTCCCTTCCAACCTAGGCAATTCTATGATTCTAAGTTTTTTCCTGTAGGCAAGGCTGAACGGAGACTGAAACTTCTTCTTCCACCAAGAGATTGGTCCTTGGCATCTGGCAGTACTCCTCATATCTTGCATATGGTACAACTTTTTCTAGTGGCATTTATAGTTATATCCAGAGCAATTTATAAGGATGCAAATCAGTGAAATATCCCATTGGTTTAAGGAAGGCAGAGCTCCTCGGATGTCTATGGGCAGGAACACAAAGTTTCTCCAAAGACCACTTTGAGCCTGGCTCAAAGACCACTGGAGGCACCTGGAATCTTTCAATAGGTCTAGGATCAGTTGTGGCAGAGGAAACTTTTGTTTCTCTTGGTCTATCTGATCTATTTATAAATACAATTACAGATGCTGTGGAGCAGTCTTTCAGTGTTTGATTACTCGCTGCGAACACGGGTATTTTAAATCTGTGGGTGAAAAATATTAGTCCCATTGCAGGTCATCTTATTTATTATTATGAAAAGTTAAAAGAAATGAAAAAGTGAAATTAATGTTTATTCTGCAATAATGAATTGCTTAGAGAGAAATTTTCTTAGGACCCATTTGCTGCAGGAAAATTAGTATAGCAGGTCGAATCCTGCTTACTGTGAATTACACACACACAACCATAGATATACCTAATACATTTTAAATACAAAGTGAGTACCCATCCATTGCTTCTTCCTTCCAATTTCAGTCACTCATATAATTGAATCCCAAGATCTGTGTTTTTAACAGTAGTGTTGTTTTTCTCTCAGTCCCTCCCTCAGAGTAGTGGTATGAGAAATGTTTTTTAACCATAAAATCTTAATAGATGCCATTGAAGTTTGCGGAAAAATAAATTAATTGTTACCTGATTTAAGTGTGCTCTCAGTGAGTTTTATCAGTTGTGAACAGAACACACATTTTTTTGTAGTCTAGAATCGTCCCGTTTTACAAGGTTGAAAAATGCATAACAAATAATTTTGATTAGTTTTTAAAGGACAAGTTGATTTTGCATTTTTGCTGCTGCCTTAGAATATTGTGCTCATTTCTATGAGGCAGATATTCAAACAGCTCTTCCCTAATAAGGTAAAAATTGTAGAAAACATGTATTTGAGATCTTGTAATTAAGTACTCAATTCGAGCACACTTACAAATGCCAGAGGTAATGATTCTTTGAAGTTTATCGTTCATAGCAATCTTTTCATACTACAAAAAAGGCAAGGAATACTGTGACCAAACAAAATTAGAACCATAAATCAGATTAGCCCTTTGCTTAGTTTTTCACCAAACAACCAGTTCAATAAGTCACTCTGCATGGCCTATACGTTATGCTTACTGCTTTTCCTGTATCTACATCAGCACAACGGTGTGCCATAATACGGTACTTGATATATGCAAAAGGGAGTCGATGGATATTTTAGAAAGAAAAAAGAGAGAGAATTTTTTACTATTTTAAATGCAGTATTGTTTCCAGAGGATATTGGGTTGGAGAACGTGAGCTGGCTGTAGCAGTGCAGTAGGAGCATGCAGTAAAATTCTTCAATATCGTGCTTCTACAGATACAGTCAGTTACTGGCTGCTATCCCAAGTGACAGGGCCAACTTCACAGTTTGAAATGTGAAGGCTAAACTCTGTGATTCTTTTAGGTACACCTGAAATGACACATCTGCATTTTCCTTTGGAGTTTTATGTATGTGATGTGTTCCTACCTACCCCTGTTCTTAGTGGTAGAGCTGGTCCATGACTCCACTCCCCCTCTACCTTTTTGCAGTCTCTCACAAATGACCAGCATGCTTGCATTTCCCCCAGCCGTGCAACACAGCACAAAGTCCCACGTGTTTCAGCTCACACCTTTTGCCAAAATGCAGTAAATCTATGCATGCAATTTCATGGTATGGTCTACAGACAGCAGGAGCCTGAGTCAGCCTGACTCACAATGTTCAGAGAAAGAGAGAGGTTAGGCAGTACTGGAAATGTCGTTGCAGTAAAAGCAAAGAAATTCTGTTTTCTATTCCCAACGCTTGTAACAGCGAGCAAAATGTGAAGACCTCAAATTTGACTGGCAATAAGGAGAGTTGATAAATGAGTGTCTTTTAACCATCCCAAGGTAATAATAAAGGATAAACAAATGAGTAAAGAAATAAGAATTGGTCCTTGATGCATCATTGATTAGACCCCTCATCTCCTGACTCTGTTTCTGTGCTTTTTATCTTATCTATTTGGTATCTCTAAATTGTTGGAAACAACAGTAGTCACAACCTAAGTACAAACTGGAATGAGTACCTTGGTCTTTTCGATTAACATTCCTGCCTTTTGAAGCTGAGACATTAAAACTGCTTAGCATAGAATATTTTTTATTTATAAGTACTGATTTTTGTGTGAAAATAACTTTTTTGCTGAAATCAAAGCTATTCTTCGGAACAGTGGTTCTGACATAACTTTGGTTGGATAGGTACCAAGGTGGAGATTGAGACTGTGAGGTAGCTAAGTGCTTGCAGGCCAGCTAATATTAGTGTTACTAGCTATAGCTCACTATTAGCTATCAATCACTGTTCATAACAGTGGTAAATTGTTTATTATCTAGATCACGGGAGATCCTTAATCTGCATTTGTCAAAGCAGGGACATACATGGTGATTTTCCATGTTTTAGCTCAAGGTCTTTGGATCACAGAGGACTCTCTGTCTCATGTGCTTTTCACAAATGTTTGTGAATGGACCTAGTTTTCATTTGGTATAAAATTTTTTAGCTATTAATCCTAGAAATACTTGACAAAATTCAACCTGTGTTTTCCTGTTAGCTTCATTTGTAAGGTGAGTCAAAAAAGAGACATAATAGATGTTATGAAAAGTGAAGACCATTCTCCTTCTCTCTAATACGCCTTTTGACTTATTGAAGATATTTTAAAATGGAGATTAGAGTATCAAACAGCCTGTATTAATTAATTGATAAGACTTGTATTACATTATTTCGAACTTTGTGATATAATACACAATGTAAATGTGCATTTATAAGACTCCTTGTTGTTGCTTACTTGGGGAACTTGGATTTGTTGACATATACTGGTTCATTCAAACTAATTTTTATAGTTCTTCAGTTCCTTCACCATCAGAAGGGGATTCAGTCCATTTAAGATTTGAAATTAATGCTTTCTAATGAGACTTCTTTGGTCACTGTGATTTCCTCAGGAGACAAATTTTCTGCCTTCTGATTTTGTCTTGTGTCCTAAACTCACTGCTGTGATTGAGACGTTAGCCACAGTCTTGCTCAGTACACAAACAAACAAGTTCATTTACCAGGGATGTCAATCTCACTCTTTTCCCTAGTGTTAAATTCTTGCTTTAAAAATCAGATGTTTATTTGCCTGTTATTTGTTAATATAGTAGGGTATTTAATGATATTATACACTGAAAGCATCAAAATATGTGAGCTATGAAGATTAACAAATCACAAAGGTACAGTATAGCAGATTCTTAGCGACACTGTATATTCCTTCTAGTATTATAATGTAGTAGGTGGGTTGGGCATAAAACTGTCTGAATAAGGAAAGGATTCTTTATCCTTATTTTTATTTTTGTCATGTATTTGTATAAGGCAAAAGACTACCAGTTATATATTCCTGAGGAAAAAAAAATCAACGTGAATATTGTTTGTGAAATAATTTTAAAAACATGAGATCTTGTTGTCTAATATTACCTAGATTCTCAGGTACTTGACTTTTTATCTCTCAGTCAGCCAACATGAGCCAAAAAGTGGCCTAAAGGCGTAGATGTTCCAGTGGTTACTCCAGCACAATCTAATCTGTGACCTCTATCCCTTTGGTTTTTCTAATGTCCTTATAAAAACATAGTACATTTAAGTATGCTTAAAGTGCTACTGGCTATAATTAAAGTTCTGTCAGCCTTTCCATTATAAATCCCTCTTTTCAAGGTTTAATATCTCAGCAGTTTCAATTCCCACTGGGCTAAACTTGATACAGAAGCTGTCAGCATGAATGCAAATCCCTCCTACCTTCAAAAATATTTTCAATTCATAAAGTTGCTGGGTTTTATTGAGTCCTACAGTCTGCAAAAGTATTTCTGACTAGCTCCCCTCCCAAAATGCCTCACATTGTCTTTTCTCATCTTACATAAATCAAGAAATAAATGTGTCCTAAATTTGAAATGCAGAAACACACGGATGGAGTTTCCTTTTTCCTTGTTCTGTGCTATAGATTGAGTGCAGTTTCTACCTGTATTGAAAATGGCTGAGTTCAAGTTAGATACCCAGATTCTCCCAGACTAGGATCTTCCAGCATCTGCTAGGATGTGTAAAGCAAAAGTTAATTACCTTGGCCACAAAATATTACATCTCATATCTACATTTCCTGTATTTATTTCTTAATACTGGACTGCATTTGCTAACCCTTTGATTAGAGGTAAGTAGGTGACTCTCGGAGAAATTAGTAGATACCTTGTTTAATGAATTTCTTAGTTTGGGGATAAGTCCAGAGCTGCTTAGTACCCCTCTGCCTGACCATCTTCTACTTCAGTAGTGCAAGTTGCATTTCTCGATAGGAAGGAGAACGATCAGTCTTGGTCTCCAGTATCAGGAGAAGAATATTTTGACAGCTGAAGCAAATCGTGCAGAGTACCTTGGAACTGACCTAAACCAGAAAGAAGATAATTGTCAACAGTTTGATGGTCTTCTAATTTTATTGATGTCCACATTTCAAGTTGTTCCTGAATATTACAGAAAAAAAGCATTGCTGTTTCCCTATTTCTTACAAATGAAATGTATTCAGTCTCTTTTAGGTTCACTCTTCTACACAGATTCTCAAACAATTGATGCCTTAATCAAAAAATATTGCATCAGGACTTCTTGATCTCTTATATTCAGGGTCTATGAATATTATATTACTGAACAGCAACTCAGCTTTACCCTCTCTCCTCCTTCCCTCTAGGCTTGTGACTAGGGCATATTTCTGGAAGTGAAGGCTATTTATGAGACTAAAGACATCAGAAGTAGAAGGACTTCGGTCATCCCATTCTGTGTCACTGCTTAAACTTTGGGCTGTTACAAGAAAGGACCATGTGGCTATCAAAGTGGAGGAGGTCATTTCAGGATCTGCAGCTCCGTCTCACAACCACAAAAAAACAGCTGCATCTGCAATATAGGTATGACACACCCAGATTTTGAAATATATTATTTTTCTGTGGTGTTTCTAATTGTCTGCCCTTAACATGCCAGTGAGCATGAGTTCTGCTCATCTGAACCCCATTCTAGGTATTGTGTCTGGAGATACACGGATGCACAAGGATTCATGGCTATTTGCGTAAACTTAAGTTTTAACATTGCAAAAGAAAGAAAAAAGACCCTCATTCTACATATATATATATATATGTATAAAAAATACACACACACACACACATTTATACACATACACTTTGAAATACACTTTGCCTTTGAGTTTGTTTACACTGTGGAAGATTGGGAAAGAGAAAACTGAGAAATTGTCAAAATAACTCAGATACCACTGTTTTTTCAGCAATAGCAGGCTGTTCATCACAGAAGCTCTCTGTCAGGTCTGAGATAGACTTCAGTGCTAAATACCACCTGTGAACAAAGTAGATGGCTATTCCAGTTCCTTATTAGCATCCCCTCTCCTCTACAGATACCACTTGACTTTTCTTTCAGAGATGTTTATGGTGGGTTAACCTTGGATAACAGCCAAACTCCCACCCAGCTGCTCGCTCACCCTCTCTCCTCATGTCTCTGTGCCGTTGTAGGTACAATGGTTGTACCTACAATGCTCCAGGCTTCTTGGAAAAGTGCTTCTAACTCATAGCAAACAGCAACAACATCCATCTACGATATTTTTTTTACCATGCAGTTCTAAACAGGAACCATCACAGTGGAGTAAAGCAATGAAAATAACCTCCTGCCTTTCTTATACACCATGAGGTGCAGAGGTGTATTGTCATTTCTACAGTTAGGTTTCTAATGCAAATTGATTTACAATGAAATTTAAAAATAGGAAATTGATTTTAATCTGTTTAACTCAGTTATGGTTTTATTAATACATATAGCTGGAAAGAGCCATATTTCAATTGAAAAATGGTAATTCAGGTGGAAATGTATTGAGAAATGGTTGAGAGTGGAGAATTTCTAAGTGCTTGGGAAAACTATTTGTTACGACAAAATTATGTATTTTCACACATAAAAGCAAAATATTAGTGGAAGCGTTCAAAAAGTCAACAAAATGAAGTACATATAACTTAATATTAACTTAAAACTACTCTTAACACTAAGCCTTTAATACTCCAACATTAGTTTGCCCTGTCAGTCCTGTATCTGTTTTGGTTAGAAAACACTGACTTCTATAAACATGCAAGTGGAATGTATCAATGATGATGTAAAGACTTAACAGTCTAAGTAATAGCTATACTTGCAGAGGGAATAAAGAGATTATCAATAGGTTATTAATGACTCATCCTTTGGGATTTCACATTTCTCACTGTCACTTCCTATATTATTTTGTTATTTACTGTGGCATTAAATAACACAACAAGTAGCAAGAATCCGGCGGAAAGTCATCTGACATGCTTTTGTCATGTTATCGTGTTACTTTTTTATGACTGTCTTAGATCTGATAAGTACCCACAACTTTGCCTAGAACTATGGACTAAAATGAAAAGACTGTTTCTTAAAAAAAAAAAAAAAAAAAAATTCTTTACCAACACTGGGGTTTAAAAATCTTTTCCAACCCAACACATTCTATGAAATCAGGAAATCTGATGCCTTTTTCACCAATTATAACTCATGGGTCAAACTCAAGTATGTAGTATGTAGTAGTATAAATTATCTTTTTGAAAAATAATAGGTTATTCTGTTAGAAGCCGAAGATACTAGAATTTCCTGAGTAAGAATTGGAACTAGCCGTATATGTGGAGCCCAAATTAGCTGGGAAGTAGCACTGGTAAGAGAAAAAGACGCAAGAGATGAGAAGATGCATGCACCATAAAATAGTAAGGAGTAAAAATGAACCAGAGAGACGGTCAGGCCAGTTAGAACTAATCCTTCCTAAATCTCAAATAAAATATGCAATCAAGAAAAGTTCGGCGTCCTACTTTTGTGAAAGAAAAGTTGAACGCAAAGTGGTGCTTTTCGGTCTAGTTCGAGTACAGCCCGGTGCCAGAACACATAGGCACTTTGTCTGCTCAGAAGCCTACAGCTGTTGTGCTTTTCAGTTTGGTTCACTTCAGTTCTTTTGTCATTCAGGTGCTCTGCCTTATTGAACTAAATCCCCATGTATTTGGAAGTCACTGAAAAGAGGCTACATTTGTAGGCAGTCTAACTGTGCTTGTTATTGTTTGTGACTTGAAGTGGATTCGTAAGATGGTGGAATAAAATATTAATGAAAATGCATTGGAAATGTGTTAAAGCAACCATTTCTGAAATACCTAAAAAGAGAGCTTTTTTGGAGGGGAAGGAAGCACTTTAGTAGTAGTTTTTTAATATATTTATATATATATAAATATAAACACACACACAAACAAATGCACATCCTTCTAAACAGTGATAGTTTTTAATGCATCCATAGAAATCCAGCTGCAATCACAGAACTTTGTAATAAACTATCTCACTTTATTTACTGGACAGATTACTTTTCTGATCTGCAAAGAATTTAATAATGATCATAATATGTGGGAGAAATGTGCTATGCCAAACACACTGTTTTTTTGTAAATCTCTTTAATATTGGCAAGATCTAACAAAGATGCATGCGCCTATTACAGGATTTACACAATGCTAAATATTTTTAGATTGATTTCAGCAAAAGTACTCGGGGAGGACTCTTGCAAGAGTCTCGAGAGGATCTAGTTTAGCATTAATTTTATACAAATGAAAAAATACAACAAATGTAATATAATTTGAACATTTAATCTGGTTACCTTTTAACCTTTATGAAATGGTAGACCTTGCATTTTCAGTGTAATAAATGGTTTGCAGGAATTCTTTCCTAATGTAAATCTAAGGTTTTCTTCTTATAACTATTGATTCTGCCTCAGTAATTTTGAATCTCTCTCAAACATATGGTTGGAAAGAGAAGTAACATGAAGGAAATGATCAAATGATTGCATGCAGATTATTGTTGCAATTAGTTTTTCTGTTACTTGCAAATACAAGAGTATTAAACTAGATAAATGCACCTCAAAGTGACACAGAGCTCAGCTCTATCTAGGCTTTTTATTTCAGCTCAGATCTAAACATTTGTCTCCTAAGACATAAAAAACACAGTAAGACAAGGACATGCCAGCTCATACAAAACCTAGCAGGAAAAGTTCTGCTTTGTTTTGTGAGGCTTTTGGATATGAATGAAGGCATTATTAAATGTCTTAACCAAGGCTATGTAATGCACGTCTGGGCTCCCGGCACCCTTACGGGCAGAGAAAAGCTAGGATAAAGTGGCAATTGTTAACTTTATTGTTTCTGTAGCAAAACTAAATCAACGTGAAGTCATGGGCTCTGTTTTTGTTTTTTTTTTTTTAAGAAATGGAACAAAGAATAAAGTTTTCAGTTCTCCTCTGGGACAGCTTTTGAGCTGCTGGGGACAGATGAATTAGCACTCAAACAGTTGAGATAAAGTTACCAGCTGAGATAGTCTGTTTGCTCAGAGCTCTTCACTGAGGTTTTAGCTGCCTGTTTTCCGTGGGCATACATGGTCGGTGTATAAGGGGCATCTATGTACCTCACCCCCTTTGGCATTTAGGTATCTGTACCTTGGCTGAAGAGGCTCCGGTGTTATAACATTTCTTTAAGTAAACCTGACGCATTACAGCATGAGCTTATACTCTCTATATAGAAATTTATGGTGATTAGGATTTCTCTAGTGAATACAGTTTGCAGAAATGTGCTTCTAATATTTAATTTCCACCTGATGATCCTGTGTGGTGTAGGAAACATGAATGCTGCTTGATTCCCATATAAGCTGAAAGTGTATCAGGTGCTTTTAAATTTTACAACTGTGCATGGTTTCCATATAATAATCTATATTGGGCTTATCAGGGTGATGGCACAATGTCTTACCAGTGTGTGTCCAGAAGATAACTGTGCTCATAATTCTAGATCCAGTGTTTAGTAGTTACTGAGGTTTTTGAAAAGTTCCAGATAAGACATGGTAAGAGATAATAAACTAAGAAGATGGTTGTCTTCATATATCCTCTGAAAAGAATTTGATTTTTCAAATTATGTTTGCGATAACACTGAACACATAAAGACACAGATGTACTTTAACACTGTTGCTAGAAATCATAAACAATTTTTGTTGCCCTGACTCCATGATGGAAAAGAATCAGCCAACTTGTTTTGTTTGCCCTCAGGGCATGGTAAAGTGTTGTAAAGATCACAAAATTGAAAATGGCAATGAATAAGCAACTGAAAAATTTCTTTTGTGTTTCCAGAAATTAAAAGTGGTTTCTTTTCACCAGCCTAATTTTTACCCTACATTTGTTCACTTAAATGCCTCTCTGACAGATAGCCCTTCATAGCTTCATAGATGTGGCTGCATTTTTTCTGAGAGGCTCAAGGACCCGCAGCTGCAATTTTTATTGTAAACTGCAGCGAAGCATAAGGTTTGGGTTACTAATGAAACCACGCACAATTTGCTAAGACATAAAGAAGCAAGAAGCACAAGGAAATGCAAAGCTGTCTGGACAGAAAGACTCTGTTCCTGGGCTAATTAAAATAGTAATAAAAGAGTAAAAACATGTTTTAAAGAGAAAGCAAAGGAAAAACATAAAATTTCAAAGGAAAAAAAGAAGGTGTAAGTTATCAGCTGCAAGAGACAAAAGGGCTCAGGACACTTTTTTAACCAGGTAAGCTCGTTATAGAGCCGAATCAGCTTTCATTGCACAAAAAATTTCTCAGGACAGAAGGTATTTTTCCTTAAGCCAAAAGATGGAGTGCTCCATCTACTAGTTACCTCTTGTGATACTGTTGGATTACAGGATGCAATAGGAACAAGGATCTTGTTGAAAGCTGCACGCATATCATTAAATAAGACGCCATCTGTAAATTTGCTTTTCAGTTAAGAATATCACACAAACGTTCTATGAGACAATAGGATTGTACAATTTTGCATTGCATTTCACAACAGAATACGTAAAAAAGTATGAGGTCTCTGATAATTTTTTGCCAAAATATTTTGCAACTTCTTTCAAGTTTATATTAAGTGCTTATGATCTGTTACTATTAACTGTCCACGGTCTGCAAATTAAAGAAAATATTTTATCGGCATAAAATTCCTTATTCTCTGAAAATCAGGGCAATAATGAGAGATAAGGTGCCTTGAATACTGATCTCTCACCATGTGCTCCTGCACGCCTTTGGCGTCTTACCAATTTCTGTTTCTCTAGACCAACAGATCTTCCTCAGGGAAAACAGCAGGAGACAGAAGGATTCAGGCATATTTTATCACATTTAATGGTCTTACCTTGCCCTTGCTACAATTTTGAGAGTAGGAGCAAGAAAGCAAATTATGACAACGTTAGTAAATGTGTTTACAACACCTCAGCTTTTCCATGGTGCATGGGTTATGTACATTCTTTGACTTGTATAAGTAAGCGGTGAGGTGCTACACCTTTAGCTCGCTAAGGTGTGCTTACTGTTGAGTTAGGGTAGAAACACAAAAAGTTGCCATCAACTGGGGCATTGACAAGCATTTGCATCCTAGCATTTCTCATCAGTTTGTTACGCGTACGCACATATGCTAGAGGCGCTTCTGCCATTGCTTTTTCAAACTGACTAACCAGTCAAAGATTCAGGATCTTTCAGGTTGTTCTTGTAAGGAGGTGACTAATCTTAGAGTCATGTTTTTCTTTAGTGCAGTTCTGTTCATTCTGCTTTCTACATGGAAAGAAACAGCAAGCTCATATCTTTAAATTTATTTTGGTCAACAACCTCCGAAAATCTTTCTCTGTAGGCTTTTCCTCCTAGGGTTTTCCACACTCTCTGGACCCATGCTCTGTTTCATAGAATCATAGAATAGAATCATAGAATCATAGGGTTGGAAGGGACCTCTGGAGATCATCTAGTCCAACCCCCCTGCCAGAGCAGGGCCACCTAGGGCAGGTTACACAGGAACGCGTCCAGGCGGGTTTTGAATGTCTCCAGAGATGGAGACTCCACCACCTCTCTGGGCAGCCTGTTCCAGTGCTCTGCCACCCTCAAAGGAAAGAAGTTCCTCCTCATGTTGAGATAGAACTTCCTATGCTCAAGTTTGTACCCATTACCTCTTGTCCTGTCACTGGGCACCATTGAAAAGAGCCTGGCCCCCTCCTCCTGACACCCACCCTTTAAGTATTTGTACACATTAATTAGGTCACCCCTCAGCCGTCTCTTTTTCAGACTAAACAGACCCAATTCCCTCAGCCTTTCCTCATAAGAGAGGTGTTCCAGTTTCAGCATGCTTCTTCCAGTCTCTGAATCAAATCTTCGTGTCTGTTTCAACATGTGAATCCCAGCACAACTTCACACATCAAGAGACTGAATTCTTGAGCAGGCCTGGTGAAGAGGGATGTGGGGAAATGAGAGAGGGAAGTAATCAGTGACATGAATCTGTCTCTAACAGCTATTTTCAATGAAGGCAGGCCTTCATGAACCCAAAATTTCAGAGTGAGAGCAGGTCAACGGAGAAGCCACCAGCTCCTTTAGCCCCAGCACTTGAGGAAAATGTTGTGCAGATGCTTTCCTGACATAGAAACTGGCATATCCACTGCCATGGGGACCCTGCAGACGCGGTATGTGTTAGCCATGGACTGGCAAGGCACCACTTCAGCTACTTTGGATTCCAGATGTATAAGTCCGTGCGTTTAGAGAGGGTGGAGAGGATTTCCTTCACTTGCTGGTGGTTTGAAAAGCTGCTGTGCAGGCCTAAGGAGAATTGGCATTTTGCATTTAAAAAACAGGGAAGGAATTATGAGTTTTAGCATACTTTTGACCGTTCTGTTCAAAATGAGTTAATTAAACTCCAGAGATGAGGAAAATCTATTGAAACGTTAGGAACATTGACCTTTTCCTTTGACTGTCACCTTATTTAAATAATTCCAGGTTTAATTAACTGACTTGGAATGAATTGATAAAGGGCTACTGTCACTTACAATTTCTCCTCTTTGAAATGTACCAGTTCTGTGCAATTGCGATAGCCTCCTATGTTCATACTAATTATTAAAGTGAATAGTTTTAAAAGTTGGATTTTCATTTTTAAATCTTTAATAACTGGCTTATAAATACAACTGGAAGTATTTAATATGGTAATTTCTACATAACATATATATAAACACACGTATATATACAAATATATGATGGTCTATAACATTTATCTTGATCCGCCATGCTTAAAAAGTTAGATTTTTTGTTGAAGTTGGCCATAAATATAAAGAAAAGGTGTGGGCATTTGTATATCATGAATTATAATGATTCTCCATAAAGATTTAAAAGTCCCAGCTTCTCAAGCCAGGTAAGGATTCTAGCTTGAGACCCTGTGAGTTGAGAAGTACCTTCAAAATACCTGAGACAAGAATTTGGTTATTTTGATATAGTCCATAGGCTGAAGTTATAACTTTTTCTTTTTAACCTTCCTATTCCGATGCACTCACAGTAGTCTTTAGCTGGGAAGCCAAGGACTGACTGAGAAATGGGAAATTCATTACTCTCTGAGAGGTGGAGGTGTATCTTTCCAGAACACATGGATGATACAGCCTTGGGATATTTTGTTCTGAGACTGGCACAGCTCTGCTGGCAAAAAAAAAAAAAAGCCTCTAGGGTAGTAGTAGCAGCACAACTGCACTTCTTCTGGTTTAATAAAGTTGACTTTCTTATTGAGACCCTGAAATGCTGTTAAGCTAGTTTCACTGGTATAAATAATATTCACAGGCCAACTGTTCACAGGTAGGGATCCTGGTATTGTACACTGCCAAAGTGCTCATAATGCAGATCTGGCCTAAGGTACCAAACTAAGTAATACATCATTAAGTCATCTGTTACTGAAAACCCCACTAGAGACTCTGTGGAATATCTTAGTCTGAATCTCTAAGGTCAAGCAGTATCTTCATTTTGTGGGTCATAGGTAGGACCATTGCAAAAGACGTATCCAGAGCCAACACCCAAAAAGGATCCAAAACATCTAGCCACTGCTAAAGTTGGATGGTCCATTTACAGTAATATCCTGCGGCCTTGTGTGAAAATGTATAGCACACACCTCTTCCCATGCTTTTGGTAGAAATACTTTTTGGGATGCCTGTCAGCTCAGGGAGGCTGAAGCTTGCAAAAATGGTTCTTATGCACAGGCAAGAAATGTACAGAAAGCCAGATCTAAATGTATTAGATCAATTACATTTTCACGGAGTATACTGCTTGTGTAGTGACGTGAACTGGGCTCTTTTGACACACATTCAATAAGAAGGGCTCTATATGTCTTTCTGTGCTTTTTCTGTGCTGCTATAAAAAAGAGGACTTCTCCCTGGCCCTAGAGACGAGTGGCATGAACTGGACATCACTCACACTGCTGAGAGCTAGATATCAGAGCTGGATGTCACTCACACTGCTCAGAGCTTGCACCCTCCAGAGCAAACTGGCCATGTCTACATTACAGAGCCCTGTGTTTTCCCTTGGCTCCAGATCATGTCCCTTGGGCCATAAACCAGATTTTTTGTTTATGTATTGATTTATTTTCAGTACAGAGCACCAGAGTTGCTATGAAGACCGTGTTGCAGCCTACAGACAAAAGGAAAGTGAGGAAAGTCAGGAGCACAAAACTGAGGGTAAGTGAGATACACAGGGGTGTCTGGAAGTGCAAAGCCTGCTAAGATACTGTGGTAGGAAGATAAAGGGAATTAAACTGATACACCCTTGTCCAAATTGCCTTTTGAGGTTGATTTCTAGAGTAAGAAATTCCCCATATTGTGGTTGGAAGAGAAGTAGTTTGAGTAGTTGAAAACATATCTGGGAGGCAGGTGACAATTAAAAGTGTGGGCAGCAAGAGCAGAATGCCCTGTCCCTCTCTCTGTTCCTGGGCCCTCTTCCATTTAACTACTGGCAAAGCTTATCATCACAGTCGTCAAGATTTCCAAAATCATTTAAACAATCCTCCTCATCTTCTTTCACTGTCTAGCTCTCCTTAAATATAAGTACATGATAGTGTGTGTACATATGTATAACTGTGAAATACTATATGTAAATAATACCATATATGTGCATACTATTATGTATGTATGTGTTGATGTATATGCATGCATATGTGTGTAATTTGCTAGATTACTTTGAACTGTCAAATAAAGGTGCTTGTGTTTATTATTCATGACTCAGAAAGGCAAAGAAATAGCCTAAGGAAGAGCAAAGAGAAATGCAGAGCTTACAGAAAACACATCTCAGTTTTATAGATGGGGATTTCAAAACATACTACTTGCTTTATAGTATATCCATATCATGAACCATCAATTACAATAGTCAGGGAAGTGATACCGCAGCTTAATGACATAGCACATTATTATCTGACCTAAAGAGCTGTGAGACATAACCTCCATCAAACCTGCTCTTATTATCACTTTGTACTTTCTGATCACGCGGAATGGATTCTCTGTCTCCTTGTATAACTTGCAGGGATTATTTCGTAATTTGCTGGTGTCACTTGCTGTACCTCATCTTTTGCCTGATGAAAGAAAACAGAAAACCAACTTCATTAAACAGTAAATAAAACTCAGGATGAAGACAAAACATCTAGCATGGATGCTGGTAATTAGTTTCTTGTTACAAATGGATGTTTTGAAAGAAAGGCTTAATGGTTAGGTTTT
>VYZM01009444.1:9664-46713 GCA_013398915.1 Dromas ardeola | reverse complement strand
TTTTTTTTTTTTGAGATAAAAGCCTCATGCTCTGTTATTTCAGTCCATCATTTACTTGCATTGCCATACGTACTGATACAGCACCAGGACTCCAATGTGTTAACTCCTGCACAAAAAGAACAAAAGCATATATCCTGCTACATAAACCTCTAGTAAAGAATAACATGCAGGATTCATTACACCAAACTTTAGGCAATCAGCTGAAGTGCCTGTGTTTCTAATCACCCCAATGACCATAAGCAATTCCTGTCAAAGACAGATGAATCATCATCTCTGGAGAGCAGCTATGACCTGGTCTACTTCTTTCTATTAGCGATGGGAATAAATACTCTGGCTTTGTGCAAGCAATAGAAAAAACTCTTGAATAACTCTTGAGAAAAGCCAGTCCTTTTTTCCTAAGGTGAGTGGCCGAGATGTCAGCTGAAGTGGTCTTTGAAAATAGACGTTTGACAGTTTAAACTCCTTCAGGCTGACTTGCTTGGGCAAGTCAGGGTACTTTGTGGGTTGCACAGTCTTTGTGTCCTGCTATGTCCTGTAAAATCCGTAAGGTTTTGAGGGATACCTTTAAGGTCACACAATCGCTGTGTGCATCTAGTTGGTTTTGATGGTGAGGAAATCACTAGAAAGTGTGGAGGGACCAGAATAGTTGTTGACTGGCATAGACTGTTTGGGGAATTTGTGAAATCTCCATAACTGAAATTTTTAAGAGCAAATTGGATAAATTTGTCAGGGCTGTATTAGGTATAATTCATCCAGTCCTGCCTTCAGTCATGGCTATGGGTCTATAAACGCATAGACTCACCGTGTTGCTGCTGCTATATAAGAGCCTGCCTCTTATTAACAGAAAATAAATTGCAGCCTGGGTAATCTAAAGCTTGACTTGGGGAGTTAACGTCCTATTTGTGAAAGAGATTGGAAGAAAAAGTAAAGCTATGTGGCTGTATGAAAGCAATGCTGTTATTCTGCTTATGCAGAAGGTGAAGCAGGCAGCGTAGGTAGACTTACATTACCAAAGGTCAGATAACACAGATCAATTTGTGTTACACTGCTGAGAGCCAGCTGCCTCTGGAGCTAAGCTGAACATCCACACCACACAGTGTTTTTCCTTGGGTCTTCTTCAGACTTGTGCGGTGTCCATGGCATCCTCCCTACTTAGCAGTTAAGCGGTGTGGCCAGAGACTCACTGCCCAAGGTCACTTCATGGTCTTCTATTATTTGTCAGTAGATGCATATCCAGGGAGTATTTCAAGGCTCCTGACAGTCCATGCTCCTGACCCCTTATCCTCCTGCTGGCAGTTCTTTGATCAGCAAAGGAAACATTTTCCACATCCATTATAAACAAAAACCAAAACTCAATGCCACAACGCTTCTAGAATAGGGTACCCTGTGTTGATTTGGTAATTACGAATATTACTTCACCTCAAACCTGAAATTCTGGAAGGAAAACCTAATGTTATTCCTGAAGGTTAACAGTAGCCTATGGATACTCCTTCACTCCGTCTCTCCTCCACTCTGCAATCCACGCAGATCTCTTTGAAGGCAATATAGACAAGGAACTCAGACATCCTTGTGTCCCTCCTTCATCTTCTCCCCTCCACTGTGCATGACTGGAAAAGGTCTGGTTATCCCTAGCTGACATTGGAGAAGACTGATTATGTTCATTGTGTCCCCAGTCAGCATTTCAGTCATGGGTCAATAGATTTTGGGGTGTTACATATTGTGAATCACTTCTTAATCACAGATGTTACTTCTCTGTTCCCCTCTCGTTTTTGTCTGCAAGAATCGCAAAGAATTTCTCTCATTATCTTCCACTCATGTCAGATCTACTGGATGTGACTCATTGAGACCTAAATGTATTTCAGGTTTCACAAGAGGAATTGCTGAGAGCGTGTAGTGGGGGCATGACTCTGCTCCTGTGGAAGTCAGTAAGTTTCACAGTTGACTTCGCTTGAAAGACAGCTCAAGCCAAAGCTCAATGCTTTTGAAAACCATACCCTACATATTTAAATTCCTCCACTCTTTCTTCATGAATTTGATTTTCATAACAGTTTTCCTTCTTCCTCTGGGATGACACTACCTACTATCTCCATGAAACATTATAACAAAACAATTTAAAAAATAATGATGTCTGTGTCCTTTTATCACCACTTCAATCTATAAATGATTTCTACTATCTCTTGAAGTCTGTACTGTCTCATAATATTATGTCTTGTCATTGGTTTATTTCATTGCTTCCCTGAGTGTGTAAAGATATATATTGGTATAATGAACTTCGTACTTCGGAGTGCTTCCTACAGAGCTATTTGGAAATCAAATCAAAATACAATCTTAATGAATTGAATATTTAAGAAAAATTATTGATACGCTAAAATACTAGTGTTGCGGGATTCATTCACATGGCTTCTAGCATCATGTTAAAAGCAAGACAACTTGCAGCATTCATTTTCTTCTGATATAAATAAAAGCATGATAATGCCATGTTAGTGGCACCTGTAACTAAATTAATACCGGCTGAAAGCTGTGTTACTTTTTGTGTTAATTGGTAAACAGCTAAACATAGTTCAGGTACATTCACAGTTCTTCCATTCCACAGAAAATGTTATGTCATAGCCTTTAAGTTTGTCTTATGCGTCTCCTGAGAGTCGGTAAGAACAGCCTGAATACCGCCCGAGCCAAACTGCCTGGGAAATCATGTAGGTAAGGTTGGTCAAATCGTAGAAAGCGACTGAAAAAGCTCAACTCATGCTCATGGTCAGTACTGGAGCTTCTCTTGTCTTCACCTCCCCCCCGGCAGCTCATGCCCCATGGTTAACCTGTTAAATTTCAGATAAGGCTTTTGATGTGGAGGTTACAGCTGTTGCTGTTTAACTGAAACCCAACTGTATTAATTACTTAGTATCTTTGATACATAATACATTACTTATATTGTGAATGAGTAGCGCACCATAGCTGAACCCGTCTGAAGTCTGGGTGGTGAAATCAAGTCAGGAGAAGGACCAGAAGGCCTTTGATGGTTTACGGGATGGTGTGCTCACGTTCAGGCTCAGCGTGCCTGCACGGCTCCACCTTCTGTGCTGTGCTGATGCCCGACACCTGTAACCTTAGTGACACAAGATGCAAAGTTTTCAGTGAATTGGAAGAGACGAGCTGAAAGACCCAAAATCAAACTTCCCTTTTACTCAGCTCAAAGTCACCGTGACAGATGGAAAGGTTCAGCTTGAGCAGAGAGACAGCATTGCCTTGTCCCAGGTGGGAACAGAGACTCAGATCTAATGTATGGAAATCACTGAGGTCTTTCAACTGGTCCAGACTAAGAAGGAAGTGGTACAGGTAATGTCAAAGATTCTCTTAAACGGAATTAGGCAACATACCCTCACCCTGAAATGGAGATAAACTTATCTGAGAGGATTCATGGGCTCTAGGGCTTCACTATATCCCAAGAGCAAGCCCTCAGATACACACACGTGAAAGTAAAAGGAAGATGAAAAGACCCGATGTGCCAGGCATGCTGGCTGAAGATCCATTTATATAGTCACTTCTGCCTTGTTGCCCAGTTCACCCATTATTTTCTAGATATGCTTTTAAATGCAGCCTTCATGTAGGACATTCACATTTTTATTTGTATAAATGTCATTGCAGGTTCAAACACTCAACTTCAGGATCTGTTATCTACTTCCTAGTCCAGTGAATTTTTTTTATATATATATATATATATATATAAAAAAAAAATATGAGGTAGTACAATTTGAAGAGGTGATATTGAGAGAAAATATCCAAAAATATGCCATACCAGTGCATATGGTTCTCCCTTAGATAGGAGGAGGAATTTGAATTAATATTACTGCTGCTGATCAGAGGAAGAATATGGACTTGACTTTCCCTGAACTACAGAATAGGATAGTATCATTTTGCCTTGGTTTTCTTAAAAAAATGACCGATTTGGTGCCTCAGCCAAATTGAGAGCTCAGGATCATAAATAAGGAATAGTAATAGATCTCTCTCTTCACCTTAGAATTAAGCATGAATTTTTAAGGACTGATGCATCCTTCTATTTCTACTTGACTATTTTAGTCCTCTCCCTTTTTCATGTGCAGTCTTCTTCATATTTCTCCTGAAACTCTTTGGATTTGGAACAGAGTGGTCCAAATTAGTAACAGAAATATCAACAGGTGTAAATACCAATGGGTGACTATATGCCACAGTTAGCCCCTACATTATTGTTATTATTTTTCAGACAGAGAAAAATATTCAAGTAAACTTTTAGCGACCAAAATGCTGCCTAACCAAATCTCAGGAATTCTATGAGGAATCTCCGTTCAGAAGAACAAAACCTCATCCATCACTGTGGTGATCAAACTTTCTGTAAGTGGTCACTAAACAAGAGATTTCAAATAGAGTTGTAACTTCTTCTTTTTCCTAGATGTCCTGTCTGAGCCACTATGCAACAGGTCACAGAGAGGCTGGAAATTCCTAGTTACTTCTATGACAATAGCAGCTGTACTTTGGGCCTATCCAACACCAAAATGCCAAGCCCTCAGCGAACAAAAGAAAAAAAAATCCAATACTTGTGCATCTCTGATTGGCCCCTTGAAATCAGGAGAAAATTAGACCTAAAGTTTTTTGTTTCATCTTTTTTCTGTCTCTGAAATGGGAGTGTGACTTGGGTCCTCTTATAAGGAAATTACGAGGTGGCATCTATTAACATTTGATCATGACAGTGATGGAAAAGCTGACGACAGTGACAGTTCTGTCTTTAGAAAAGTGTTTGAAACATTTAAAGAAAGTTCTTAAACTCACTTTCACCCTGCTAATACGTTCAGCAAAGTTCGATATCCTTGACATGCATCCATTTACTGCACGGTGCTATCGCAGGGTGTTAGGAGCAGTTGCTGTGCCTCACTCAAGAAGAGGAGGCAATTTGGCACCATAAAGTTACCGCAGAGAAGTGTTGTAGATTGTAATTACTTCATGTTTGCTTCTGTGTTTTGACACCACCAGGTGAGAGGTGTTGGTGGTGTGCACGGCGTAGTTGTCCTTAAATATAACCGAGCTGAATGTCTGATGAAGTGTGGGGTGGTGGCTGAAGAAAAGATAAAGCAAACTAAGCACGCAGAGTCAGACCTTTAAAAAACAATCTTGATGTAAATGAGGAGAGGCTTTGTTAGTAGATCAGCAGATTGCAGAACTGTTCAATCCCCAAACAGTTTGTAATGAAAGCATTTCATGCTATGCTACTGTAGCATGATAATTTTTATCCTATGGTTTTATTGCTGAAGCTGTGATATTATGTGTGTGCATATATGTACCCATACAGACAAGCCTCGTGTAATGACATTAATGTAAATAACAATAAATATGTTTTCAACATCATGCAGCTTGCAAAAAATGAGGATTGTATCTAGAAATGCATTAGGTCTACAAAAAGAGATTAATTTTTGGAGCATTTATTGTTGTTGTTATTATTATTATTTTTATTTCTAAGCCTCACTAGACTTCATTCTTTCAGATAAAAACATGCATATCAGCTTTGCAGTTTGATTGCCTTATGGGCATAAAGCTTTGCATATTTACTGCCCATGAATCATACAAGTATGTGAAATCCAGTGAAGATTCAATTTTTCCTGCTAGATGCACCTCTAGCCGTTTAATTAAAATATGTATTATTAATAAAACTAGATTTAAGTCATATTTTTTACAGATATGACTGAAACATTAAGGGCAAATTGTTTCATACTTTCATAGTAATTTGCTTTTAATGTTTTGTGCCTTAATCAAGGTAATCCTAGGATAAGGTTTGTAGTGCTTGTGACTTCATGATGTTTAAGTTACTTAAAACAGATTTAAGAGTGTTCCAAGACAAAGTCACATTTACTTATGAAATTTTTGCTGCAAAGGGAACCCTATGTAACAGCAAAATGCAATAAAACGTACCTATTTAGAAAACGGTGCTTGGTGCACATATTGCAGTCTATTATATTCATCTTCACTAAATATGTGTCGGGTTATTGTTTTATTCCAACCATTGTGAAGCCTTTAGATGTCACAGTTGCCCTGTTCACCCAACTTACCTTCCATTTAGTGGTAAATTTTCCTTGCTCTCCTGTAAGGTATTGTACGTAACAGTACTGGTAGCTGCGGTGTAACTCATTTACGCGTACCTGTTGGTAGGGGATCAATAATACTTTCTGCTTCGTCTTTTCCTGCCTGCCATTTAATTCTGCATACGTGTGGCTGTTTGTGTTCAATGGAGCTTTTGGCTGCCACAAGCTTATTAATTACTTTTAAGAAATATTTTAATTTTTAATTTTAACTCCTTAGATCTTTTAAGCCTAATGGAAGCGTGAACAGTGGGAATTTGAGAGGATATCGTCCCTGAGAGGGCTGTAAAATTTAATTAAAGCATATCACTCAATTGTGATAAAAAATTTCCAATATGAAAGTCTTAAGTATATTTGCCAATCAGAGAGGAAGCAGTGATTGTGAATAAGGGGAAGAATTTATATGTTTTACATTCAATTAAGTCTTTTTTTGGTCTGTGAAGTAGCACTGTATTTCTGTGGACAAGTCTGTTGGAATCGGTGTTTTATTATTTCATCCCATATTACTGAAATTAGTACACACCAGGAAGTTTCCTTGACACTACAGGTGTACATAACACTTTGGGAGTTGAGAAAAAACACAGGGAAATCTGACAGAGGTCTCCAGCGAGGAAACCACAGGTCTGTCATGAGGCCAACCTCCAGAAAACTCGTGAAAACTACGGGAGAGAAGACTCCAATTTTATCTCATTTTAGCACAAAATAATAATACTATAGAGCAAAAAAAAGTAAGTGTTTGCAGCGAAAATGCAACCAATTTTTAGAAGTCAAGTACAGGAAAATCGTTTGTATTCTAAAGTACGCTTTTGCCACACAGTTATACCTACATATAGAAAGTACACCTTATACTTTTCATATAGTAATGTGTTGTTGATTTTCATAATTATTCTCTCTGCTCTGACCATTTAAAGGGCAATTTGACAATATGGGATATAACAAATAAAAATAACATATGTTAGTATAAGGAATAAAAATAGTTTAAAAAATCTTGACTCATGCCTTTTAATAAAAAGCACAAAGCTTGCTGAAATATCCACTCAGTACAAACCAGACCAAAATGACGCATGTATTTTCTTTTTGTTTGCCTACTTGGTTTTTGAACCTTCAAGGGTCTCATATTCAAACTTTTCTATACAAATGTATAATTAGGAGAACATTTATGCTAGAAAAGGAAAATCAAGATTCCCACCTAATGACTTCTGAAACTGGGGCTTTAAGAAAAACTGTCATGAGAATGACAATAACGTTTTAAGAGTAGCAGTGCTGGCCTGACTGCCAGATCTCTGGTCGAACACTTATTTCCATAAAATAAAAGAGAGTATGCATTCTCTATATGGATAAAATAATATAAAATTACAGGTACCACAAAGACAAAATGTATTCAGGAGTACCAATTTGATTTGTTACTGGCAAAATGTTCTTTGCCGTGGGGAGTCACACAGTAAAAAAGCAAGGCATAGTCTTGGACATCTAAAACTGTGGTGCAAAGTAATCATAATCAGAAGTGGTATTATAATGATATGTCTGCTATATAACTGTGTACACTGTTATCTTAACATTACCAAAAATACAGGTAAGATATTTTGTAAAAAAAAAAAAAAATGCTGACGTGTTTCCTCAACTGAATTGTTCATAATAATATAGAGATAATCTGTTACATTTGCAAAATATACAGCAGAAACACCACACCCACTACATAAATATCATAAATAATATTCTGAAATATATATTCTAAAATATATATTCTAAATTCAGAAGACATTTAGTTTGTCATACTTGTACCCATCTTTTCTGTGTTTCTATGTTTGAATGACTAAGTTGATCTCTCACGAGTGCTAAAGGATGGTGAAAATTAAACTCGCATGCCTAACACCTTTTGGGAAATTTCAAAATAAATCTTTCATAAACATTCATTTTAGAAATTTATTCTCATACAGTTTTACAAAGCAAAGCTCCTGTTTCATTTTTACTTTTTATTGCAAAACAAAGAGTCTTTAAAATGGACGTATTTGTTTAGAGTAGAGAAATTACATATTCCCCATTCACCAATAACCCCTAAAAATCCACATTACTGTTTTAGTAGTAGTACATAAATTCAAAATTGGATCAACTCACAAATATTTGTGATATGTTTGAGGACATTGGTTAAAAAACAAACAAACAAACAAGAAAGTTAAATTCATTATATACATTGTTTTGTAATGAATTACTCCTCTAAGTCTACTTTGTAGATGATTTGTCATTGTTTGAATTACTGTAGGAACTTCAGACTTTTGGTGCAAAGCAGTAAAAATGTTATTTTCCTACCAAATGCAGCCTTGAAAATGCAAAGGAATACGAGATAAATCCATCAAAAAGAAATTATGCCATTGCAATCACACCTATCAGACAATTATTTTCCTTTTCTATTGATGTCTGCACTGGTTTAGATGAGGATATCATATTGCAGGTGTCCCAACAGTTAACATTTTCCATTGTCAAATATACCTGAGAATTTCAACTCACATCAAGATTTTTCCCTAGCAGTAGAACTGGAAATACAATGCTTTTTTACTGAATATGAATAAGGCACAATTATTAAGTCAAACTACTGTTTATAACTTCATGCATTGACTTTGCCTACTGATTTAGTTCCAGATTTTGGAAATTCTTTCATCTCAGCACTGCTATTTTACCACAGATCTTACTGCTATTGTTCTGGGTTTTGGCGCAAGTATGACTGTATTTATCTCCATGATTCGTCATTCTGTTATCTGGAAACTTAGACAGAAGAAATGAATTCTTGAAATGTCCAGTATTCTGATTAAATCTATGCACACAAAATATTTCATCTTTAACATGACTGTCAGATTAGCAAATCTGTTTCATTCTTGCTGGTTTTCTCCATTAATATTACCCCAGTACTATTGTAAAGAAAAATCATGTTTGATGTTTAAATTCTGTTTCTACACTGTTTAACCTAACTACATGGAAAAGTGTTATTAAAAGCTAACACAGCAAAGAATAAGTGAAAATACTAAAATAACACTGATATATGTGGTGAATAAAGGCTACTCCTTTTCCAAATGTTATTTATTATTTAATATCTGCTAATAGCTGAAATAGAAGGTGAGCGACAGTTGGACAGGCAGGCAGAGAGACAGCAAGTACAATTTGGCAAAAGAATTTGGATGGGATTCATCTAACCAACCACAGACGTCTACATCTGAATAGTCCTTCCTAGAGCCAATAGAAAGAAAGAAAAAAAGGCACTTCCAGGGTGAGATCAATTTTATCCTAAAGTAGACATCTACCAAAGATCAGATGACCAATGCCCTAGAATAACTTATTTAGATGCTTCTTTGTAGACACCTACATAGTAGACATGTAGACCTAGGTGGAAATTATATCCTCCCTTCTGTTCATATGGAATGGTAAAATCTTTATTTCATTCAATGTTTTTATACATGTTCTTTTACTCTGAAAAAGGGACAATCGGTCATTTTCTCTCACGACAGTCATTCCCCTCTGGAAAAGCAAGAAAGAGCAGCTGCAGATCAAAACTTTGCTGGGACTGAGTGAAGTCCACTGAAGTCTTATGAAGGTGGAGCGGAGATCTCCCATGTTTTGGTTTTTTGCTGCAATAGTCCCTCTAGTTCATTTCTCTTTAAGCAGTGCACTGTTTAGAGAACAGGTTCCACCACTAAATTGGCTGGCCAGAGGGATTATATCGTAGGTCACAGGAGTAAAACGGTATTAGTTATTCACGTTTAGCAAGTGGAAGGCATTTGCCTGTTGCTAAAGAGGTGTCCGCTGTTTTTACTGATCACACAGCGGTATTGGCAATGAGTGCACAAATCAATACACACACTATTCCTCCTTGTACAGCAAATTTTATTGCACTGCTGGTATTTTTGACCTCTGGGAGTGAACTCAATGCTTTTGGTGGGCCCATGGGGCAAGCATATTTGTAAAGCGCTGCACTAATTCACTGCGGGAACAACTTTCTGCTCTAATAGAACATACTTTTGGTAAAATCAAAGAGTGTCTGCTCCAAACATCCACACATAAAAGAAAACAAATTGTTCCATCAATAGTGGAACTAATGAGTTTATTTTCCATTGGATTGTTTTTTGTGTGACCCATACCTTTCTACTATAATAATCTTCCATCCAGGAGACACTCTCACCATAACACCTTATCTGTCCGTCATACCATGAGAGCTCTAGCGTACTCTCAGTTGCGCACTGTGCCCAGCCCCCTCGCCAAAGCACTCTGTGAATTGTCTCGTAACCCCTGCTGCAGAGCAGAAGATGGCATCCCTCAGCTGTTTGTCTGGAGCGTACATTCATGCTTGTTCACTGACCAGAAAACAAGGTATGTGTGGCTTTGCCTGTTTCTCTGTGGAAGGATTCCTCCATTATTTCTACCTCTCCTTTCCCACTGTATGAAAAAAAAATCTTTGCAAGTTTTTACATATTTGGACTTAAATTCTAATGGCAGTGCCAATAGAAGGACAGATTTCAGATGAATATATAGCAAAGAGTCCTCCTGGGAAAATGGGCGGGGCAATGGCACAGAGAACTGTGGGATATTTGTCTGGCTATTGCCTTGTCATCTTTTCTTACATTCTCTTCTGCAGAGCTGGTTTGGCACTTATCTTTTCCCAGTCATTGACTCAAGAAGAACAGCTTTTCATGGGCTGACAGACCATACAATGGTTTAGTCATAAGATGCCGAGTACAGTAATTTCAAGAACTAGTCACTAGGGCTATACTTGCCTTTATTTAGGCTCTAGGGTTATGTAAGCACCATGAAGTCAAGTATGCTTATTAATGGGATTCATCTGACCAGAGGTAGATATCTACTGCAGAGATACATACACATGATATAGTGACTGAAGGCTTGCTATATGTGGAAATAAAGCAACATAATTCATTTTATTCTAATGCCAGCATCAAAACTTATCTGATGTATAAAGGTCTGGGAGTACCTTTTTTATACTGCTGCCTCTGAAGTGCCACTAGACGTCACTTATAAATTTAGGGTGCAAGAGTTCAATCCTGAATGCCTCCAGTTCTTTGGTAGGAAGCCTAAACTGAGCCCGAGCTCAGGCCGCCTACGAGTCTCATTTGTCTTTGTAGCAGGTGGCACTGGGGAACTCTTAGGAAGAAACCCCATCCAATTTTTTCTGACTAGTGTTGGCCAGGCACCACCGCTGGCCTTGAAATCACTACTGAGAAGCAGAATCACAGAATCATTTAGGTTGGAAGGGAGCTCACAAGAACATCTGCTCAAGTATGGTCACCTAGACCAGGTTGCCCATGACCATGTCCAGTCAGTTTGTGAGTATGTCCACAGATGGAGACTTCATAACATCTCTGGGGAACCTGTGACAGTGTTTGAGATCCTTACAGTAAAAAAGTGTTTTCTTGTTGTCAGAAGTATCTGTGCCCCAATTCTGTCTGACAAATGAAACTAAGAAGACCAGTTCTATTTCATAGGCATTAAAGGCTTTGTGAGTTAATTTAGATCTATGATAATGGCAATTGATATACATATACATAGATATATACATTTAAACATATTATATCTGAAATGTATATGAATAAACATACATATAAAATCTACCTATTTAGGATGTTATGGTTTATATATAGTATCTTAGAAAGCTACATCCCACCTTAAATCTCAAAGAAAAACACTTAGCTTAGCTTAAGTCAAACCCAGACCTTCCTGCATTTCTCTGAATGTAATTAAAATGCATGTAAAATATTTCCTATTAATAAAATGTATCCATTCCAGGTATTTAGGATTTAAGGTACCATGGAGAATGAGTATTTGATAACTTTGATAAATTAGAATGAGATCTGACACTGTGTCCAGAATACATATGATATTGCAAACGAAGGTCACTAACAGCTTTGTTTCAAATCTATGCAAATTGTAATGTATCAATGTACTGTAACGAACCACTCAACTCTGACTGTCACATAGTTCCCTGTATTTAACCCAATTATGTCTCCCATTTTGACCCTGATCCTTTTTTGATCCCTTTCTTTGGGGCTTGAGAGTATATGTTTGGAGTACAAGTATTGCTTGACTCTGACAAGATGCATTGAAGGAAATTCTGGTTACTTATAAGGAAGAAATTCTGCGCTGTGAGGTTGGGTAATCTCCATCCTTGGAGATACTCAAAACTTGCCTGGAGACATAAGTAACCATAACCTGGAGCCATAAGAGCCATAAGTAACTTTGAAGCTGGCCTTGCTCTGAGAGAAGGGCCGGACTAGTAGCGGTACCTTAAACATAAATTATTCTGTGAATTTATATGGGGGAAGGGAGGAATTAGGGACAACATATATCCCCATCCTCCCTTGTTTTCACCTGCTTCAAATTCTATCCAACCCCTTCCATTACAAAGGCAGCTGTTTCCAGTACAAGCGGGTAGGTAAAGGGCTTCATGCAGCAGGAATGGTCCTGGCCAGGATGTATTGCCAGGTGCAGCAGAGCTTTTGCCCTTTAACAGGGCCATAGGAGTCCCAACAAGTAGGTCAGTAGTTTATGTTACTGCTGGCTTCCAGATTAAACCTATGCAGGTGTTGTTGACAGTGGTACCCTGGCAGCCCCTTGGCCCTTTGCAAACCTAATAGTTTATAACAACAAATTCAGATGTAAAATTTACCACCTAGTCCTCAATAACTTTGCTATAAGAAACCTCCAGCTACCTAAGAAAGACTGTAGAAAGCAGTGGAGAACACAGAAATAAACTGATATATATATATATATATATAATTATACATCTGTACCAACCAAAGAGGAAGGATGGAGCCCACACAGGTGAGCGGACATCTTTGCCATGTCCCAGACTGATGCTGGATAAAACCCTGGCCTGGTCATTTGGGACAAAAAATGTACTGAACTGAAGTTTCTATCAAGAGAAAAAGAAAACACTCAATAAAGGAGAGATGACAACTAAATCTCTGATTAGTCTTACAGCAGAACTGATCTGGTCAAAATGGTCAGGGAGAAATAGGTACTCTAAATGTCCTTGTGTCCCTGCTGCAACATGCAGCATAGATTATATCAGCTGTAGAACATGTGCTATGCTAACATGTATTATGTTAGCACGTCCTAAATTTTAATTAATTTGAGGGCTAGAAGGAAAAAAAGAAATTGTAATCCGAGAAATTCTGGGGTTTTTTTTGAAGGAAAAATATAAGGAAGAAGCAGACATCTGTTTGTCATTGATTCAGTGGTTCAGAATTTGCTGCCTAAGAGAGTAAGAAAGCATTAACAGAATTCCCTGAGACAAACAAACTTACATTGTCATTGAATCCATGTGGTGTTGAAGAAAAACAGATGTGCAATCATCTAAGTGTGAGAGAAACAGGTCTCTAACTCCAAAAAGAAAGAAAAAAGTGTGGTTCCAAGACTTCAGGTTTCCATTCAGAGGCTGGCCAAGCGTGGTTCTTTAGCATGTGACTTTACCAGGTTGTTTCAATAGTGCAGAGAGCCAGGTGTGCCTCCTTCCAAAGGATTTCTCTGTGTTTCCTGGGTCCTGAGCATCCTTCTGCCACAGTTTCTAGACTGCCTGTTCTTTATGCGGCCACAATTTACAGTGTTTCCAGGAGTAAATTGTTCCAAAGACGTGCCCAGCCTACTTCTGCACTCCAGTAATCTGACAATAGATGTAGGTTTAAATCTATTGCTCATCGCAAACATTGCAGCAGCCACGTGTTAGCGCAACTGCACTCACCTCCGGACCAAAGAGCTGCAGCCATAAAAGTCTTTACATTTCATTGTATTTGGTCATGTCTGACATTTGCTGGTTTTTACTTTCCCCATTGTAGCTAAATATTATTCAAAATTGAATTTAATTTGCAGTTGGGTTTTTTGTGTGTTGTTTTGGGTTGGTTTTTTTTTTAAATAACGACAGTAGAAATTCCTGTCCTGTTAGAAGTGTTGATATGCAGAATTGGTGACTACAAGGTCATCTGCTCTCTTGAGGTCACCAGGCCCTTCAAACCAAGAGAGTATGGGTTCAGTTCTGCAAAATCTTGGAAATGGCTCATTCCCAGAGCATTTTGTATTCATCACAGGAAAGTTTAAAGCCTTCTCTGCTGAATAAGCCCTTATATCCAGTTATGTCACTGGCTATAGCGCTGCTCTGCAGGATTCACATTTTCAGGGAAAATAAATTAAACTTCTCTCCATAAGGGACAATTAAACATTGAACATATGGACATTCCAACGTTTTGGTCTTCTTTTGTTTTTCCCCATTAGGAGGTGTAAACACAAATAAGCATAAAAAAATTAAAGTGCTTTTCAAAGAAAAATGCTGAAAACTGAAAGAGTACGCTGCTGCAGTAGAAATACATCAGGTTAATGCCATTTTTAGATTCCTCACAGAAGCAGCTGGACAGCTTTTAAAATAAATAAATAGAAAGTTGTTTTAGAAATAGGATCTTAACTATAAAATCATCAGTTTGTTATCAGAGAATGTCAAATCCCACGAGCAAATGTCCAGCTTTATATTTCTTTAATAGTTGGAAGTACCGCACAGCCTGAATTGGGTCAAACTGCTTTTAACCTGGCTGAAAAAAAATCTAAAGATGGGATTGTTCAATTCTATCAATTCTTCATTTCCTATTACCAGAAATCCTGTTTGGGGGTTTCAATATGTGAAAGGTAAAAAGATCACAAGGCAACACAGAAGCAGGTAAATATTGACAGATTCAAAGCACATACTGGTGCCCTACCGAGAGTTAAAACAACTGCCTGTGCTGCTCAGGGACCAAGTCAATCCTATGGATGGGAGCTGTCAGGGTAAAACTTTCGCCGTTTTCTCATTTTTGCTATATAAATGTGTTCCTTCTATTAGATTTCTTTATCCCTTTTAGCCTTTCTAAATGACAATTAAGTCTGCCTACCCTATCAATAGCAGGTAATTTATTTGTTTCTACAGCTGAGCCTGACCTTCATTGATTTTATTGGAGTAATTTGCTGGAAATGATTTTTTAATGTTAGATTTATTACAGAGGCACTTCATTGTCCGATAAATGAAGTAAATTGTATTTTAAAAGTAGCAAAATGAAAGAACCACTGAAATTTGAATGAGTTTTTTACAAGTGTATTAGCTCAAAAGGTCCCTCATGCATCTCTTGTGCCGATTCCAGCTTGCAAACAAGAGATTTTATTCCAGGCTTGTGTGTGCTTGCTTCCCAAAAGCATAAGCAGAGAAACAGATGTGGGTGCTGGGAGCAGCGGGGCTGCAGGGTCACTGGCCGTCCGTGGTGAGGGACTGTGCCCTCCCCGCTCAGCCCCACTTGCCCTGTGTCCGCTCTCCTCTGGTTCAACGGGGCTGGTACTCGGTACTGAGAAAGATGTTGAAAACGAGCCTTGTGATTTGTTGATGCATTTCTCCTTTCATTGCTTGTCTTCCCCAGTTTTCGAACCTCTTCCTTGCTCTGCTTTAACTGGCCACAGTTGGGAGCAGGATTTGTGACTTGCCCACCTTTTAGGTCTGCTTTCTGTAGTGGCTTGATTGCTTTGCGTAAAGACAAACTCTCCTGGAGAACAGTAAATTACAAATTGCCACCTCTACCTTTCAGTGTAGTTAAAAGCCAGATTCTTAGCTGAGTATGAGAGGCATAAGTTTCCATTGTGTTTAGATGAAAACAAAAGGATTTGCTATGTTGTGCGCACTTCATCTTTTAGGTGCTTTTGCGCAGGCAAAATGTTGCCGCACTACGCTGTACCACGCAAAGTTCTCTTTCAAGAGCTTCCTCGGAGGCACCGCATCTCCCTGCTGTCTCGGTGAAGGGCTCTGCCTTCAAGACATGGCTGCAGGCCTGCAGGATGGACAATGATGCTGGGCAGGACTGGAATTCCCTGGGCTCCTGCATGACACCTCTCTCCCGCTGCCATCCCTGCATGGTGGAACGAACGTACGACCTTTGCTGCCATCGTGTTGCCCATGCCACTTGAGTAAAATGGGTGTACACACAGCCTTTGTCTGCCTTGGCTATTTAAATTGCAAGCTTTTCAGCACACGGATTATCTGCTGCTCTGTATCTGAGCAGTGCTTAAACCACTGGACAAACTTAGAAAGGGAAGGGACATCTTTCACCTTTTTTGTGTGCGCACTACCATAGTAATAATAATAAAAATTAAGAACAACTGCAATTATATTGGCTTGCTTGAACAGGAAAGTCATCCCTTCACTAAATTTACCAATTGTTGGTTTTGTTTGAAAGTTAAATTTATGTTTTTCAGGGCAGATGATAGAAAAAGCTGTATTCAGACACCTAAATAAAAATATTATGACTGTCAAAGTCACCATTCATGTTGTTAAGAAAAAACACTGTTCAGATGCCAATTAGTCAGTCATTTAGTCTGCTCTAACCACTAATTTTTTCTGCAGTGGCCAAAGACACCACTAACAGTTTAAATGGCTTTTGGGGCAAGTGACTCTGAGCCCCTTACGTGGCACTTTGAAAGAGGAATTCCTCTGAGTACCCTGCTACACCTTCTTTGTTTACACGCCTCCCAAGCCAGTATAATTCCCCTCAAACAGGAGACTGATGCCCAAGTGTTTTACAGAAAGAAATTGAATCTGAATGGGTTGCACCTGAGGGAAATGCCAGCGCTAGTGAGAGCTGGTGTTTCTCTCTGCTTCTACAAAGGATCATATGAAAAATTAAATCTCGGGTTTCATTTGAGAATAAGGGATTCAAATGTCTGCTGTTCTCTATCCGAACAAGGACTGTGAAACAGCATCCCAACTGAATGCGTTAACTACTGGAGTCACAAACCTGTTCCTAATCTAGGAAAGGAAAAATGGTTGGGTTTTTTGGGCGTCGTGGTGCTCTGGACATGCATGCCTCTGATCTGTCAGTTTAAGTGACTGACATCCACGTGCTCCTTTGCACTTCTCCCTGGATTAGATTGGACATCTTTCTGCTTATTTGTCTTCTAAGGGTCCTTGCAGTGAACTGCCCACATGTTTCCTACCTGGCTGCCTGATCCATAAAACTCAACTTATTTCCAACAGCCTGGTCCTGCTGGTGTGTTGATGTATCTGGAAGCAATGTGTGCTCAGGGCTTTTGAAAATAAGGTGGCTACAATGTTGAATCCGACTTTAGCCTAACTTCTGGCATCTATATGAATATTTTTGGTTTTGTGTGTATTCATAGTGAATTCATACAAAAAGAACATACGAGGAGTAACTGTGCAATAGGCAGTCCCTGTTGCTATTTTAAACAGCATTTGAAGCAACTTCCACAAAATGTATGTAAGTGTCTCACTCCATTTCATACTGTGCATTTTCTGAAGATCACACTAAGGGAAGCGAAACTTAAAAATATAAAACCGTGAAAAGATTTGAATACAAAACCTACAGTGCTTTCCTTTTAAATTTCCTCGCTTGTTTCCTGTCTCTGTTTCTGCCACCGTTATTGATATAAGGAATCCATCAACATATTTTTATGGATGATTAAGAAAGGCTGACCTTTCCTTTGCAGGTACAAATAGGTAGTTCTTCAGAGGCTGTAAATGAATGACAAGATAATTCTATCCATTTAATATTGAAGTGATGTTGATGGTATCATTCTTCTCATGTTTGAAACGGGAAAGTATAGAGACCTTTCTCCCTCACTCTGTTCTGCTTTATGTGATGGATTTTGCCTCTGACTAATCGCTGTCACATTAACCTGCACTATTTCATCCTTCAGAGCTGTCAAGATAATGACGATAATCGAAGTGGCTCATTGTAGGTAAAGGAAATTATATGAGCAAAGTAATATCATAAAACAGTGTTTAAATATTTTAATTTCATTTGTCAGGGCTGCCCCAACACTTCATTACACATATAACCATCTCTCATCAGTGGAATTAGTGCATTATTCATTACTGTTAATTATTTTCACATAATGGCTGCCCTGATATATTTAACCTCCACATTATATCTCAGATAATGGGCCTGTAAAATTGAATTGTGTGAAGAGCGTAGTTCTAAAGCTCATTTGCAGAACATCAAAGAACAAAGAAGAGGAAAAGAATTCTAAATGGGACATTTCGCCCAGCTGGGGCCAAACATTTGTTTCTGTCTGATTTGCATACAGAAAATAGGTGGTTCAGAAGTGGTTTAACATTGTACATGCTGTCTGCTCCTATTACACAGCCAATTAGAATTTGTTAATGTCCTGACTGTTTGAGACAACTTACCAGCCAATCTATCGACTGAATGGCAGTGAGCTGGAAAGTTAACAAGAGAAGAAAGCAGACCTTTCTGAAGGACAGACCACAAAATCATATGGCTTATTAAGGTGTCACCTCCAGTTAATACTTCTTCTGACAAAGGTCTGCATTGTAGAAATAAATTAACAAAGACTGCTGCTCAGGACTGAGAAGATCCAAGCCTGTGAAATTCCAGTTGTGCTCTATTAATGACTCGTTTTTTCTCTGGGCCAAGTTTTCTGATGTTGTCTGTCATGTAGGATGCGGAAATGGGCGAGGAGGAGAACACAGTGTCCTGAACAAGAAGGGTGTATCTACACTGAGTGCAGCAAGCTGCATCGGCAGAGCCTGACGGACTCAATCCTGCACACGCGTAAGCAATGCATATTATCACCCGACTGTCTCCAGTGGTGCTTTGCCATGCTGGGCTTGATGCGTCTGCATTGCTGTTTTAGAGAACGGGAAATGTGAGACTCCTTTTCTGTGCTTTGCCAGGTGTTTTGACTGTACACGCCACGAAAATAAAGTCAGTACTGGTATGGGACTTTGGCATAATTTAGCTTTTGAGGAACCAGCTGAATTGCTAGAAGTAATTCCAGCTCTAAGTAGCAGTTTGAAGTCCATTGTATGTCTACTCTAAAGGCATGGATTTAACTGAATTGCCATATTTTTTTCCCATTTAGAGGTTTATCCATTATTCACAGATTTCAATGGACCTGAAAGGCATTGAAATCAAACATTTTATGGAAAGAACATTTATCAACAGTTCAACGTGTTATAAGAACTAAGGTCATTTCAGCAAAAAACAGACTTTTTGAACAGATTATGGGATTTTTCTTCGAAGTTTTGTCTCAGAGTGTTTGTGAAGTTCTCTGCAAGTTCTCACATAGCCATATGAAGCATTTTTTGCTTTTGTAAAGAATTTCAAAAGAATAGCTCTTCTGAAATTCACATGCAAGATATAACTTTTGTTCTGTTTCATGCCTATAGTAAATTTTATGGATTTTTTTTTTTAAAAATCCTACAGATCTATTTCTCGGCTGTTACAGAATAACTTATGTCTGGTGGTGGGACTATGATCTCAGAGGTGACTCAGCCAATCAGAAGTCAGAAAATGTTTAATGACTAACAACACAATTCACTCGAGGTCATTAACATACTTTAGTCTTATTGGCTAAAAAGTCATATTTCACAGGAATGATAAATGTCTTTTTGCTAAGTGGCAGTAGGTTTTTGGCCATACCATTAAATATTTATACAACATATACATAAATCTTCTTCCACTTGGCATCATCTGGGATTCATTTGGAAGAGACACATTTATTTCACTTTGTAACATTTTAAGTTTGTTGCAGGCTTCAGCCTCCAAATTCTAGTTATAGAGTAGTTAGAAAGGAAAGGAAAACTACATTTGCATGGACTTGGCTTAGAAAGAGAAGTCTTCTCTCCTTAATCTATCCATTCTCAGAGTGTATTTTTTATGAATTCTTATACATATGAAAAGTTATTTATACATCGTAGAAGCTGTGTGAACAAAACCTGCTGGTGATCTCTGCTTTCTGAACCATTTTTATTTCATAGGATATTTTCAGGGAATATGGATAAAAAGAGAGACTAGAGAGACCACCAAATGAGAGAGGTAATTTCTCCATATCTAAACACATTATATGGACTTTGGTCAAAGACATGAGAGAGATTCAGTCTTCTCACAGACATTCATTTTTGTACTCCCAAATAGTAACAGACTGATAGGAGTGGTCTGATCAGAATTTTTTTCTCTCCTGAAGGAGCTACTACTAGGGGGTTAAATTTATCTCATGTCCGAATTTCACTCCAAGAAAGATCTCAAAGTCAAAGCCCCCTACTCAGATGAACGTTCCTCCATGTCCTCTGTATGCTGTACTGACGAGACAAATGCGTGAGTCTTGACAGAAATGCAACTTTGTCATAGCAGAACCCCATCATGCTCTGCTATTTATCTTTGACTGGGAAAAAACCCCAAGGGCTGGATGAGGGAATCCAAGGAATTCCTTAAAAGGAATTAAGAATTACAGGTCAATCAAGAATTACAGGTCAACAGAATTAAAATAACCTGTGATTTTGCCTGCAATGTCTTTGTATCCTGGATACCCATCAAGTACCAGGTATACTTCTCCTCAACAGTGTAGTGGAGAGCCAAGCAAGTAAGAGACTGAGTTTTTCCTCTATAGAAAAATGAATGTAAAGTAATGGATGAAAAAAGATGGCATCAAGAAATCCTGTTAGGCTTGCTGACATGCTACGAAACATCAGTCTCAAGAAGGGACAGATCTGATCGTTGTTGAGGCATGTTGCATACAGCCCAGTGGTCTCAACATTTTTAGAAATGAGCTTAGATGTTCTGAATTCCCAGGCAGTGTGTGATCTATCTTAGATGTTTCTGTTAGTCAGTGTGCATCCTGTCACAAAACCAATATTTGTGAAATTGTTACAGACTCATGTCTACTAATCGTTAACAATTATTATTACCAGATTTATTCCTTAGAAGAAGGGGACAAGCTTCAAATATGACAGATAAGTGAGATGTTTCTTCAAACTTTAAGTTTCAGCAGAATGAAGACCATTCTTATTACACATCTTTCAAAACTAAAGTGCAAGAAACCTATCGCTCCCATCTCTTCCAAAAAAGACTTTCAGAAATGGAAAATCATAGAGAATTTTGTATCAGATGCCTTGAAAACCATACAGAAAAAAAATGAATCTTCAGGGGATGGCTCTGCTTTGCAGTCTGAAGAAACCCTGAGAAGTTTAGAGCCAGTAGTGAGCTTGCAACCTCTAAATGTCATCTGGAATTCAAAAAAATCTTTTAACTATCATTTAAAGGGCCTGGTAGAAACACTTTAAAAATGTTAAATTTTGTTTTATTTTTCTCCAAATAGAGCCTTAGCAATTCTATTATCTTCCCACATTTCTATTGCAAATTTAGGTAGGGGACAATTTGCATCACTGAGGGATGTTAATTTAGGTTGCATATAGTTCTCAGATCATTTTAAACAACAGGATTTATATAATCCAAGATAAGGAGTGTACTCTGCACTTCCTGGGTATATGTACAATCTTTCTGTTACAAGCACATCCTACTAACTGCCCAGACAAAAGATGTCCTAAGGCTACCTCTTCAGACAGTGAGGTACTTGCTGACAGCTTTGGGCTTTAAGACAAATTAAAGTAAGCCAATTTTTCAGTCTGTAGGTCTAATAAAGCTTCTGGCTTTCAGTTCTGCCAATGACTATGAATAAAATTCCCTGACAAGAGAGAAGACAAGATGTTTAGTTTTCTGATGAGGGTGATTTTAAGGTGAAGACCAATTCTGCAATTCCTATTTCAGTTCTCATCAGAGAAAATCTCCTGTCATTAGAAATGCAAGAACAAAAAGTTTTCAAGTCCTACTTCTCCACTCTCACTGCTCAACGTCCTTTTCACTATTGCTCTGTGGACTGAGTTCTATTTGAGGGTGTGATGGGCACATAAATACACATAGGGCAGCTCTTTGGTCTCTCAGAGTTTAATTTGGTGACATCAATGTGTAGTTGTATTTATCACATACAAATTTCATACATATTCTTTTACAAACACTGTGCCTGTTTTGTTCAGAGCTTCAAAATATAACTTCAAGTTAATGTTCTCCCAGTGATGTACGTCCTCATACCATCAACAAATCAAGTATTCATTTCTGAATGTTTTCTTAATTTAGGTGTAACCTGCTAAGTCACCAAACCAAAGAATCCTGTAAGCAGCAGGGGCTTCCAGACTTGAAGTCTGGAAAATTAATTTAGAAAAAGATTATATCTTTCTTTTGGTGGCAGAAATATTTACATTATTATTTTATGTTAGTGAAAACTTGCATATAACTTGCAACAGAGCTTAAGATGGATTTTGCTCCATATTTTTTCACGCCCTGAAAAGCACAGAAATGAAATTTAGAAGTTGTAAAACAGATAGAATAGAAAACTGGCTTTCAGGACAAAGAATTAAATTTTCAATAAGAACATAATGCAACCATTTAATGAAATACACAGTACGGTAGATCAAAGATCAAGTATTAATTTAGAAGTCTAAGTTGGTGAATGCCCTGTTATGATATTTGAAATTATTAATGAAAAAAGCCCCAGAGAAATGAGAAGGTGCTCATGAGAAATGAAAAACGATCAGCTGCAGAAGGTTGTTATTGTCTATGAGGAAGAAAGGAAAAAGTATATAAAAATGTAGGCCTAATTTTTATGGAAAATATTAAATCATAGAATCATAGAATCATAGGGTTGGAAGGGACCTCTGGAGATCATCTAGACCAACCCCCCTGCCAGAGCAGGGTCACCTTAGAGCAGGTTGTACAGGAACACGTCCAGGCGGGTTTTGAATGTCTCCAGAGGCGGAGACTCCACCACCTCTCTGGGCAGCCTGTTCCAGTGCTCTGCCACCCTCAAAGGAAAGAAGGTCCTCCTCGTGTTTAGGTGGAACTTCCTATGTTCAAGTTTGTGCCCATTACCTCTTGTCCTGTTGCCGGGCACCATTGAAAAGAGCTTGGCCCCATCCTCCTGACACCCACCCTTTAAGTATTTATAAGCATTAATAAGGTCACCCCTCAGCCGTCTCTTTTCCAGACTAAACAGACCCAATTCCCTCAGCCTTTCCTCATAAGAGAGGTGCTCCATTCCCCTAATCATCTTGGTAGCCCTATGCTGCACCCTCTCCAGCAGTTCCCTGTCCTTCTTGAGCTGGGGAGCCCAGAACTGGACACAGTACTCGAGGTGTGGCCTCACCAAGGCAGAGTAGAGGGGGAGGATGACCTCCCTCGACCTGCTGGCCACACTCTTCTTGATGCACCCCAGGATGCCATTGGCCTTCTTGGCCACAAGGGCACATTGCTGGCTCATGGTCATCCTGTTGTCCACCAGGACTCCCAGGTCTCTTTCCACCGAGCTGCTCTCCAGCAGGTCAGCCCCCAACCTGTACTGGTGCAGGGGGTTATTCCTCCCCAGGTGCAGCACCCTACACTTGCCCTTATTGAATTTCATAAGGTTTCTCTCCGCCCAACTCTCCAGCCTGTCCAGGTCTCTCTGTATGGCGGCACAGCCTTCTGGTGTGTCAGCCACCCCCCCCAGCTTTGTGTCATCAGCAAACTTGCTGAGGGTGCTCTCTATCCCCTCATCCAAGTCGTTGATGAATATATTGAAGAGGACTGGGCCCAGTACTGACCCCTGGGGAGCACCACTCGTCACTGATCTCCAACCGGACTCTGTGCCCCTAACCACGACCCTCTGAGCTCTGTCTTGCAACCAGTTTTCTATCCACCTTACTGTCCATTCGTCTAACCCACTCTTCCTAACCTTCCCTATGAGGATGCTGTGGGAGACCGTGTCGAACGCCTTGCTGAAGTCAAGGTAGACCACATCTACTGCTCTCCCCTCATCTATCCATCCAGTCACGCCTTCACAGAAGGCTATCAGATTAGTCAGGCATGATTTCCCCTTGGTGAATCCATGCTGAGTACTGAAAGCCTTCTTTTCCTCCACATGCCTTGAGATGACGCCCAGAACAAGCTGTTCCATCATCTTTCCAGGGATGGAGGGGAGGCTGAATCTGTGTTCACTAATCATTTTCAAACTGTTACCCGCCAAATTGTAAAGGCTAATTTATTTCTTTGGACAGATGCTTAAAATACAAATAGTGATCAAGTATGTATGTGTATCATGGCTGGTATGAACAAATTACCGAAAGTAGTCAATAAATTCCTTGAGTTATCTTTAAGATACAATGGAATAACAAGGTTTGCAAATATTTGGTTAGATTGTTTCCCCAAAAAGTACATTTGCAGAATTTCATTTTTTATTTCACATATGGGACCCACGTGAGAAACCCTGAGGCTTATTTTCATATTAGTAAAGGACTCGCCCTTACAAACAATGCTGTCCAACACAGAGGTGAGGAAATGACCACCCATTCCCTGACAGATGAAAAGTATATCTGTATTGTTACTTTAGGCTGCATTGCCAGTGTACTTATGAAGCAAATTTTCAGGTCATTCCCACATAGAATATTTTGGTCCACTTTGCAGCAAAATCTCAGGGTATGTGAATTGCAGTAGAATTATTTAGGATGCAATGTAAAAGACAAGAAACTTCACCTTTCATTTGTAACAAACTGAAAATGGGAATGCTTTTATGGTAACTTTAATAAGTGTTTCCCTGTCTTCCCTAGCTATGGCTCTATATTCTGCACAGCTTTTTTGATTTCTGCAAACTCTTTCCTGGTAGCATCTTTTCTGATTCTCCATCATCTTCTGCAACAAAGGGTAAAAGTCTCACTGTTAGATGTTCCTCATGCTCACTCATCCAGTAACAAACTGGTGTGTCCTGCTAAATGTCCATGAGAAAAATTGTTGTCTATTTCTTTCTTGCTATATAGCTATTTTTCAGTAGTTTAAAATGTTTGTGGTTGTAATACAAACATATATACATATTAATCTTTAAGTTGGTTTTACAGACAGCAGATTGGATTAAAAAAATTCTGTAAAAATTGCTGGAGAAAAACAAACCGAGGATATTTTTTAATTTGGGGTTGGTTTTTTTACAAGTTAATTTTCTTGTCAGAAAATCCATACATTTTAGTGTTCAGTCCTGTCCTTTGGTATGGATTTTTTATGAGGAGAAAAATCTTCCCACCAACTCTACTGCTGAGAGAGATCCTTGTTTGGGAAAATACCGATATTCAGAAAAGCATCAAGATAACTTTACTTGTCTGCAAAAATTAAGGTCATATTTATATACTTGGGTTTGTCATTAATGAACTCATTTAATAGGGTTAGGTCTTCAAATCAGACAAGCTGTATTACAATATCTTCCTAATAACTCCATACATTTATGGAGCTTCATAAATTGTTTTTAAGCAAAGTGGGCCTGAATAATTCAAGCATTGCCATGAACGTTAGTGTTGGCAAGATCAGTAAAGACATCTCTCTTAAACAAATGGTCAGTGGAAACCAAATTTGTTGCAATTTGTGTTGATTTGAGAATAAAAGAAAGATGGATTGCAGCTGTTTAACAGATGTGTCTCTAATACAAATATAAGGCGCAGTGAGAGCAAATTCCTCTTTGGAGTACAGAAGCAGTCCAGTAATGTCACCTCACTTCAGCCTACATAGGCTTGGAGTCATGTGAAAATCATCCTAGTGAACCTGATAAGAGGCTATGATTCTTAATTTAAAAATTTATAAATAAAATGAATGCTTTATCTTCAGTTATATAATGTCCTTGTTTGATTGTCCCACAGGGCTTTGCAATAGAAATTTATTTTCATTACACATTTTTGACCTAAGAGTAGCCTCTGTCATAAATGATAGCCTCTATGAGTACATGGAGGCCAAGGAAGATGGCTTGCTCGAAGTCATACATCTGGTGAGTGGCAGGAACAAAATTATTGCTTGTCCATCATGTGCTTTAAATAACATTAAATAATGCTTCTTTTAATGTTGAGGTGTCAACAACAAGGGGGTCAGTGATGTAATCCCTTGGTATATTGCCGACAGTTAGAGCCAAGTCTATAAGCAAGTCCTTAGACAAGCAGAGTTGCCTGAGTTACCTGTATGGTCAAAGAAATATATCATAGAATCACAGAATCATAGCATGTGTTGGATTGGAAGGGACCTTTAAAGGTCATCTAGTCTAACCCCCCTGCAGCAAGCAGGGACATCTTCAACTAGATCAGGTTGCTCAGAGCCTCATCAAGCCTGGCCTTGAATGACTCCAGGGATGGGGCCTCCACCACCTCTCTGGGCAACCTGTCCCAGTGTTTCATCACCCTCATTGTAAAGAACTTCTTCCTAATGTCTAATCTAAACCTACCCTGCTCTAGTTTAAAACCATCGCCCCTCGTCCTATCGCTACATACCCTTGCAAACAGCCCCTCCCCAGCTTTCTTGTAGGCCCCCTTCAGGTACTGGAAGGCCGCTATAAGGTCTCCCCGGAGCCACCAGTACCACAAGTTGCATAGTAGCAAACTCTCTTGACAGCTACTCTAGTTGGCCAGATTTTCTTGACAGCTTAAAAACAAATCTTGGATTCATGGCATACAGAGAACTACCATTTCCCCACACCATGCATACAACTAGAGATTTATATTCTCTCTGACAAGAGAAGTACTAGGCAAACTTCTTCCCTCCGCTCCCTGTATTGCTACTAACAGGAACAATTGATGTTAGATGTACTCTGGGTGGCTACACAGGAGAAATATCAGATAAAATTGCATGAAAAACTTTTTATTTCCCTGAACTACACTGTTTTGGAACTGACCCCTCCTTTGGTATGAAAAGTCTGTATTTGCTGAATTGCCATATGTCTTCTAGCTGATGGAGCACACAAGAGGAAGGCATAAAATTTGTAGGGCTTTGAGTGGGATACAAATTTTAATGTGAGGATATTAAATGTTGGAGGTTTTTTTTTTTCTCTTTTTTTCTTTTTCAGAAGCAGACACACTGACTACGGCATGCTGCGTGGTGAAGGAAAAGAAGTTTTCTTCTGGCTTAGTTTTGTGAGTGGGTATGTAAGGCACTGGGTTTTGTTCTTTGACAGGAGCCTGTGTTTCGCTGGGTAGCCATTATTTAAGTGCTTTAGGCCTAAATCCAAATATTTACATAGTCAATGTGACATAGAAGCAGATATTTTATTAAAACACCTAAACACTAAGCAAATCAGTGTCTGAAAGACTTGATACCGAAATTTTGATAAAGATTTTCTTTCTAAAAATGTCCTGATAAACTTCTGATACATAAAACATTTAATAGGTAAAAATTTCCAATGTGTCCACATGCAAGTACATCCATCAATTCCAAAAGGATCTCTCTCCTCAGAAGTCATGAAAGCTTTTGGCTCTCATCCTAGGAAATTTTTCCACTCACCCTGTTTCTTTTGCCCTATAGTATCACGTTTCTTGTTAGGCTTTTCCCTACTTGTTAGCCATTGATGACAACAACATCGGTGGTAGACAAGAGCCCTGAGTTTGGTGCCACAGCATGCTTCACTGTGCTGCTACTAGACCTCTGACACAATCCATACAGCCCAGTTCTTCATGGCTAGATGTCCTAGCATTTGCAATGTGCACTGTGCTGTGCCATTCACCATTTGCAATGCCAAGGAGCCTGGAAGTGCTTTCAGGGATTCTCTGAATTACCCACTTCTGGCTATGTCTCTTCCTTTATTGGCATGGCATCACCACACCAACAAAGATACCTATGGCTGCTTGATGTGTCTTTCTACAAAACCAATAGAGAAGAGAGGAGAAGAGAGGAGAAGAGAGGAGAAGAGAGGAGAAGAGAGGAAAAGGGAAGAGAGGAGAAGAGAAGGGAAGAGAGGAGAAGGGAAGGGAAGGGAAGGGAAGGGAAGGGAAGGGAAGGAAAGGAAAGGAAAGGAAAGGAAAGGAAAGGAAAGGAAAGGAAAGGAAAGGAAAGGAAAGGAAAGGAAAGGAAAGGAAAGGAAAGGAAAGGAAAGGAAAGGAAAGGAAAGGAAAGGAAAGGAAAGGAAAGGAAAGGAAAGGAAAGGAAAGGAAAGGAAAGGAAAGGAAAGGAAAGGAAAGGAAAGGAAAGGAAAGGAAAGGAAAGGAAAGGAAAGGAAAGGAAAGGAAAGGAAAGGAAAGGAAAGGAAAGGAAAGGAAAGGAAAGGAAAGGAAAGGAAAGGAAAGGAAAGGAAAGGAAAGGAAAGGAAAGGAAAGGAAAGGAAAGGAAAGGAAAGGAAAGGAAAGGAAAGGAAAGGAAAGGAAAGGAAAGGAAAGGAAAGGAAAGGAAAGGAAAGGAAAGGAAAGGAAAGGAAAGGAAAGGAAAGGAAAGGAAAGGAAAGGAAAGGAGAAAAAAATGAAACTTCAATCAGATGGGACCTACAATGATCATCTAGTCCAACTGCCTGACCAAGTCAGGACTGACTAAAAGTTAAAGCATGTTATTAAGGGCATTGTTCAAATGTCTCTTAAACACCGACAGGCTTGGGGCATCGACCACCTCTCTAGGAAGCCTGTTACAGTGTTTGACCACCCTCTTGGGAAAGAAATACTTCCTAATGTCCAGTCTAAACCTCCCCTGAGTCAGCTTTGAACCATTCCAACACATCCTGTCACTGGACCCTGGGGAGAAGAGACCAGCACCTCCATCTCCACTTCCCCTCTTCAGGAAGCTGTAGAGAGCATTGAGGTCACCCTTCAGCCTCCTTTTCTCCAAACTCAACAAGCCCAAAGTCCTTAGCCTCTCCTCATAGGACATTCCTTCCAGCCCTTTCACCAGCATTATTACCCTCCTCTGGATGCATTCAAGAACCTTAACATCCTGCTTAAATTGTGGGGCCCAGAACTGCACACATTATTCAAGGTGAGGCCACACCAACGCAGTTGGATAACCACCTCTTTTGACCAGCAGTTTATACCGTGTTTGATGCACCCCAGGGCCAGGGTGCGGTTTGCCCTCTTGGCTGCCAGGGCACACTGCTGACTCATATTCAGCCTGCTGCCGACCAGCACCCCCAGACCGCTTTCTGCAGGGCTGCTCCCCAGCCACCTCTCCCCCATTTTACACTTGTGTCTGGCATTATTCTGAGGACAAGCGTGCATAATTCTTTTTAAATTCCATGCCATTGATGATTGCCCAATGCTCCAGTCTATCTAGATCCCTCTGCAAGACCTCTTGTGCCTCAAGAGAGTCAACAGCACCTCCGAGTTTGATATCATCAGCAGACTGATGGACATTCTGGTGGACATTGATGCTGGCTCCCCAAAGGGAGCCCAGCAGCATGGTGCTTCCAGATCAGAAATCCCTCTGCCTGCTGCATGGTTATCCTCTTTCTACAAAAGGATTTTTGCAAAGTTATTTCAGACTTCAACCTCATCTTCACTTCTGGGGAGGACTGAGCTTGGGCTCAAGAAGTACAGAGTGATTCCTGTTTATGTGGCTTAAATATTCCAAGTAAATGCCACCACTGAAAAGGATACCAGCGTGCTGAGGTTAGAATTTGGACTTCAGAGTAATCAGAGCATTACTTCCCTGATGCTTGGAGTCGTTTGAAATCAGAGACCTTCAGAACAAAGAAATTATTTTGGGCTGTATTCAGCAATTTGGAAATAAAATGTGTGACACTGATATGTGCCTTGCCTCGAGATGCAGCGCAGGTACTGGAGAAGGTATGACTTCTCAAAGTCACCCTGCCATGCACACACAGAGAACAGAGAGCCACCCCCAACCCTCTATCCCAGAGGGGTTTCTCTGGAAGAAAACTTTGAAGGTACTGGGGCTAGAAAAGCAGATTAAGTCTCCCCAGAAAACGAAGTCTATGTATTTGGGAGGAAAGAACAAATCCCACTTCTCCATCGCAACTTTTACCATTTATATGTGTGTACGGTATACATATGATATATGTACATATAAAAAGTATATTTTTATTTTTTATATATACGTGTGTGTGTTTGCATACGGTAAAACTCATGATGGAGAAGCAAGATTTATTCTTTCTTTCAAAATAGACAGAGATATAGATATATGGTAAAATAAAATAATTCTAAAATGTTTGCTGACTGGAAAGAAGAGGGAGAAAAAATTCATCATCTATATATGCTCTATAATACTGGGAGGTACTCAGATTGGAGTGATAAGGGCTGTATACGAAGTGACAACAATAAATAAATTATAGTTTCACATAAAATGATGGGAATTTGGAATACATTGTTAAAGTAGTTTGGGAATCACTGGACAATTTCAGTGAGTTGTTTTACGTTCAGCCACTGGAGCCATCTGTCAGTTGAATGACAGCTCTTCTGGTAAACATAAACTCTGTTGCTAGTGTAAATGTATGTGCTCACAGTGAAAGCAAAAGTCTTCAACAGAAGTAGATTGTATTCCCTACCAATTCAAATCACTCATGGCCCTATTATAATTTCAAAGCAAACCTATCACATTTTAATACTTACACGGCAGTATTTCTTATTTATGTAATTGCTTAACGTCACTTGGGTCTTTCCGAACAAAGTAAATGATGTCATGATTAAGATGAGAATATCTTCACATTCACAAGCTACTGAAACTTTGACCCCTTGCTGAAAAAGTGGACGCCTGAGCTCATCCTGAAAAACAAAATATGGAGTTAATCCATAATTTAAAATATCATATATGATATTCAATATCATATATTTTGCAGTCTTATTCTATTCATTAGTCTCTTTAATTTTTTCACTTGCCTTTAGTAGTACCAATAACCGTTCAGTGTACTTAGTCACTCCTTGAGTTCCAGGCTCTTATGATCTTTATAATTATTAATAAATTATTTGTAGTAAAATTAATTGGATAAATTATGTTTTTTCATTGCCTTTCTATATAACTGGTTTCAAAACAGTTTGTAATTTTACAAAACTGTTTACCTCTAGTAATGAATCTTTAAAAGTTTAGTGAGAACAGTTGTAATTTCATCAGTATTTCACAAACTATATTCATCTATGATTTTGTCATTATTTATTCATACTGCTGTGTGATCAGATAACGCACTGTTGTTTTCTCAGGTGAAAGTCTATTATCCTGATAATAAACAAGAGCAAAGAGTGGTAAGTATAATTCTTCTAAAGAGAGTGAAGGAATTTTTATCATAGAGGAAGGCTAGCAAGGTTACAGATGTTTTTGATATTTAAAATAGTTATCTTAATTTGTCAGGTGTTTCTTCACCACTGGCAAAATAATCCACTATGACCTGATATCTGGGGTTTTTTCTTCTTATTGCCATTTGGTAGGTTTCCAGGGTTTAATTGATAATAATTGTTAGGAAACCCCCTCTATTTGAAACCAGATGTCCATCATAACCTTGTTCAAAGCCTGTTTGATGAATTTAAGGAAAATGGTAAAATGATCCTAGAGCCAAGTACTGCACAATTGTAACAAGGAGGTAGCTGCATGACTGAGCGTGACTGATGCCAAGTTCCTGTGGAATTCCAGGGATCTACGTATGCAGCATCGAACGGGGAGCTAGTACTTATTACCTACCTGACATCAATCCCAATACCTCCCAAGATGTTTTACAGTTCAACATGCTGTACATTAAGGTTCAGATTCTCAAGGGAAAATGAGGTACCCATATGCCTTTTCAAGTGGGTAAACACTGGCAACAATGACACTCAGGCTTCATCCTACAAGTACAGAAAACTGAAATTTCTGTAGCTGGTTGTGTACATCTGTCTAAGGCTTGGCACTGTTATGCTGTATTGGTCCCCTTCTTTCAGCCTCTTATTTAGGCCCTTCTGGGAGTCATAAAACAAGGGCTTGCTTACATGAAGTGCAGGAATAGCCAGCTACACCTCTGCCGCCTCCACACACACATACAGGAGGAGGAATTTTTTTACCTTTTCCTCTCATTGCTTCCTTGTTAGCATAGTCTTGTAGGATGTGGGCTGTCCTGTTGCAGAGGATGCTGTTGTGTCAGGAAGCAGATGAAGATGGATGTGTAGACGAGTGGTTAGGAAACTCGGGTAGTTTCCTCTCTGTGTGAAGGAATGTTTGTTTTATACAAAGTGAAACAGCTTAACAAGAAGACCGAGAGCTTCCAGACTCAGAATAACTGTTGTTTGCTGATGAAGGCATTCTTCATGCAGGTAGGAGGCATGGATAACTGTCCCTCAGGCAGAGATGGGGGGAACATAATGCAGTGCTGTTAATGCTCCAATCACTCAGGAGCTGGTCCCAAAGGATATCAAGGCATTCAAGTGTCTGAGACAAAGATAATACCTACAAGAGGAGAAGAGACATCACCAAGGACTAAGACTTTCTGTTTTGCTGATAAATGGGGTTGAAATCATTACCTACAGAAGAAGCTGCTGGGTTATAGCTCATAGATGGTGGGGAATGTCAGTCTTCCAAAATCCACAATTATTCCGGAATTTAATGCTGACCGCCTTTTCGAATCTTCCCTCTTTTAAGAGACATATTGGATCTGAGGATGTGATTTGGACCCATCTTCATCTTTACTTTCAACTCATTGACATTTTCAATAGGTCTTAAATATTCACTCTGAAGAAAAATTCTTTCTCATAGAATATATCTGTTATCTTTTCTAGTTCACCTCCCTTTGCTTTATTTTCCACAAAGCAGGGCTGTAAACCTGGTTAGCCTTACACCTTGTTTTCTCCAGGACCATGTCAGTTTACAGCAGGTATACCAAGACTGAAGAAGGGAACCCTGGGAAACTCCAATTTGTTCTTTATTTATAAACTTGACATTACACATCATGCAAAATTAAAATATTCAGCTTGTTCTTGCCCCAGTTATTTTAAGAACAGTCTCTTCAGAGCTTTAACAGCCCTTTGCCATAGACGACACAAATGTGTACACTTTCCAGCTGCTGAAATATGTTGATTTTTGGCTGTGGCCTTCATTTTATTTACCAGCTCATTCTAATAGTGAGGGAGTCACCACCTCTAGCCGTCTGAGTTCCAGAGGAGGCACTATGTGCAGTAATGTTTCACATCTGAAGTATGGCTGTAGCAGACATGGGAAGTCCAGGCCAGGATGGAGGCAGATCTGAAGCACCCTAAGGCACAGGGTTGTGTTAAACTGCACCATCATCCTCCAACCTGAGGTTTACTATGGTTAAGTCCAGGGCAACCCTAGTTCAGGTAATGGGAGGTGTCACCTCCAGAGGAAGCAAAAAGTAAAGTAAGGATGGAACTACTGGAAGAATATTTGACTCTGGTAGGGGAGCGATTTCCCATTTTATAATTACAGGTTTAAAAAGTGCTAACTTAGCAAAGTGCCATAATTTAGTTTCTGCTAAATTGACCTTCCTTTTGGACTTTGCCAGAAGGCTTGATTCATTAAACCTCATTGAGTTATTAGAGATATTTGGTTGGAAATTGCTATAGGAGTACAAAGTATTCATGGCAGGCTGAATCATAACTTCAAAAGTGAACCCTAGTAACTCAGAAGAGATGAATTTGACTCAGATTTCAGCTCAACTCTGCTGATCCATAAGTGTGTATGTCAAACTTCTGTGTTGGAGGGACTAAAAATCCCTTGTAAGAATTTTTCCTGTTTAAATCTGAGAATATTTTTGATGCCTACATTGTTTTCTCTTCCTACTTAAAGTAAGTTTTGACTTCAGTAGTTTACCGTAAACTGAGCAAAATGCCTTGTACTTTCTTCGATCATTAGACTCAAAGATTGCTCTACAAGAATGATTCCTTTTAAGCTTCCATAATCATTTACTGCAGCATCTCACTTAAAAATATCTAAGCATTCTGTTATATCATTGCATGTGACTCTGCGCTCTTATTAAATCAAGTGTGTCATCTTGTGCTGCAGCCACCTTAGAGACACAGGAGACAGTGCTCTGGAATTGTCAAGGGACATGAGAATGTGGCCATTATATTTTATACTGGATGTTAAATGATTAATATTTGTAAATTAATGCATTTAAATTATATGTGCGTGAGACGCTCCAAGCCTTGCAAATATATCCGAGAGACTCATTTGAAAAAAATGCACCTGACAACTTCTCTTTTCCTATTGGAGTCTATGTGGTCTGGTCGAGTGAAAAAGAAACAGTGGCGTGTAAGAATTATAATACACAAGATATAGTGTATTTACGGGCAATTATAACATGCCTAGGAAGGTGTTGCAAGGCATAAGGCTGAAAGGCCAAATGACTTTACCCACTTGAGAAATGCAATAATTCCCTAGAAATGCACCGCCTGGAGTATATTATTACTGTTATGAAATAGAATTCATGAATAGAAAGAAGGAAAGTGGTGAGGAGGGCGACAGGCCTACCCATGCATGTACCGGCTAGTATTAAAGTGGGTATGACATCAGTCACAGCCAATCAAACAGGTTCTGTAATGTCCAAAGTACTACAGACATTTCATAATTAAGTAATGAGACATGACAGGGCATGAATTGTGTTGTATTAATTCTCGCCGAGTGTGTTGTTGTAAAGCAAGAGAATGAAGGCTGGGTGCCATCGGTCCAGCCAACTGTGAATTAATCCTTTCCCATTCTCACAATGGAACCTCTGATTGTGGTTTTATAAAATGTTAATTTTTAAAATATTTATATTGTTAATTAAGTGATGAGTTTCTAAGCCATGATGGCAATCAGCACGATTCTTTCCGTAATTCTGAGCACTGAACTGTGCTATCTGCTACTCCCTACTCAGATCCTCCACAGGCAGTCAAACCAGCTGTTTTCTATTGTCCGTCTGCTAATGTATTCTAATATCCTGCCTCCTAATGCCTACTCTCATATCTGCATTCATTTGCATATAAGAAGCATCTAGACATGCCAGTAATGGTTAGGGAAGTCCTTTGAGCATATAAAGTGCTATGGAAGTGCTAAATATGGCTTTTGTTTACTATTCAAAGAGAACGCTAATGTAGTGGGGGGTATTGTGTATGTCCCTCATCAGTCCAGACTTTTTTCCGTTCACTGTGATTGGGAGCAGTGTTTTTTAATAGTAAAAATAAAGCTTTTGGGTTTTCTGCTTTTGCAAAATTAGGACATCCACTTCTCTTTGTTAGTAAGTGATTCCCAGTCAGAACCCACTTACTTAAAATACCAGGTTTTTTTTGTATTCCATATCTACACTGCTCTTTAATTTAGTATAGACTATTTTCTTTGGTGATCTGAGACCGGCTCAGGGACCTAGTGTTGGTGCTTTACATCTCCAGTAAAGGTTTTGGCTTTCATTTCCATTGGAGCCGATTCACGCTTATTAAGCTCATGGAATCTACATTCCTGAACAGACTGAAGAAGATTCATCACCAGAGGCAACCTGAAAAGTACAGCGTGGTTTTTTGCTGTATAAAATTATGAAGGGAAATGCCTAGGCGAGCAAGGAAATCCACCTGGGCATTCTTCTGTGGTTGCTGTTCTGCTGTTATAGATAGAAACGCCCATTAGAGTATAAAAGTCCCTGCAGTGCTACTGAAGGGGCAGAGGTGGCTTTGTGACAGTCACGCATGGGGCAGGATGGGGTCTTCTTGTCACTATGACCTACCAAATGTCTATGCCATGAACTGTCAGGGCCAGAGATTACTGACAGTGAGAAAACCTGAAACTTCACTTCTGCAAAGAAATCGCAGACATGAGTGCCTAGAAGTTTGGTGTTTAGATCCATATGAAGCTAAAAATGCCTAGGCAATGTCACTGGAACAGTCGTGAAAACCCTGCACTGGCTAGCAGACATCGATGACATGCTATTTAATTTCATGAGAAAAATTACGAAAAAGTTTCTTTGATGAACACTAAGCAAACATGTACTATTTCAAAATGTTAATAGTAATCACACTTCTACAGGTCATTCATTCCCAAGCCCTTCATACACTTAGCTTGTCTCTGATATTCAGCCATTTTTGGAGCGAGCAATTACTTAATAGCATGTAGTAACCCAAACACATAATCGAAACTGGAAACAACAAAATGTATCGTCCATATTTGAAACTGCCAATGTTTTTAATACAGGTAGAAAAATTATATTTACCTGGATTTGAATTGTTATTCATTCTTGACATCATCATAGGATTTGAGTCAGGTCATTTATCAATGATGTTCCTGCAAAGAGAAGAAGAAATATTATTTGTATTATTGTATACTGTGATCACACACTTGATGTTCAGTACTTGGCTCCTAGCATTTTATAAAGTCTAGATTTATTTGTACCTTAAAAGAAAAATGTTTTCTTTTTCACCTAAGCACTTTATAACTTTGTTTCTGAAATCAAAAGATGATTCAAATTTCACAAGTGTCTCATTCTGAATGGTCTTGAGAGCTGTCCTTGGAGTAAGGAACATAGCAGTGGTGACACAGATGCTCAGTAGTATGTCATATTGAAAATTATATATTGAAATTATTTATTGATATATATATATTGAAATTTATTATATATACAATGTTATTAAAATAAGACAATATATTACACTAAATTATTTTAGTAGCTCTTCTCATCCCAGCACATTGCAGGACCTGCATGCAGTCAGTTTGAAAGGGCATGAAGCAGTTTTGTCTGGAAGCAGGCAGTCATGAATCAAGGCAATGTGGGAATTTTCAGTAAAAGGAAGCAAAATATTTCTTCTCAATATTTGGGTGGCTTGGACCCTCTCAGCATCTGGATGGTACCTGCTGGTCCCCTTCTCTGCTGTGTTTTCTTAGTGTGCATTTTGCAACTAAGACTTGAGGACACTGCCAATGTAGGGTCATTCTGGTCTAAACCTTTTAATTTCCATCATTTACCCTTCTGGGCAAACAAATTCAGGCTGGTGCTTTGGAATCTGGAATGGTGGGCAAAATCTATATTTTAACTGTGAATTATTTTATGTGTGGCATAAAGATACTTTTTAATAATGGACATGGAGTAAATTATTTTTAGAAATAAATTAAAATAAATAAAATTAAGAAATTTGTAAATATGTGTGAGCCCACAGGTAGTTCTGGACTAATATGTACTTAATATCTATACTTTGTTTTGCTCTATGGGCTTCTCAAGCTTTCATACTTCCCTTACCTTGGTTTTCGGCAGGTTTTCGAGCAAGGTGTAAATGACTGCTAAGGAAAAGAACAGTACTTGGTTTTTTCAGGTTAGATTTGCACTAAGTTGGTTGGTTATCAAAGTGCCAAAACCAATATCTGATTTGGCTTACCATCAAGTCTTCGATAAATTTATTCCCCACCCCCACCCCCAACACAGCCTTAG
>VYZM01009443.1:131589-216786 GCA_013398915.1 Dromas ardeola | reverse complement strand
CCCTTCTCATTTCTTGCCTTTTACTTGGGCTCCTTCACACGGTGCTATTCTCCTTTTTTGTTCTGTAGCTCTGATAGTGAATGCTTCCAGTCCCAGCTAGTCGTCGCAGGATGCAAACGTTAAATGAAAACTTTTTCAATTAAATTTTAGGTTGGTTGATCAGCCAGAAGTGGGAAATATTTAGGTGAAAGTAAGTAGTGGGTATCTGGATGGCAATTAGTGTCTACTTCCAATACCCTGAGGCAGGGACTCAAATATTTCACCTGTGGAGGAGGGGGTCAGGGCTTTTTCATCCATTCTTTTCTTTTCCTTTTAATTCCCTAACTCCCATAATCTGGCAATGTATTATGCAGCACAGACCGGGAAGGTGGGCTGCAGTAAATGCTGCTTTATGGATCAAGCAGTAGGAAGTGCTATACTCTTCCCCCCAGAGACTGAAAGCTTTACATCAATCAGCATACTGACAATGACTGCTTTTGAACTTACCTGTAGTATAGCAGTCTGGCAAATCATTATCCAGCATTCAATTTTTTTAAAGAACACACATAATTTGAACACTGAAGCACCATACGGCCTTTTTGTCTGACTCTGAGCACCTTTTTGACTGATCGCTTCCCTCTGCCACAGGGAGGAGACAGGATATATTCTTTGCCTTCTGAGTATGGTGCCCAAATAATCTCACGTACTATAATGAAGTGTGTGAAATTTTGTGCCATCAACATTTGTGTAAATTTAAATTCAGCGTGAGATGTTGCAGTTCTCCTTAAACACGAAACAGGGAAGTTGGGTACTCTGCACCAGGCAAACTCAATGGGTGGCTAACAAAAAATGTGGTGCTGTGGTATGAATTCAGATACTAATCTTGTTTTGCTGGGGCGGATGTGATGGGATATGGTTTGGGAATGACACAAGGGAACAGATATGGAACTTAGTGCATATTAATCAGGAGTTTTCATAACACAGAATATAGTTAGTTGCAGGTCCAAGAATGCGCTCCGTCTGTGTCTGAACTCTTTTCACTGCAGGATCAAGACTATCATAAATAGGATCAATAGCATAGAGAGCTCTGTTTAGCTTCAGGTTCTTCACGTGAAATAACTACCACATAGACTGAAAATAATGGCAAGAATCCAAAGGCAATTACACACTGTTCTGATTAAGGAAAACCCAGCTCCAGTCCTCATAGCAAGTAGACAGAGTTTCATCATCTTTGAAAGACAGTTGCTAGCTGCTATCCCTTGCTAGTTACCTGGATTTGTATTCTAGATAAAGGGTCCTCTTCTGGCTCCCAGAGGAAAAAAAAAGGCTCTTAATTTCATATCTTCTTTTCAGGGATAGTGATTGCTTTTCCTCTTCTGTTTTGTTTTTTTTTTTAAACATCTGTTAGCGTAGGTCTATATTGTCGAATTTCTCTCCACTTCTGTACTTAACTCAGCGCTCAGGTCCTGCTAAGTTTGACTTTTCTTCTTAACCATGTAGGTGGACCAAAATGTGAAAATAGAAGAAATTATTAGATTTGGAAAATAGAAGACACCCTGGAAGCACATTTTTTTATTCATTTAGTTTATTTGTGTGGTTGGGGTTAATGGCTTTTTCAAAGTATTTTACTTTCATAGTTCAGGACTATGCCTTCATGTTAGTATTTTGTGTATCTCTGATCTAAAGTTGTACTTTGAACAAACCATTATTTCCGAAACAGATCTTCTAGTGGCAAATTTTCTAGTGGCAAATTTTCTAGTCACAAATCTTCTAGTGGTCTGCATTGCTCTTTGAACTTCACCTAGGCAACTGTTCAGATCAAACTGCAAAGCCTACCTCACTGCTGATACTGGCCCCACTCATCCCATAATTGTTTCTTGGTTCTGCTAAAAATAGGAAGGCCAAGGGGAAAAATGGGAACGGAAGGAAAGCAAGGGTGAAATATTACAGGGTAGTGAGTTGTGAAATGTTTGTATCATAGAAGGTGCTTTCTGTGAGTTTTTGCATTGTACTTCAATACTATAGAAGTAAGTGATAGAAAGAAAACTTCCCAGGCTAAGATTTCCCCAGTTCAGATGAGGCTTTTGGAGGAACAAATTCCATACAGTACTGCAAACACCCTTAAAGGTCCACATCTCAGTGACCCTCCTTTTGACTGAGAAGGCCTGGAAATTACTCCCTTTGCAGCTGTCTGTCAACATTGTTCGATATTTCAGCCAGAAGAGATCATCTCAGAGTGACAATAGACACTGTCTATTTGAAATCTTCTTCTACTGTCTTTTTTGAAGTTGGTGGTAGCATCGTCTGCCTAAGGAATGCAAGATTTTGCATTCCCAAAGTCTGTGAGCATTACTAAGTTTTAACTGTCTATATCACAATAAATCAAACATCTGATTAAATGTGAAGTGCCAGAAAATATCAGATATGTTTTCTACATACGATAAAACACTGCTCGTTGAAATGTAAAAGTTAGGTCTTACCTCTTTCTCACGTTAATGTTCTTACGTTAATGCTCTTTACCCCAGAGCTGAATGTGTACACGGCTGACATTGGTATGTATTCTCCTCTGTCTTTACATAGCAGAATAATGACAATGGTTTTATTTAGTGTTTTTCACTTTGTACACAGTGATGCTGAAAAACTAAAATAACAGAAATTTGTTCACAAATGCCTTTCTGACAAATGACAGACATGGCTCTTCCGGCCTCATTTTGCTGGATAGAAATAATGCCAAATTTTTACAAGGCATATGCGTTCTGTGTGTGTTGCCCTGTGGCTTAATATTGTTTGGCTTCATTTGAATGTGTGAGCACTGAAGCCACAGGAAACAGAAGAAAGGCTACTCTGCCCTCGGCCTTTTTTCTTTTTAGTATAGATAGCAGGACATCTAATTGTTTCTTGAATGACCTCCGAGGTCTTTTGTGGAATGAGATTGTTGTCTTCTGTGTAAAGAAGAGCATCCACATTCTATTCAGTCATCGTAACTTAATTATAGGATGCATGTAATAATTTGGAGAGAGTCAGTGAATTTGCCTCTCATGCAAGTCATCATGAGACTCTGGGAAATAGATGCACATGTTCATTTATTGTAAAATACTCAGATTAATTATTTCACCTGATATCTGTACTTGTAAGTTGCCAGCTGCAGCTGAGGATGACAGAGAATGAGCCACAGATGACATATATTAGGTACATTGTCTAACACCCTATCGAAGGCGTTTGGATGCTACTTGAGTGGAAGCTGTGAAGAACAGTGAGAATTAAAGTCCATTTTATGCTTGCCATTTATTCTGTTCCTCTTTCCCATGATACATCAAATTGTTTTTTAAAGATGCTTTTGGTCACAAGTGACAACATACACTATACATTATTTCTGTTGCTCCTCCCTGTAATTATAGTTTGGTGAGATGCAAGAGACATGTTGGTGTCTTTACAACAGTTGCATTTCATTTCAGAAGTATGTATTCTGTCACTTGTTATTTTCTGTAAAGAGCATGATTCTCTCCACGTTTTTATGAGCTATTAGTAATGTAATCCGGCTCCGCTAGAAGCAGCCGGGAATGTGTCACTGCTTTCAACAGGTGTAATTTTGCCTTCGTGTAAAATGACTACATGTTAGGGAGTAGTGCAGGGTCAGCTCAAGAGCTCCTTTTACTTCTGAGTATTTGTAGTGCTTGAAATTACTGAAGACTGGGCTTCTCGTTAGTTTTTAATGATTGTTTTATTTGTGGATTGTGTAAGAGTTGTACATGGTTTATATATTATTTAGTCTGCAAAGAATATTAAGTTTAAGTATCTCTTTAGTGCCTCTCTAAATGCAATTCGATTACTTTTTGAAACTCAAAGTAATATTTAATAACTGTTAGTTTTCTTTTAGAGAGTTCTTACCAAAGAAACAGGAGTTCTTACAGCTACACGGATAATTAACTTGAAGCTTGTCTGTCTCTTGGGAGACATCAGATATGTAAATGAGGAACTTAAGTCTGAACAAGACATGCCAGGGAATCACTAAAAGTTTTATTACACTAAAGCACTGGTATTAAAATCCTAAATGTTATAATATATTATTATAAACCAGTGCATTTTAAAGAGCAAATATGTGGTGTTTTTTTTTTTAAAATTGCTGTATAAAATCATAAAAATATGCAGCTTTCATTTTTTGAAGAAACACAGTGAAATTTTGAAACCTTCAGTAGAAAGCATGAAATATTATGGGAAAAATTATAGATTATAATAATGCTCTACTTTCAAGTATCAAATTTTTAAAGAAATAGATGTATACAACAAACAATACTCCCCCTCTCCAATTCCAGAACTGAAGATGACTGCACTTCAAGCCATCACATGATGGGTAATGCAATACTGAGAGCTCCCCCTGGTAGGCAAAGTTTTCACACTATTGCACTGCTGAGAAGAAAATTAAGGCTAATATTCGTCAAAAAAGTTGTTTGATGTCATTTCAAAAATCAGTTATTTATTACTAAACCAATTCAACAGCCATCCAACACAATCATAAGGAACTTCACTGATTAAATTTTTGCGAAAAACATATTTCCATAGTTCCTGTTAGTGTTCCTCTTAACAATGTCAGCAGAGTCGGTATCAGAGGCTAAGCAATACGTGGATACAAAGATCACCCAGCCTTCCGCTTCTGGAGAGGTGGCCTCTTTTCTGGACTAAAGGCACAGGCAGGCATGGAGAACTTCTACGAGTGCTATCACTACAGTATCCTTTCTGGAAATAAGGAGCATTTACTTTGAATGACTTGAGTGTAATATCTCTTGTATATGCAATTTGCATAAAACACATATTCCAGATCTTAGGTGGATTCTTGCATACTAATACATTATTTTCTATTTGGTGCCCTGGTTGACTTATGCGCTTACAATGCAAGTGCGTAATTCAAGCATGCAAATAGTATTATTTCTTTAGCGGGGCTACTCACGTGTTTAAAATGATGTGCCGCATTTCTGCATTGAATTAAGCCCAGTGCAGGAAGGCAGCAAATGTTCTAGTAGCTGGGTCATTGCTCCCATCTATTGACCCACCACCACTCCTTAAATTGGCAGTGGATGTAAGATTCAACAACAAATGAAATTAAAAAATGCTTCCCATTTTTCATGTATTTGGTTTTATCTCATCCTGTTTTCATACCAGGTTCGATGTTGATTCAAATAAAAGTGACCATGTATGCTTTCTGTAGTCACCACAGTATCCTAATTCAGCCTAGCTTTACTCCCAATATAGGTTTAAATTTCCCTAAAAAATGGTGAGGCTTTTGCTTACTGTGCTACTGTTCATATTTTTATCAAGTGTTACCTCATTTTTCCCTGTTTTTTTTTTTTTGTTATGTATTCCAACTAATGCAGTTCAATGAGATCGTAAGACACTATCAGTTATTACATAAAGTACTAGAAACCTGTCAACCCAAGGAACAGTTCACGTTCAACTACATTTAAATTCAGTGGGAAGTAAGAACTTGACAACATGTTTGACCATTCTAGTTTGGACTAAGATTTGGATGAGGTTTGTAAATAAGTACATATTACTAATTTGAGAATGAAATACCAATTTATGACTAACTCTCTAACACTTTTATTCTATAATTTTTTTGGAAACGTCAGATCCATCTATGAAAACTATGAGCACTAGGTTTGGGAACCCTTGAAGTAAAAGAAGTGATAGCAGTTTATAAATTGTTTGCAGTATTGGTATCTTCCAGGCATGTCTCGTGCAAAATGTGAATAAATTCCTTTACATGATGTGTGAATTGCACCAGTGGAATTCAAGAATGAAAAACTAATTGTTGTTTAATAATGTACATACTAGAAATAGATTTGTATATGGTTGAAATGCAAGTCATAACCTTTACCATTCAAAGATCATAATAAATAAACTAGAAATGAGCAACTGAATTATTTTTGATGCATACTCTTTATAAAGCTGTCAATGAAAAATACTAATAAAAGTAAAATGTTAATAATAGTAAACTAAGACAAAAGCAAGTGCAGGACTATTTATGCATTACTTTTTACGCTTACTATTATTTTGTAAAATACATTTATGATATGCATTTTCAATCAAATAGGCTGTTCTAATGTAGTATGACTTAACTCTGAATATGTTCTTTAAATTTGGTTCTAAAGCTTGTTATTTTTTGTGAGAACACGCTACCTTTGATTTAATTTTTTCTGACACTGTGCCCACTGCACAGTAGAAAAAAAAAGTGTAATTGTAGTTTTGTCCTTTACAGCACAGGACAAATAAATGTCAAAATCAAATGGTGGTGTCCCCCAAGGGAAAATATATTTCAGTTATGAAATATTCTTCCCCGGCTCCCATTGCTATTCCTGTGAACACCTAGGTGAAGCTGCCTCAGGACCTAATCAGATGCTGCTCATTTGCGTATAATAAAAAGATCGTGCAATGAGGTTTTAGACCATTCTGAGGAAAAGTGCATAATGTCTCTTTAAAATGTTCTAGTGTAAAACTGGTGCAGCTCTGGCTCTGGATGGGTGGTTTGAATGGCATAAACATGGTGAGAAATGAACATCTGCTTATAGTGTTGGTGTCTTGTCAGCTTAGCACTGCATTTAATAAATATGTTTGGAGGAAACACGATGCTATTTCTTGATACGTTTCTTGAAAATGCGGTGATATCGATAAAGTGTCAGACTCGGTCTCAGGAATGATAATAATAATCAAATATACAAAAGAATCATTAAGGAAGCTTGAAGACAAGATGGTTTCAGGGAAAAGACTCTCCTTGGGCATTATTAGCACTCTTAATTGCATTATTACTCTGAGCAAGTGAAATCCGTCACTGTTGGTTTATAAATATGTTGTGCTCCTTTGTGATATAAAACCTTGAACAGTTTGAGATTGTGAATTATCCTCAACTACTTTTATATTCAAGGGACGTGATAATCCCTGGAGTTGAGCTAAACATTTCTAGTTTATCCTCAAACTAGTGGTGTGATGTACAGCCAGTTTGGATTTCAGTTTATACTTACTTTTATTAGGAGAATAAATGATGAGAAAGCTTGTGAACCAAATAAAAACATTGGTGGATAGACAGACAAACAGACAGACATATAGACAGAGGGACAAACGCTTTCATATTGTCATAACAATTTTTAGATAATTTTGTTGTGAGACTGCAATGGTGGAGCTCCTGTTTTTCCTTTTTTCAATTAATGCATTCTTTACTTTCGATCAATTTTGTTTTGAAATATAATTTGGTTGTCTGTAAAAATAGATACAAATTTAAATAAAATGTTTCATTTTTTTTCAAAATATGACAACATATTCTTTTTAATGATACTTAGAAAGTTGAAAGCTCTTATTTTTGTCTCTTTTTTTTTTTTCTTTTTTAAATGTCTCACATGCCATCTTTTTCCTGGCACCTGAAATCTGTTTTCTGGCCAAGCTCTACTTCCGAAATTAAGTTATTCTCAAAATTGCATCTGCCTGCATATTTTGCCCTTGAGAATTTTGTGCGCGAATGGTTTGAGTAAACAGAGTCTGAGTAAACGTACAAGAGAGTAAGTTAATTCTCCTCCTGCAAAACCACAAGCTGTGTGCAGTGGGGCTTCTGGAGAGGTAGGGATGTGAGCATGCTCTACTGAAATGAAGAACCAGGAATATAATCTTTCAGCTCTTTTGGGGACTTTAATTATACTCTCTCACCCTTTCTAGTCCTATTGCTCTAATTGCAGCCCATTTGCTGTCTTTGGGTGAGCAGATCATATGCCTTCACACTGGATGCTGCTGAGGACGTCTTCCGAGAGGCAGCTAACCCTGACAAACTTCTATGTACCCGTCAAGCATTTTGCATTGCACTTGTATACCTACCCCTCATTCTTTACCCCTCTGCTCCCAAATTGTATCTATCTGTAATACAGATATAGAAACATATGGGGACTTGGATCTAATAATGTTCTACCATGGTTTCTCCTACCTAGCAGGGACCACGTTCAGTGCTAATTGAGCAGGAAGCTTTGTTTCCCTCCCTCGCTGCTCATTGCACTGGCTTGCTGCCACGACGGTGCATCCAGCAGCCAAAGAAAAATGCAGGGAGCGAGCTGCGAGATGAAAAGAAGTGGGAGGAGGTCCAGTATCAGCAACCCTAGTTCTCTGCTGCCAAGTGGCTCCTGTGGAAGTGCAAAGGCTACCATAGGTGTAGTCATGTGTCAGCAGACATCAGTGCAGGAAAAGAGTGAAGGAAGATATTGAAGCAGGGGTAAAAATGTGGTATCTTAAGTGAAAGGAGAGGGCACACACAGAATAACCATGCCCCTTTGGTGTTTTGAGGGTACGTGGCCATGTCCAGCCAAGTTGCAAGAAGGCAGGGAATGTCTGCATCCAGTTGCACCCTCCAGTTTCACCCCAGTAAGATCTGAGCCAAGGGTTAGGCACCCTTCTTAGGGTTCTTCCAGTAGTGTCACAGCTGGGAAAGAGCAGATGGGAAGAGCTGGCTGGTAGCAACACAGCGGGGAAGCACACAGCACATGCAGCAACCCCTCCTTCCCACCCAGCTTTTGGTACAGATATGCGTGGTATTGCACAACCAAATCAAAGGTGCACCTACTTTGGTGTTTTAGTTGAATTCAAGAGCAAATTTCCTGATAATCCTCTCTTACTGAGCTTTCATTCACCTTGTGGAGTATCTTGGGGGTCGCAGCCTAATGTTCCTTTGAGACAAGCAATGCTGGAACTGGTGTTTTCCACCTTCCAGTGGGCATCGAGGCTCTGGGACCCCATTGCAACCAGCCAGGGTAAAAAAACCCAAACCACATTCAATTTGATGTTGATTTCTCAGCATCAGTGGTGTCCCTCCACAAACACACTCTCACCAAGCTATGCAACTCCTTGTACAGAAATAGCTGAAGTTATCTTTACGGTTTATTAGAAATTTTTGTGTGAGCTTATTCACCTTACTCTTTCAGATATCCATTTACTGAAAATATTTTTCAGAAATAGCTGATTTCAACAAACACCATTAAGAAAAAAGATAGTTTAGATATGATAATATTCGTAAAAGTAGCTACGTTTAAAATTAGATGTTTCAAAATAATGTGCTTATCTAAGCCATTTTAAATTTCTTACTTTGAAATGTAGATTTATGGCTACCATTTCCCCTCATTGTAGTATTTCCTAATCCCGCCATTCTTTTAACTTTTGTTTTTATGTATAATTCATTTCTCATTTGCTCCTCATGCATTTCATAAACAGTAGTGTTTCTGCAATACTATTTTTTTCCCCTTTTCCAGCCTGTATCTCTTCTGCTCCCTGTTAATGACTTATGAAGACTTAATTCCCACTCTCTTCCTTGCCTATCTATTTAAATGTTCACAAAAATACATAGCGTTAAGTTTTAAAGCGACATCATTAGGTTTTAATATCAACACCAAGGCAGCTTAGTAAAAGAACTGGAGTTGTTGCCTTCCTGAGCCCAGTTTTCCATCTGTTTCCAGCCTTAGGCGTTGCACCCGTTTACAGTCTGTTAGCAATTGCAGGTTTTCTTCACAACTATGAAAGCTAGAAACAATATTTTTCTTTTAATGGAAAAGATTTTATATGGAAGTTCAGAATATGCAGAATCTTAGTGTAACATATGGGTTATATAAGTATATGAAGCAAGGTTGATTTGGCCCCTTGCCTTAAAGCACAACTGTGTGTTTGACACCACCGCACCACAGGTAGTGGTGTAAATCAGAAGATCTGCACAGAGTTGGGTCATCTTCTGCAATATATGCTAAATGAGAAATGTTCAATTTGATTATGCAGCTTTAAAAATACCATTTACTTATTAGTTGTGGAAGGTACGGCAGAAATGGATGAAAATCTTGCTCCTGAAAAGGAGCGTATTCTGACTATGCATGCCCCACAACACAGTCTAAAGAGTGACAGAAAATCATTCAACGGCTGATAAACCACAGAAAAACAGGAGAAGCAGGATTGCATAAGTGAACATATTGTCTTTGTCTTGTTTTCTCCAATTTATTGCTACCACAAGTTTTCTGATTTTCTTGTTGTTGATCTGGCTGAAGGAAGATCACATTTGCTGTTGTTGCTGACAAGATATATATATATATATACCTCGCATGTAAGTTAAAGCATGACTGTGCTTGCTAGAGGAGACACCATGCATTACCTCCCTTCCAGGTTTTTATCTAGATCTCAGGTAAGTGGACCACAGATACAGTGGATGAACTTTTCAGCCTTCCATGTTCCAGCTCCTGTAGTACCACAGGGAGAAAGGGAGATGCTGTACAGTACAGACAGAAGGGCTGTGAAAGCAGAGCTATCTCTCTGCCTCAGTTCTGGCAGGAAGAGTGGAAATGAGTGTCTTGGTTTGTGGTAACAGCACAGGTATGGTGCACAGGCTACTTGCTTGACTATTCACCCAGCATCTGCTTGCACAGACTACTCCCTCGTTGTAGACTACAAGGTAATGTATGTAGCCTAGAAAAGATCTAGCGCTGAAGTGAATTTACTCAAATCCAAGATGAATTCAGTTCTACAGGGTGGCTTCTCTTTCCTGAGGGGTATTTGTCTGCTACATGATTATTTCCTTTAATTCCATTTTTAGGGAGAGGAACATTGGAGGGACAGATTTTCAGATGTTGCAGATGGTCTTTTTCCTTTGGCCTCTGTGGACCAGTAACAGTGAGAACTTGCTGAAAACCTGTCGCTGATTAATGAGCGCTTAGTTCTGCTGGTGGTGGTGCCAACTCTCAATACTCCTGCCCTGTAGGATTTATTTCAGAGCTGATCCTTGCACCTGTGTGGGCCGGCAGCCTCACATACTCATTAGTTCCAGTGTGGGCAGGGCTGCCCCAGCTGTGGAGGGGGGTCAGGACTTTCCCCTGCAAGTTTAGTGCTGTTTTCTTGCAGTGAGTCATCACTGAGCGTTTCGGTCACGTCTCTAATGCTTTGGCAACAATTATCCTCGCTCCTGTCTCCTCGTATTTAAAAGGCAAATAAAATCATGCCTCTGTTTTACTTTGTAATGTTTAGGAAATGTTTCTATAAACAAGAGTGTGTTGCATGTCGTCTGACTTTGTCATGTGCAGGCTCGTTTTTCAAAGGTAGTGCTACAATGGTGAGGAGCTGACAAAAGCAAATTTATTGCAAGTTATACATGTAAATTCTAGGTCAGTTCTTTTCATGAGTAGAGACTATGTGGTGCTCTTTATCCTGGAAAATCCATTTATTCTGAAAGCTTCCATTGTACTAGATGCAGGAGAGATTAAAAGCGCTAGCTACTTTATTCAAAACATATTTGCCTTAAATTACAACAGGTTACTTTGCAGCCAGACATCTGACAGCCATGTGCTAAATAAACTGTACATTATGTAGCGAAGGGTGTTAAAAATCCCCTGAAGTTGTAGAAATATGAGAAGCAAAGAGGAAGAATATGATTTTGGCAACTGTAGTCAATACATTGAAGCTGAACTGAGCTTTGTGGTTCTTCCAGCAAGAAAGACATATGTCTCGAATGTGGTTCGAGTATACTGCAAACACAAGCTGCTTAAGGAGGTCACTGGTGGTGGCAGAAACTGCTGCAGAACTAGACATATGTTCCAGATAGGGAGGTGGAGTCCGCATATATATTTTGCACGTATATTTTGGTACATTTTAAAATCATCTAATTGCCGAGCCTTAGTGTTTCTTCTGGCTACTCCACAGAAATATGTTGGAAGTGGCAAATGACAGGGTCACTCTACCCATTCTGCTCCAGTGAATTCTGCTAAAAGTACTTTATAGGAACCCGCACAGCTATAGAGCAAAGCTGCCGCTGCTGGAACAATAAGCTGGCATCATCAAATTGAAGCACACTTCTTTTGTTAACTTGCTAGCTGTTTAATATTTATATTAATTTAATTAATATGCCCGATGTTTGCAACTGTATTATTTTTCCAGGAAATAGAGAGCTCCACCATCAGCCTGTGTGAAACGATTTTACCACACAAAATAACGCTGCGAGGTGGTGCACATGTTTAGAGGAACAGTGTGGCGTGGCCACTTCTGCGCTGAGAACTCTAATTTCTAAAAAGGGTCTCAGTTTTCAAGCGCTTTACTTGAACAAGAAGATTTAATTTATTTGTTATTTTATGAAGCATTTTTATGTGTAGAAAAAGTGCTACTTGTTTGCACATGCTGGTTATGTGGCATTCTTACATGATTTCATGCTTTGCTGATGGAAAATTAGACCCTTGTGTATTATAAAAGAATAGAAGATAGCTATAGAATCAGGATGCGATTGCCTCAGGACATTCTGTTGACAGCTAGAAATATATACAGACAAAGCAATGTCACTGGATGCTAATGTGAACTATACAAGTTGATGAGTACTGTAAATCCCTGTAAAAAGAGAAATCTATATCCTTTTATTTTGCAGGTTTTTGCCTTTAAAATTACCACTAATAACACTTCTGGAATTTGGTTATATATAATCATTATTAAGATTTTATAATTATGGACATGCTAAAGCACAGATACATGTTTTTGCTAATATATCTATATTCAGAAAACAAAATAGTCTTCCCTTGTTTACTAAACCTTTGCTTCACATTTAGGTGAAGCTGTTATTGGTTTAAGGGGGAATTTTGACTGCAAATGGAATGCCAGACTGAACCACAATTAAGTTAGAAAAATAAGGCTCAGTTTTTTAAACTAAAGCAAGATACATCAAATTAGCCTTAACATTACAGGATCCTTCATGGCCTCTTTGTTTTCCACATCATCCCCTATAATCAGCCTAGGTGTTCCATATAGACCAGATCTCAGTAAAAAAGTATGAGTTTTTTTCTGCTGAGCCTAATTCCATCACTACCGATAGATTGCAATACCGTATTGTTCCCGAGGTGTAACTGTTTGCTTTACTGCTTCCATTTTCTGAAAGGCTTTCTTAACAACCCAGCTCAAGTAAAGCTGTTTTGATACTGCCTGCTTCAGTCCATGTTTCTTATTTGTTTAATCTTTAAAAATACAGCAGAATTATAAGAAGACTGCAACAACAATACACTACCTACGTACAAATCTCTCTCTTCCCCATCTATATTACCATGATAGCACTTTGGACATCAAATATTTATCCTAATTACAATTCTGCTCCAATCTTAATATATTTTATATGTCGGCAACATTGTGTCTGGGAGAAGAAAAAAGACAATTTTGCTCTCAGACACATTACTATTGAGGCAGAGTGACTCTGGACTCTGTACCTGGGTGGAATAGTGGGCAACAGCGGGCTCTGACCATACAGTTTTGATTCGAACTAGTAAAACGAATTTATTTATAGGTCTATTAATTAATTTTTTCTTAGTTCATGAATCCTCTATTTGTTTACCAGATAAGTATTTACTCGATCTAACCGTTTTATTCCAATTACTTTTATTCCTTATGCGGAAGCAGGTGTCTCTCCTTACAGAAAGTGCGACGCCTGTAAATAACCTGCAAACCTGAAGTTGGCCCAAGAACATGTTGGAGTGCCATGACCCATATTTGGAGGAATTTGGAGGAATAAAGTTGGAGAGAGTTCAAATATGAACTGGCCAAGTGACTAGCAACTATATTGTCTGTTATTCTCATGAGGAAAAAATTATGGGCCTAAAATTTGAAAGGCATTGAATGTTATATTTGTGTTTAGAAAGAGAATTAACGGCCAGTAAAAACTGCATGAACCTAATTGGTTGACATAATTTAGAAAAGAGTAACAAAGTCACTGGAAGATAGTAAACAGTTTCTAGGAGGGCAATCTTTACAAAGCAAAGCTATTTCACTAATTCGTTAGAATTACTTGAAGATATTTCAAAAGGAGAACAAATTTTATATTCTGAATTCTGTATTTTAAAAGGCTTTTACAAGCCTTCCTTGAGGTAGGCTATTAGATTCTCTAAGTAGTTGTTGGATGACAGACAAGAATTTGTTTAGTAAAAAACCCAATTTTTTCCATAAGAAAGGCTAGCAATGGATTCATGGATTAATCTGTGGTCCTGTATTATGTAATATAGTTACTAATAAATTACATTTTAAAATATATTATAAATGAACAGAAGATTGCTATAGAATCAGGATGTGATTGCCTCAGGGGCAGTGTAAAGCAAGGAAGCAAACTTTGCAGAAAATTAGTAAAGCTTGCGAGGAATTTCAAGGCGACCTATTTAAAATAGGTGATAGGAAACAGCATGGCAGACAAAATTCAATAAACATCATTTCAGAAACCTTGAAAACTTTATGGACAGCTCAGGGAAGTTATCTGCTCAGTGTATGATTGTTGTTAAAAAGGGAAGCAAATATTTATATGTTAACAAGAGGGAGAAGGAATAGAAAACTTTCTAGTGCCATTTCATGAAATGAAGATATGACTTCATTCAAAATACTGTGTAGGGTCATTGTTGACCTTTAAGAGATGTGGGAAAAGGCACTGAGAAACAAGAGGGACATATTAAAACTGTGCAATGGGAATTTAGCGTTATTTATTTTAGAGAAGAGAGTAAGAAAGAACAATTTAGTATCAGATAAAACAACAAAGGTTGATGAGGATGGTCTGTTCTTGTCTTGTCTTGAGTCCACTTGGACTCAGTGGCTGTGAGTTCAAATCAAATGAATAGAAATATGTCTTCACACATAGATTAAGCTAAGGAACTGATTTTCCCCTTCATGTCAGGGAGGTCATAAGTTTAAAAGAATTCCAGTAAGGGATGGAAATTTATGTGAATAACAAATGTATCCAGACTTATACCAGTTAATCCTGAAAGAAGAAAAAAACCCCAAAACCGAAACCCCACACATCAGAAAAATCTAGTCTTGGAAAGGATATAAACCCTTCAGATTCAGACTTCATACCAATCTTCAACTATCGGGAATAGAGAGGCCAGTGTCCTGGGAAAAGATGGTCTGCTTTCTGACGAAAGTGGAGTTTCTTGCCCCAGTTCCTGAAGAGGCATGTAGTGCTGACTAGTGTTAGGTAGCAATTGCTGCAGTGAATGAAGGGAATTGTTCAGCAAACTATTATCTAGTAAGACATTTCCTGTATTCCTGCTAAAATCTTTCTCGCTGACAAGCCTTCCCTAGACTCCTTGGGGTAAGGCTGCCCTGGCTATCCATTACTGGCCACTTCTAAGCTTACTTACCCCTGCTGTTCTGGGCTCCAACTGCAGAGGAGGAGAGAAAATCCGGGCAAGTGTAGCCATGGTTACCAGTCCAGGGAATGAGCAGATTTAAAATATGCTAATACCCCTGGATGCTTTTATGCAGAAAGTACTGGAAATCTGTTGGGCAAATGCATCCTAATGCCCAGTTTTTCCAAGCTGGCAGTCACCTATCCATTGAGAGTTACTTGCACGTACCTCCATTTAGGCTATGTAATACTAGTCTTTTCATCCCTCTATGGAAATTCCTCACTGCAGATCAGGACCTGAACAAATTGAATATATAGAAGTGCATTAATAAATAAAATTCACTTGTACTGCATTTATTTTATATAGTACTTCATTAACACAAACTATATTTCTTCCCGAATTCCCACTTCCTGATTTTCCTCCTCTATTCCGTTCTTTCTATCCTGTAATTCATCAACAAGCAGTTCATGATACTGTTATGAATAATTAACTGTGGTGTGGAACCAAGATACTTTATACCATATACAATAGCTCCATATTTAACGAATGATGAGCCATAAGTAAAACACTTTTAAATTAGACAGTGGCAGAATTAAGGTTGACTCTGCATACGCAAGCATCTTGTCACCTTTTCTATAGCTGAAAATAAACTGGAAAAACCCTAAACAGTATTGCTCCAAATTAATCTGGTTCAGGTTGCATTCCTTGCATACACAGGTTCTCATTTAATTAATGAAGGAGTAAGAATTTGGGAGCAAAATTTTATTTTCTGAACACAGATATATTGGCAGAGGTCTTTATCTATATGTTAGTAACTCTAGAGTTGTAAAATACTAGGTATGCTTTTAGGAACCATCAGATAGTAATATTACTAGCTGCAATCTTTAAAATAAACGCTTTAAGAACAGAGGAGCTGAAGTTTACTTCTCCTTTACTGTTTTACTGTCTGCTGTTTCCATCTAATTGTAAGGAAGTGAGTAACCACAACTCTCACTTTCAACCCATCTCTTCTAGATAAGGAATCCGTTTCCAAACTTATTTATGAATCACTTCAAATAACAATTTTTTAATATAAAAAATTGTAATCTGAAAAATGCTAAAATTGGCAAAAAATTTACTATCTTTATATTCTCCTGTTACATCCTCCCTTCTTATTTCTCAATTGCTTTCTGTTATTATTATTATCAAATTAGTTTGTAATTAGTATCATTGGTATTTGAAAGGACGGATTCTTTGTCGTAAATCTATAGACTTCTAAGGAAATGCATCAGAAATGTATCTTTTGATATAATTTCCTTTTTTTGGGGAATAATTTTAATATAATATGTTACATATATTTATATAAAATATTTTATACATATTAGAGATAATAATTTTAAAATAATATTCTCCATTAAGAAAAAAATTTCCAGTTGAAAGAGAAACAAGCAACATTTGGTAGAAAAATAATCAAATAAATGTATAAAAATCTTGTACCTCTGTATGATTAAAACAGAAAGACAAAATGGTAAAGTTCAAATTGTTGTTAGAAGAAGCAAGATTTTATGCATCTTTGTGTAGCGAGAGCACCGTGTCAAACCAAATATTGGAAGATAGAAAGCTAGTGGAATTTTTCTTTTTCATCCAGGATACTGACAGTGTTCCTAACCCTGCCTCTTAAATCTGGAAGATACGGTGACAAGGACCTATTTAAATTAAACGGTTGAATTTGTGACTTGCTCATGTTAGGTGAAAAGTGTTACCTATATTCATAAATGGCCCAGGGCCAAATTCAGCCCATACATATGCCCCTTTCCAGACCATTGAATGCCTCTGAAATCAGAACATGGCCATCACACTTGATAAATTGTAAATGGATGCAAACCTTCATATCCTGTGTGCAGTTATGCATTCTTAAAGCACAAAATGAGCCGAGTACTGGACAGAGCATACACCCCTGGAGCCACTAAGAAGACATATGGCATAATCCAAGGCAGGTGTTTGTAAATCCAAAAGATCACATTAGACCCCTTAGGCTACAATCTGAATGACAGCAGTGGGATTTTGTAGTTTATCTAGGACCCTAAATTAAGTTGTCACCCTTAATTTGTGGGAGTACATCTACCATGGGCAAAAGCAAGTTAGAAACTTTTTCTTGCTTTGCAGGTTGAATTCTTTTGCAGTTACTGAAGCCTACCTTTTACTTGAAATGTATGTGTTTAAGACATCATTTAACTTTTAGTTAAGCAACTTAGTTTGTTGTCTTCTCTTTTTTTTTTTTTTCTTTTTTTTTCAAGAAAAGATATAGGTGTCCAGTGAGCAGTCGATAGCTATGGGGTTGTCTGGGACATGCACACGTTCTTTCCAGCCGGATCATTCGAACACATGCTGAATTATGGAAACCCCCTTTGATTGATGAGTTCGGATCGGCTTTGGCAGATGCACATTCTAAAGGAGTAGATTAATACATATAAACCATTGAGCTTAGCAGAAAGTACTGCTCAACATTGTAAACTGCCAACTTTATCATCTTTAAGTAAAAAATACAGTTTTTCTTCCCAACAAAGACTTTTTATAAAAGCAATAAGGTAACTGCATGAAGTGTGCTTATCATGATATAATCACACCCCAGGGGGAATGAGAGGTGCTCGGCTGCACCTCATGCTTTGTAATGACCCAGGGGTGTGATTATCTTATGATAACCACACTCCCTGTCATGCCTTATTGCTTATATATTCCACATGTCATAATGAATCCTGAAGCACTTTCTAGGTCTCGTAGCAAAGGCAATGACTTTGAAGTATAGGAAGTAGTCAGATTTTCTAGGTACATACAGATTAATATTGTATACATTAGGAGGAATTATGAATGACTACTTATCTGTACTAGCCAGGCCATAGTTTTTTAACTGTTTCTAGGTTCTGTAGGTTTCATGTGGTATTTTACGGGGATGTGCTTAAATTGTTCTCTGCAAGTGCGGGACAAGAACTGCGAGAGCTTGACCACCCTACTTCACGTCTGTGGGGAAGATAGCAGCTGTGACACAGAAACCTTGCAGTTCCCTGTTGGCATGGTTCTATAAAACCACACTGAACTATAATCATCTGGTTTTACCACAGAAATCTTTGTATGTTTACATGCTCTTTAATCGAATATTAAACTCTGGGTAACACAGTCTGAACCTCAATATGCCGGATTTTGTCAGAGGATGGAAAAGGAGCTCGAGAGACCTTATTTACAAGGGTGACTGAATATCCCATCAATCTCTCTTTTACTGAAGCCATATGAAGGAATTGTGGGTTATTTGGAAACATCTATTTTAAAAAATTCTGCACTTTAATAATAAAAATAGTAATAAATCCTAATTAAAATGAATGGGGTTAATAACAGGTCCATAAGGAACTGGGAGATCAAGAGGCTTCTGAATTCACAATTAGGGGCTGACATAAAAGACAACAGGATAATAAACTAAGCAATTATCTTTGATATACCTTATTGTATAATAGCACCACAGGGTGAATCTGCACCCCAGGGAATGGGATTCTTGGTAACTTTGCAACCTTGTTAATCTGATGTATGTAGCAGTCAACATTTAAATACTCCACTTGGCAGGAAAATCTACAGTACTGTTTTCTGCCTGTCATCATAAACTGGTTGATAAAGATGATGGCCTATCATTATGACCACTGATGGGTTGATTCATTGTAAGCATCAGCTCTGAGATCAGCTAAGTTAACTGCAGGTCACCGCAAAAAATTCTGTGTCTCTAAAATAAAGCTTATTTAGCTCTATAGTGCACAAGTGGAGTACTACTGATTACCATAAAGGTCAGACATGCACATTTTAACTGGTGGTAATGAGTAGTTTTAAAGATGTTTGAGTCTTTTCTTAATCTTGCCATGTCACAAGGCTTCTATTGTTATGCACCAAAGAATGTGCCTTTAATTGTACCATTTGCCCTATTGTATCTTGATCATAGAGTGGGTTGTGTGATGTTACTGGTGATAAACGCCTACCACATGTCCTAATAATTACTAGCCTTCAGTAAATTGCATAGTGAAGTAACACAGAAGTCTGGTAAAAAAAAAGGCTCTGAAAAGTTGAAAGCAATATTTAAGTAGTTTCGTGTACTGTACCAAATTGCACTAAATGTGAGCTGTCTGAAAGCAGAGTATAAAAAATAAATAACTTTCAATTAATAAAAATGTCTCTGACAGTAGAAAGCATTTTTTAAAGTCTTACGATATTGTCCAAATAACTTACTGTAGATGTTCAGGTGGTTTTGAAGAGGAATATTGAGAAGAGAGTGGGAACTTTTCATCAATAAAATTAATGTTTGTGTCAAATTATCTTTAGCATTAAGGATACTAATTTGGAGTTTCATGCAGAATGCAGTTTCTAAGCAGAAACACACTAACCAAACATGCCTTGCAAAGGATGTGCTATCTCACATTTTCACATGTAGCAGTTCTGAGCAATTAGTTCCTTTAATATTTCATAAGAAAGAGCTCTGTTAAAAAATGGTAAGCTCAAATAGTTCAGAATGGCGGTAACCACAAAAATTAAAATAGTTATGTAAGATAGTACTTCCATGCGTCTATTTAGAAGAAAATGAGAAGAAATCTACTAGTTATCAAAGTCTGAGTGTGACAAAGTCAACACCACTGTGAACTTTTAAAAAAAGAAATAATACAGTGATTTCAATCACTTTAAATGTTGATTTAAAATGGGGGTTGAACCTTCTCCTCTATGTTTTCATAGAGTTGATTCAAAGATTTGAAGATTTAATTTTGGGAACTGGGAAACTAGATTATGAAATACTGGAACATTTTCATCAATTTACTGCCAGTAACAACTTTTAGCAAAACTAACAAACTTAAAGAATATACTTAATAAGTATACTTATAAGTATACTCAATATACTTTAATGAAGTAATGAAATTCCTTGATTATCATCATAAGCTCAACACTCTTCAGAATATTGTGCTTTTTCTAAACTTCCCCAAAATGTAAGATTCCTGCATTTTAGAAGAGATAAGTCTACCTAATATTTAATATTAAGTCATCAGGTGTTTTCCAGAGTGAATGAATATGTTCGTCAGTGAGGATGGCTTATTAGTGAGAAGGAGGTCGAAGAGGGTATGTTTGTCTCATCTGTAAAACAGAGTGATGATATCCACTGTTAAAAGTCCCTCTCTGGCATACTAGCAAACATGTAGTGGTCCTGAAGCTCTCTGAGGTTACTGAAGGACAAAAGTTACATTGGGAGGGTCTCAATAGCCATTCAGCAGTAAAAACTGCTCTGACATTTTCACTGCATTAGGCCTTTGCCCAATGACTGACTTAATCTTCACATTTGATAAAGCAGTTCTTCAAAGGGCAATTCTTTGAAAAAAAGTTACTTGTATTTTGTATAAAATACTGTGAAAGTCTTTTTTTCAGGAATGTTGCAAAGTATTGATAATTTTTTCTTGCTTTCATAAACAAAGACCAGTTTCTTACCTATATAAACACATAGGGTTTTATATAAGTCACATTTTAAAATCAAGCACAAAGTACAGTCTGCTTGTTCGAGATTTAACTTGTTTGTATCTAACCAGCAGAGCTGCTGTTACCAAATGATCACTTACTTTTTTTTTTTTTTCTTTATTTTTTCCTTTAAAAGTGATCTTTAGCTGCATTTCTCATTTTAGGGTGGAGTTCCCCAGGTCAGTGGCATTAAGTGTCAGAGGAACATAGGACCTCCATACCAACAGTTACCTTAGTCATCTGGGAGTATGTTAGGACCAAACAACACAGACTGACTGGCAGATATATTGTGTTTATTGCAAGCTAAAAATTCTTTACCTACAAGAATTAAAACCTGCTAGGTTCCTAAGAAGAAAAAACCCAACCATCTTACAAGGCTATGGGTCTTTAATGTAGAGTTATTTATAATCTCCTGAAATCATACATTCCCAATTCCCCTTCACTCCCTATCAGATAAAAACCAAACAATGTCATCAGTGGCTCCACAGAGGTGAGAAATTTTAGAAGCTAATGTGTTTGATCAGAGTGTGGTGTGCTGCAGTTTCATTTTTGAGTTGTTCAGTTTCAAATACCAATGAAGAGCTCCCTTACAAAGTAGAGAGCTCCCTTGTCTTTGCATTTTTTATTTTAAAAGGGTTCCAAAATATTGATGTTTCCACCACAGGGGTTATCTAATTTTTTTGTTATCATTATTCTCAGCACTTTCTTTTTTTTTTTTTTCCAGACAGCAGTCTTGTATTTGCCAAATTTAACTTTTCTTTAACTCCTTATAAGTCTTTATAGCATTCCAGTCAAACAATAGGCAAAAATGCAAACCTAAGTGGAACAAATGAAACTTTTCTGAATTCTTTCACAAGCAAAAATTCTCTTAGATGAAACCGTCTGGGTTCATATACCTCTACCTGATATATAAATGTCCTGAAACCAAATAAGAAAAAAGGAAAAATGAGTTGACTTGTTTTCTGTTGGATTGCGGTTTTTATGCATATCAAAGTCAAATGAATAGCAAATTGAGAAGAATTCACTTATGGTTAGAAATGCAGTGATACTCATAACTACATAATTGTGTAAATCTGTCCTTATTTATGTGAACTTCTTGTAAGATTTACTTCAGGGTATAACCTGTGAAGTGTTAATGATCTTACACTTGCAGTCCTGACTGTCATATCAAATTATAGTACTGTTGGGTTTATTTTTCAAGTACTTGCAGCATGAATTAAACTTCTGTTAGATCTACTACTAAGCAATTCATTAAATGGGTTAGAATCATTGCTGATTATTAAAATTAATAATCTGTGATCAATTGCTGTGATATGATGCTGCTGCCAATATGTAATTGGATGCTTTTTAATATTGTTATGGGTAAAAAAAAAAATTTCTTATTAAGTTATACTGTGCTTCAAGGAATTTTACTTTATCCCTTAATTTAACAAAAAATCTGTATACTAAAATCTGTAATAAATTTAAAAACCTATCAGCTATTTATCTTCCTCAGGAATGAACCATTATTTTAATTTCTCAGATAATTTTGCTTGTAAAAATGTATGCTTTCATATGCCCTAAATAGAAGGGTGTGGCAATGCAAGTAATGACAGATTTTAAATCGGGATTATTAATGTTTATGATTCTGATTCTCTTCTCATCGATTTTTTCTGTTCAACCACTATGGTATAGGTGTTCCTAATCTACTCAAGTGAGAGAAGCATCATCATTTTTTATGACATGATTATAAATACAGTTGGAAAATTATGAATTGGATTATTTATTACTCTGTTGAGAAGTAAGAGATTATTGACTTTTGTTTATTTTTTATTTTAACATGTATTGTGCAGTAGAAAAATGTCCACTGAAAACATAGTCTACAGGACAGAAATGGCAACTTTACCAAGTGAAATCATTTTTGGAAATTTCAATTTTTTCAAGGGAGTAGATGTCTTCTCAGTTTTATTGTAGGCAGTCTGCCGCAGAAACCACTGAGAGCATGATGAAGGCATAAGAGCCAAAATATTGACAGATTATTAGGTTTTCTACAACTTTACGGAATGCTTTTCCTTTCCTTTGCCAAGAGCAGACATCACTCTCTGCAAGCGCTCCCAAGGCAGAGCTCTCTGACTTTGGGCCTGCTAGAGGAGGAAGGTGACAGAACAGTCGTCTTCTGTTGTATCCCCCCGCTTTTTGCATTTTTCAGACTTCTGCCTGGAAAGATCTGTGTAGGATATAACATTGCAAGAAAGAGCCTTCACCACTTAGTAGCTTCTTTGAGAAAGGGAAACAACTTCTGATTTGTAATTAGAAATTATTTGTAGAATAACCAATAAATGTGAAATTTTCTAATACAGAAAAGCTTAATTTTTTAAGGGAAATGGTCCTAAAGAATGGCTTCAGATCCCATGCAGATGCACTTTGCCTGTTTCTTCAGTCTGGGATCTTCATAGCTGTCCATCTCATCTTTTTCACTCTTCTGAGGGGTTGTACAGCTTCTCCTTTCAAAACCAGAGCAGGTCCAGTTTAGTGAGGGAATGTCATGAAGCTCTTATTGTATTGCATTTCTCAGCTAAACAAGATCTTCTATAGGTAATTTCATAAAAATGAAGAGGTTGCTGGTGATTTTCAAGTAAGACAGATTCATAGCTTTGAGGTTACTCCTCAAAGCCTTCTCCTTTACTGCTTTACTTGATGTTGAGAGCTATTGAAGGCCTGAAGGTCAAGTTATAAGGGAGGTTGGTGACTGCTATACAGAGGCATTTTAATGATTTTTAGATATTGTAATGAAAATTTATCTCCATCTTTTATGTGCCATTATTTATTGTTGGGCCATACAGCTGCTCAGGATGTATGGGCATCCCATTTTCTTTGAAGAACAAAAGAACAAATAAAAAAGATTTATTCTGCTTTACCTCAAGTAGTAGTATCTATATGCTCTTGTATCCAACTAACTTGGAATTTATTCCCACCAAGGACCCATGTGTGTATATATGTACATACCGATTGGCAGCTGACCTTTGGATAAGAACTTTTGTGAAACTTAGATGCCGGTGGGAAGGGGGTTTCTTGTTCTCTGTGTGTGCACTCGTATTGCCCCAAGTGACTGAGTGTCCACAGAGAAGGCAAGTGATTATTAATGATGATGCGAAACTCTTCTAATTGTTCTAATGGTATGAATTATTTGCCTTTTTAGTGTCCATTCAAACAGAAATGAAAATGGTGGATATCTGCCTTCTTACAGCAGCATGTTCAGGTTTTTAACTCTGATACTGTATACTCACCATACAGCTGATGATCAAATGCCTCTGTGCATGCTGCTCAGATCGCTTTTGCAGGACACCGCTAAAAAGAGAAATTACTATGAAATTATGTGTAAGAGGTGTCCAACCCCTTTTCTGTCACAGCATAGGCAGGAGGTATCATAAAGCTGTGGGCTTTTATTAAGGATAGCAGAAAATCTATCACACGAGGATGGTATCCTGTTGAATATGTAGGATCTGTTTAGATGTTTGATGATGCCTGTATAGAAATTAGATTTAATAGGAATACGTGTCTAGAGTGGGTATCCCTAAAGTAGAAAGCTTACTTATTTTACTGGTTTCTGGAGACACCTAAACCAGAAAGAAAGGCTGTTACAGTCTAATACTTACTCTGATTTTGTAGTGCTGCTCTTTACAGACCTTTGGCCTGAGCTGACCCATAGCATAGAAGTTGAGCCCCAAACCCTCTGCCTCATACGGAAGCTGTACAAGGGACCTGGGAAGCCACGGGTGGTGGAGTGGTGGCTGCTGGGTCCTCAACTCTAATCCACACAACTTGCATACTGACAATGCAATTATTATTGTAATTCCTATAGGAACCTTGGAATAAGAGATTTCTTCTTTTGCATGTATGCAGACGTGTACTTCCAGCATCATTCTGCTTCCACGTACCTATTTGTGACTGCTGGACACAGGCAGTGTGTCCAGCTCGCAGAATCTGCCAAGTTTCATTGCATAGCTTTTTTAATTCTTTTGAGGTCTTTCGATGGTAGGATGACAATTATTACTGGTTAAAAGTAAACGTAGTCTTTACCATTCACTTGCAACCACGTTATAAATCATTATTTTAATATATTTTGTTAAATGTGGTGAGATGTAAGTCTACAGTGTTAAAAATATTTTACTGCTCTTTGTGCTTGAGGCATTTCTAGCAAGCTAAAAGATCTTTGCAGGCATTGACAAGTTGTACTGCGTCTGTGGAGAAATGATTTAGAATAAAGAAAATATATTTTTAATATACCATAATAAACAAAGATTTTTGCTGTGAATTAATAGAATTAATATTTAATAAAATCCCTGCCTTATTTTGTTTATGCAGCTTCTGTCTCCTTCTGTCAGTTTTGTCCGTTGCTCAGTGCTATTGCCAGTCAAAGAGCATAAAAGTGATTTTTTTCTTAGAAACCCTGCAATTGATCAAAGTGCACATGTTTTACAAACCTCTCAAAATTCATAATACTGGTGGTAAGATGTGGCGCATGGGTTTTTTTTAAGCCAATTTTCATTTTAATGTTTTATCAGTCCTTTTGTGGCACTGTACAAAATGATACAGGGCGTCTGACATCAAAATCAGCAATACGGGTTGCCTTTAAAAATAAAGAATGTGTTGCCTCTGTCTGGGAGCTAGTTATGTCTCACATATAACAGAAGGCACCTTTTGTTCTTTAGTTAATTAGCTCATTATATTGTAGGTACATAATTCTTTCTAAAGAAGCAAACTCATTTGAACGGGAATCACAAAAAAGTTATGGATGATAAATTCAGACAGTGCAAAAATGTTAAATATGTTGACTTTCCATGAAAAATGCATGTGGTAGCATGAAAGAATTTAAGCTTGTGGAACCAATGCTTCTGTAATGTTTTAATTCCTATCAGCAGAAAGACTTTCTATTGTTTGTAAATAAAAAGGAAATATTTCACTGTGGCACTTCCATCTGTTACCTTAACAATAAGTGAAGTCATGCAGTTAATCACAGCATTTTCTAAAAAAGGATTTAAACTTGAAGCTCTGCTCTTACATCCCCATGCAGTTATAAAACACTTACCCACCAAGAACAACTAATTCTGACTGTTAGTGTTGTGTTTTAATTCCAGTATGGGCTAGTTCAGGACTCAAAGACATGGGTTTCCTACTGAGTACTGAGATCTGCTGCCAGGAATGGCTGCCGTCCAAGGAAATGTGCTACCTTTTACAGATAGATGTTCTCGGGTGAAAGAATGGCTTGACTGCAGAACCTGTTTGCTCGCAACGTAGTTAGAGAAATGTAATCTTCCAAGTATTTAATTTAAGCGCGCTATCAAACATAAAAATAATGGGGAAAGAAAAACCTTGAAGCTAGCTTGATGGCTGAGAAGTCTAATCCTTTCTAGCACTCGTGGTTTGCTCTTCTGAGGGCTGCGATTCACATCAGCGTGTGGCTCTCGGGGCTGGGAATCGGGCTAACAGGGCCAGCACTGCAAGGCAAATTTCAGCTTAGGCTGCTAAATAAAAGCTGCTTTTACAAATTTCAACTTAGGCTGCTTTTTCTTTCTTTCTTTCTTTTTTTTTTTCTTTCTCTTATTAAAGATATTGATTTTCCCTAGGGAAGGAATTCTGGGGTAATAGTGGCACATACCGGGAAATCTAAGGTCATTGTATTTATCTATGCAGCTCACCATGGACTAGACAATAGGCTATTTTGGAAACTTAATCACTATGGGGATTTTTTGCTAGTGGGTTTACTCAATCACCTGGTCTAAGCATCCCTAGTGGTGATGTAGAGTCAGTAAAATGTTACATTCATTATAGAGAATTCCTGAGGAAATCTGAAAAAAAACGTTCAAAGGCAAACACCAGTTTAAAGAATGTCAGTGACACTTCATACTGCTTCACAGAGTGGGAGCTGCTGCAGTGAAAACATCGCCTAGGTGAAGTCTACCTGGAATTAAGTGAGAGAAATTGTTTCCTTTAAAAAAGAAAAAAAGTCACATGCAAACTATGTAAGCTTTACCTTATGACCAACAAACACAGACTTGGGAAAGGGGATGTATTTTAAAATACGTGTATGATTTACGACTCTGTGACTACCTTATGTTTGTAATCCCCACTTTTCACAAAGACATGCGGTGGATCTGAAGTAGGGGCCAATATTTTAGTAAATGAAAAATACGCAACGGGTTTTTTTTACTCCTGTGCCTGAGATTCACTCCTATTCCAACCCTAAAAAGGAAGCACCCTCTGCTGGTTCCTACCGTATATGACTTTATGCCTTTAAACTGTGGTACCTACAAGCTGCTGGTTAAATTGCTCCGACTTAGGTTCCTACGGCTCATTTCTGATCTGCAGGGATCAGTCTGCTACTCTGAATACTACCCAGAGCAGCTAATTGCACAAAAGTTCCTTCTCTTTCTTACTCTTTGAGGTAATGATGCCGCTGCTAAGCCAGGATCAAAAAGTTGATGAATTATCTTTAAATTAGTCTTGGAGTTTTGAGCAAGCAGATGGAGCAAGTTATACTCACATCCCTTACTGAAGGCGGGTTTTTTTTGTTGATTTGTAAAACATGTAACCTTGAGCAGAAGTACAGGAAGGTTTTTGGAAACTTCTTTAAACATTAAGATACAAAAAATGGGTAGGCAAAACCACAGTTTCACTAGAAGTGAGTCCCATTAGATTATTTCGCTGGTTTCTGAGAGTGAATGAGTTAATTTTTACATTGCCCAGTTCAGATTTACTTGCTTTTCTGCTGTTATTGAAAGTATAACATGACTGCCCCATATGTTTCTACCAGGTTCTGCTACCAGCATATTCTTTTCATACTTTCTTCCCTGATTTTTTTTTTTCTTAAATAAAAAAAATAAATACAAATCAATTGATTTTCATATGTATTCCATATGAACTTCTGCATCGGATCGTACCAGTCATATCAAAGGAGACCAAGGGAATATGCTGGAACTTATTGTAGGAACAAGCATGTTTCAGCCTAAAATATAAAATGGACAGGACAGGATAATACAAAGGCTGTTCTATTCCTTTCTAGTTGCTTTTTACTGGCAATGACCTTCTCTTGGCTTATCCTTCTCAAATGGAGCTGAATTATATAACACCGCATGGTGGCATATATTTTCAAATTGCATCCTAAATGAGGAATAAAAGGGCTTGATCCAGGACGGCACCGGAGCACATGCCTAAGGACTGGATGTGAGCGCATGCCTATGTGCTCTGATGGATTGAGCTCTCGAGCGTTAGAATTTGCTCAACCCAGTTTCCAAAGAGATTTCGTCTGTTCGAGATGATAGCTTTGCTGATTATTATAAAGTACATTTTTAAATGATGGTAGCAGGACTTTTTGAGTTCCTCCTGTCATTGTGAGAACCTATCAAACAGATTTGCTGTGGCAGACAGGGAACCTAAGCTTGTTTTTTGCTTTTTTTAGAGCTTAATTTGGAGTACAAAGTGAAAGAGGTAGCTCTCAGGCCATCAGCTCTCTGGCAGCCCGAAAAGTACTGCTGTGGCCAGCGTCTGGGCTGAGGGGCGAGCCGGGGTGCACCAGAGCCTCCTTGTCCACAGCTCTGGCTCCCCGTGATGGAAATCACTGCCAGGAGGGAGGGAGAGGAAACCGTCAGCATCTGCATCTCATCCTGAAGTGTGGTCAGAGCGCCCAGCTGGACTACAGAGCTTGAGTCTGTCGGCATATACCCCTTTCTTCCCCCACTGTGGGGTGCGTAGTGCCTGAACTCTACCCTTAGAGCACCAGAAGATGTTTGTGCCGAAACGACATTAAACGAAGAGTGGGCTATAATGTTTAACGTCAATTTAAATATTACTTTAATAACGAGTAATGATGTTCAGCTCTAAAATATTATCTCTCTTAAAATAATGAAAGTTATCCCTAGACAAAGAGTGGAATATGCTCAAACATATTTAATACAGTAGCAGTGAGTGTAAGGAAGGGAAATCTCAGGAAGTTTATGTTATAAGAGAAAGGCACTTTGCAATTCACAATTCCAGTTAATACTGGAATATAGCTTGATCTGAAAAGGTGGAATATGCATGCTAATGCAAGATTTGATAATACATAGTTGGCATAAACATTACAAAATTGAATTCCAATGTAGAGAAGTCACCAGTTTGACACAGAGCCAGGTGGAAAAATATTGCAGAATTTTAATTTTGTATTAAGCTTTTTGCTAAATGCATCATTTCAAGAAAAGCTGCACTTTTTTGATGTGTTTTGGAGTCACTGTCCTTTGATTACATGATGACATCCCTAAAACCTTATAAAGGAAGTAATGCAGTTTATTTATATGAAGATAAGCATAGGAAGAACAACATCCAGAGGGAAGAGAAAAATATTTTTAAGATGAGACAATAAGTAAGACAGAGACAAGGACTGCAGAGAAGAGGATTCTTTCCTCAAACGTGACAGAAATTTCTTAGAGTGCAGACACATTTAAGAATTACAGCTGTTTGTTTACTGAAGGACACTTAAATCTCTTTTCTTGTTCCTGCAATCCACTTCATCTTACAAGGTCCTTTACTACGACTTCAGGAGACTCTTGCTAACACCTCAGCTTGCAGCATCTGAATGCTGGAGAGTTATTGTTTTTAATTACACATGATGGCCTGGCACTTCTTTGAGATGGTCTAACAGAACTGACCAGCATGCCAAACTGGGGAAATTTCAGCAATAAGCCCAGCACCCTGGTTTTTGTATGCCAGTAATGTTAGCTGCCTTTTTAGTTTTCCATTACACTTAAGACCTATTTTAGTCATCTAGGCCACTCTCTAGGAATAGGTCTCTCTGAGTCCTTTGGGAATGATGCGTAAATATATTAAATCTGGGAATTAAAAAACATGCGTGTTTAGAGTGATTTTTTAAAAATATATTTCCCCTTGCTCATGGCAGTGGCTGGATGTTATTGCAGCGTGTGTGTAAATAGACCTATTTAGGGCATATTTGTGAACGGAGGCTTAGGGAGACATCGGTTGTTTGACTGCATTTGTCATGAAGTGGGTAGTTACCCTGTGACGTTCTTCCTAATGAACCATGGTAGAGCACTCAGAGGACACTGAAGTTCTTTATGCAGAAATATTTCTTTATCTTTCATAAGAGTGTGATTTGTGCTTCTATTTATTAAGCAGTGGAGGTGGGAGAAAAATCAAAAAGGAAGTCGTGTTGAGTGAGTGTGTGTTGGAGTGGCCATATGGAGGGTACTGCTGCAGCAACTCTGTTCTTTCTGCAAAAGAGTCAGGCCCAAGGGAGGGAGGATTCGTGTGTAGCAGTGGGACACCTCACTTTTGCACAGCCAGTATGGGCCACGATAAGGAATGTGTGTGAAGACTAACAGAGCCTGGGGCAATGCTACCTGATGATGCTCAGTCTGGGACTCTACACCGTGGAGCCACACAAGAGCAGGACTTGTTGCCCATTACAGTGTGCCCGACACCACAGATCTGGTGTCCAGCACTTTTGCAGTACTTCTAAAAACCATCATTATTCTCCTGACACAGTTGGTGAAGTTGAGGCAGGGAGTTTAGTGGTTCACTGAGGTTCAAACAGTGTAGCATTTTAAGCGCAAGAAAAAAAGCCTCCTAAATCCCAATTTCCATTCTTCTATCCACCCCACTAGATTTTGCTGTCTTACAGCACCATGTGAAGGAAAACTAACTAATTTGTAATTTTTGTCTTTCCTAAACGCTATTATTTAAAAATAACTAAGATGATTTTTTCTATAAATCAGATTTTTAAAAGTGTGACTACAGACTGAACAAGTAAGAATTGCAAAAGACTTGTAAGTTTTTTATTCGTATATATGCCATTGTGGAAATAGTAATCTGTTGTAGAAATACTGAAGTACCACATTCTTCGTATTACTTTAATAGTGAGGTTTTGTACTGTCCACCCTATAATTCACACGATCTCCGTTTTATCTTGTCACTGGTGTGGATGTATTGTGAACTCCACATGTGCTTATCTTGGAACATAAACTGTAAATGCCACTGCAGCTTCTTTGTCTGTTGTACAAGTACAAAGGAAATAAACATCCTTTTGTTACCTTTGTTGCTGCATGTTTAAAGCGCAGTGAAATGGAATTGCAAAGTGTCTGTTTTTTTGGGTTCCTGCTTTGATAAGCATCCTTACAGCTGGATTACATAGTTCTAATAGCTTTACAGTAAAAAAAAGATTGTTGTTTTTCCCCACTAAAATCCTAACCCAGTGTTACTATTAAGCCTTAGTAAGCGCCCAGCTAAGAGGGAAGTGTGGTTCTGTCTTAATGTGCTAGTTTTTAAAAGATAAATCACTGTGTCTACCCTAAATACTGTGGTGACCAAGCGGAACACTAAAATAGTTGATAGAGTCTGATATCATAGGAGAGGCTTTCAGTATTTTATTTTATTTTATTTTATTTTATTTTATTTTATTTTATTTTATTTTATTTTATTTCATTTCATTTCATTTCATTTCATTTCATTTCATTTCATTTCATTTCATTTCACCATTACTCTTCTTACAGAATGCTAGCATCTCCTGCAGATACCATGATTTGATAACATTGCACCCAGGGTATGGCCTTTTCCTAGGTCAAACAAGCAAAGACTTCAATTTAGCAGTGTGGATTTCAGGACATTTTATTCTCCAGCTGCACCTTCTGATGCCAAAGAATGTCCCAATGCCCTGTGCAAATTTGAGAAGTGGAAGCCACCAGAAAGAATGAAATTGCATTCAAAAGAGCTTAAAATCTTCATAGGAGGACCTTGTTAACACTACTTCTACACCTTAAGATCTGAAATCATGTGTTTTGATGGAATATAAACTTATGGAAATCATTTGTAGAGACGTAAGTGTGTAGCCTTACTTAAAAAGAGGAGCAGTGCTTTGCAAAATCCCTCAAGAGAGCCCGAGCTTCTTCATAGTAATGAAGAAATGTCAGTGGAAGTTGATGGTGCGTGTGTGCATGTGTATGCATGTTGCGGGGAAGGGGAGAAAGGAAGGAGGCAGCCTCCAGAATTTTTACATTTCAAATGTCTTTTGGAAATCACTTGTGTACTCTAACACATGGTCCCAAACTCTTTCTGTGCTATTAAAAACGGTCTGCATACAAATCAGTCTGCTGTAAAAAATTGCTTTGACAATAGCGGTTTTAAGTGGTTGATGGCTTCAAGTACGCAGTATCTCCCTTGGCTCTTGATCCAGCGTGAAAGGGAGGATGTTTATCTGTTATACATGGATCTGTGTGATGGTAAAATAGAGCATATTCTTCCCTGTTATTTCTCCTCTGGTTTAGTCTCCGTGTCTTAGACTTTTTGAGGATGATAAAAGTATTGTTTGGCTTATACAGCATCACTATCCATTAGAAATTTAAATAAACTTGTACAATGTCTCCTCTGAAAACCACAAAAGTGAATCGAAGCATTTCAGAAACTTGAACGGGCTTCAAATCTCACCCATATTCCCTTCCTCAGTTCACCCACTACTACATTTCTCCCCAAAACTATAATCATGTACATCACATTGTACAGACACCTAATTTGTCCTTAGAAGAGCCCTGTTCAGATCCTTAATATCACGGCTGGATAAGGCAAAGGGCGCTAAGGAGCTCAGCTACGATCATAACTAGAAGCAGCTCTGTGCCTGGACTTAGGCCCTTCTGTCTGTCTGTCCTTTGGCAAGAAACTAGAGCTGCCGTCTCAAATTTATCGCACCTCCGCAAACACAACTGTAAATTACAATGAGGTACACAAGCATTTAATAGCTGGGGACCAGAGTCCTACATTTTGTATACAGTAAGCTATTCCAATATAGCCAAACTGTTTTGAAGCCACAAATATAAAAATAAAAATAACAAAATCTTAAAAAAGAAAACATTGAAGAAGACACATAAACTACAGTGGGAAACTTTTCTTTTTAATATGAAAAGAATCTGTGAGAATAACTCAACAATTAGAATTTAATTTTGAGGAGTGAATGCTCTAAGCCCCCCAAACACTGGATTGATTTTCCAGAGCTTTATCCTGATTTTTCTTCTTGTTCCACCGAGTGCTGTTTGCCTCACGGTGTGAAGCATGCTACCGTACCATGTTGTTTTACCAGGCACTGAGCAGTTGCTTGCATCAGACAGCTGCCGAGAGTCACATATGAGTGATGCTGGTTACACCGGCAGCATAATGTGGCCGCTTCCCCGCTCTCGCTCACGGACTATTCTGTAGGTGTCTGTTCTCCGAAAGAAAGTTGAGTGCATCGTTAGAGCTTTTGCTGTTGTTGCTTTGGCTTTTAGAAAGTTAACTGAGACTTAAAGAGCCGAGTGCCTGTACTACTTTATGATCCTTAAACTCCCGGTGTTGCCTTTTTGTACTGCCTATTCCAAACCGAACAATTTTGAATAGGATTTGCACCAGGGACCTTTAATGCATCATTTTACCCCTCTTTATTGCACCAGGGCAGCCAAGCATGTCAAGTGTTATAATAGCAGGGTTGGTAAAAAGGGGAGTTATAAAGTTGAAAGTAGTACTATATTAGTAGTCGTTGTCAAAGAGTTTTAGGAGGATGGAATGAATCATGATTTTAAGTTCTTAATCTTGCACTGTGATTGCTCACATAGCTTCTGGTACACTGAAATTATTAATTTTATGCAAGAAATAGGTTCTTTCCTTCTGAAATTTATTAGTGCTCGTCCTCCTATTTAGAGACAGCTTAAGTTAAGGCAACATGAAGAGATCGCTGGATGTGGAAAGAACTTTGCAGCGTGCTGCAACACGGTTGTTCACACTTCAAAGCAACCCTAAGAAAAACTGTAAATAAGGACTAAGGCATAAAAATATACCAGCACCTGGGAATACTCAGCACACTGCACACCAGAACAGAATCCAAGCCCTGGCAAAGAGCCAGCTGCCGGGGATAAATCTGGAAGGGCTTAATACATGCTGAAGAACCGATCCACTTGGAAACAAACTAGGTGGGTGTACTTATCTCCTTGTCACATACTGTAGTCATTTCGCTACTTTGAATATAAAATAGGTCTTGTCATCATGTAATAGACCGCAACCTGGGGCTCCGGGTGCGCAGAGCTAAAACTCAGAGTTTATAGGTAGTGCTCACACCGATCAAGAAACAATTTTTCTTGTGTTGGTGATTTTTAATGGGCAGCTGGATAAGGACGTTCAGACCTGAGAACGTAGTTTAGAGTAGTTTCAGGAAGTGGAGATATTGTATTGGAGGCTGGGAGAGGTAATAGGGTGAACATTAATAAGTCTGAGTCATAAAATAACATAACAAAAGTCCTGGATGAGTCATTTGTAGAAGTTGCCATAGTTATACAACAAAACATGAAGTTTCTGTTTATATATGGACAAATTAGCTGTTTCCTGCTAACTGTAACAATAGTGAGTTTTACAGGTTGGCTTAAAATAGGTTTTAGCCGTTAAATTTTACGTAAAGAATTGGCAGATAAGTTGTTGCTATTTCAAATTGAAACTACTGTCTCATGTCAGAAAACAGACCATATGTATATTTTACAATCATAAGCAAGCAAAAAAAACTAGAGATTTTCAGCAACATAGCTCAAACTTTGAGGTATAAGGGCTTTCCTGTAAAAAGTAATTATTAAGTACAAAATGAAATGTTAGATTTCTGTTAGGCTTGCTCAATATCCCAGTTTCTCTTTCCCTTCAGTATATATTTCTCTATTGTTGCAGGTTTCACAGGGGAAAAACCAGCTTCAAATTTATCCCTAATCTAAAACCTATAAAATGTTTGACAAAATATTAGGTATCTTGAAAACTGAGTTAAATATAAACTCTCTTGTTACTGGTGTATATTCTCTATGCATTGCATGTGCAGTTACTGTTCAGATACAATAAGAAGACAGTATTACCCAAATATATATCTTTTAAAGCTCAGAGCCTTTTGAAGAACTGCAGAGGCAATGCCTATGTGTATGTCTAGACTTCTGCAGATTTTTCCTTGGAACTGTGTTTTTTGCCTCTTAAACAGCCCAAATCACCCTTCCTCTTTTCTTTCTCTCCTCTTCCTCCATTCACACATACCCATCCCACTGTTCTAACTTTTGGCCTGTGTATGTAAGTTATTGATAACAGAGCAAAAATGATGATCAGTAAAATCCTTTCACTTCTGCATGCTGTGCTGATGAGACTGTTGTACTAATAAAAAAGCACCAGTGATATTTGTATATGATTGCTACCTTACAAAATCTTTCACAAGAGAAGGATGTAGCTCATTTATTACAGGCAGATCTCTTTGAACCATACTGATTTTTGCTTGTTAACCCTTTCTGTCAGTAGAGCTGTTCAGTCAAAGTCAAGAGATGACCTTCCAATATGTGCTTCTGTGACAGGCTAACAATTTGCTACGCAGAATGGCAGCTTCCTTCTGAGTGATCAGCAGATAGATTAATACCCATTGAACAATGCGTTGAAAATGGCATAGACCTGACAATTAATTCATGGCTAGGATCTAACAACCAGCTCTTGAAAATCAGGCAGCCCTGTCAGCATATACGTTGGGCATAACAACAGGTTTGGAGGGGAGCGGGTAGCATATCACAGTGTAGTGGGGAGACTTGAACCTGGTTTCTTGCCTCTAATACAACTTTCTGTGTACAGCACATATTGTAAACTTTGTTTTTTCTAAACTTGCTCCAGAATGCAACACTGTGGTCACATGTTCATATTTGCTGCATATTCCTACATCTGCCTGTTGACTCTGGGATAGGGATGAAAACTATAGGGTTGGGGTTTTTTTATAATTGCTATTTACTGTATTTGCAATATTCTAAATATCTCCTGATATGTAATTTTGGGATGATAAATACTGTACAGCAACATCACCTCACCATGAAGGAGTGACACAAAAGAAGACAAAAATACTAATAGGAAAGGTACTGGCTGTTCATAATTTTTATTTTATCTGTTGACAACATGTTTAACACAAAATGAAACTTCAGGGGACTGAACACACATGATTTAGGTTGTTTTCACTTAATAGTTTAAGCTTAAAAGAGGGGACAAAATCTAAACAACTTTAAAATATTTTGCTGTGACGTTTTTCAAAAAACTGATCAAAAAGTTGATAATATTTATGCCTTAAAAAGGACTCCAAAATAGAACAATAAACATAAAGCTGAAAGATATGTGTTTCTCAGTGCAGGGAAAATTAAAGAGAAATCAAAATCCACATATACACAGACATACATATCCCAGGGTTTTTTTTTGCTTTGACAGGCCCAAATTAATTGTTTGATTTTTTTGATGTCAAGGCACAAACCCAATTTATTATTTGCACAATTCTACTTATAATGGAAATGCACTCTTTAATCCATGTTATTAGGACTAAGGAGCCAGAAAATCTAGCTAAAACATTTATCATCTTATCTCTTTATGTGTTATATGTATAATAGTTTGGTAATGGTAGATGGAGAGAAAGTCCTAGAAAACAAATCAGTCTCTTGATGTAAAGAACAAACAGAGAAAGGGCAGGGACATGTCAGGTTGCCCCAGTCTGCCAGCCTGTAGTGCCTCAATCTTAACCTCAGAAGGCTGTCTCAGATAGTGCAAAGTATTTCACTTTCTCTGACTGTTAAAATTACCTTGGGAGCAGTAAGAGAGCCAAAAATGTGCTGGTAAGGGCTATTAGGCATTTTTTTGAGAATACCTCATTTCATATAAGCCATTAAAATATCTGTTCCCTGCTACCTTCAGTTGGATGAATACCCCAGACCACAGGTCTCTGCCAATTCCCTTAACCCCTTCATACTGTATATTTTTTACCATGCTTTATTGTAAAGCTCTCACAGTTAATGTAGTTGTGTATGGGATCACTCTTTTTCGTAGTCACTTAATTGCATTAGAATAGCAACTACACTGAGGCATTTGGAGTTAGTGTACTCTCTTGCTTCTCAGAAAATAATATAAATGAGCTTACGGCTTCTTGCCAGCAGTAGAAAAATGATGCTTTTCTGGAACCATGTATGCTCCAAAGAGGGATTTGTGCTGCTCACCACATCTGTGTTGGCCCTAGTTAGTTTCCAAAAGGATGCACAGTTTGGCAAGAAAATCCTTTTTTACTCTGTGAAACCTTCCCTCAGCATGATAGGTGCAGGCAAATTCATAAAAGATTCCACTCTTGTGGTGGAATAACAGATGTGCAGCAGCCTCCTTCAGATGTGGAACAATTAGAGACATGAATGGGCTTACAGTTTCTGCCCACATAGCTTCTAGCGTAAAGAAATTCTCGTATTGGCTTTCCCTTCAAAGGATATTAAGGGACTTTGGAACATTCCCCAGCTCGTTCCCCAGATCTGCCAAACTTTTGCCTTACCTTTAGACACACCCTTGCAATCTCATATACCATACCTATGGCATTATCGGCCGGCAATGTAAAATCCCCACTCTTAAAATAAACCATCTTGACCCGCCGTGGTTCACTGATCGCTCCCCAAGAGAAAGTAAAGGGAAACCGCACTTCTAACTCTGGAAAAATAGTGCTAATATTGCAAAAGTGAAGATGCATACATACACTTAGGAGCAGTGGGGTGCCATACATCAGCACCTTTGACTCTCCAGGCAAGCAAAGCTGGGGTGGGTTGTGAGTGGGGCAAAGATTTCTTGGTGAACAATAAATTCACTGAGCAATGCAGTTTGGGGTTATTTAGCTATCCGTGGATCTCAGTGGTGCTGGCTGGATTCAGGCTAGATTCAGAAGTGGGCAAAAAGAGAGATGCAGCCGTGGGAGCCTTGGGTTCAATTCCTTGCTTTGCCTAAGGGTATCTGAAATCGCAGCTCCCATGTCCCAGGAGAACACCTTAACTGCTAGTCAGGCTTAAAGAGTCATTCACACTCTCTTGCTCAATTAATATTTAAATACGCTGTGGCAAGTGCCACTGCTCCCACAGGAGGGATTTCGGGAGCTCCACACTCGAACACCTAATAGCGTGGTGGTTCGGCTGCTCTCCTGAGTGGCACAAGACCCCCGTCCAAACCCACTCTCTGTCTGATTCAGGGAGATGCTGGAACCAACACCTCTCTGGGGAAAGCTGTTCCAGTTTGCCCGGGCTACCTAAATATTCATGGAGCAAAGCAGGGAATGAAGGGCTTTCTCGCCTTGCGGAGGAGATGTGTTGCAGAAGCGGATTGCTGGGCTCTGGCCTTTGCCGCAGTGAATACAAAGTGGATCCGCGCCTGGGGGCTGGCTTGGCCCGGGCCCCTTGGCTTCCCCCAGAGCTTTGCTGGGGCATGCTGGTCGGTACACTCTCCTGGCAGGTGAGGGCTCGGGATCGTATCTCTTAGTCGGAGGAGAGGTCTTGCGCAGCTTGGGTGAATTTCCCACCAACTGGGCTATTAATTCAAGTAGCTGCTCTCTGGAACAGTGGTGAATTTATCCCTTTCTTTGCTTTGGCTTTTGTGGATGTGCTCAAACTACTGGGTTTTGAATGGAATATTTTGTAGCGATTGAAATGAGATTGTGCTCTTTCCCCTCTTTTTGCAAAGAATATTCTTGCATATTCTTTTGATCTGAACAATTTGGGGTTTGTTTAGTTCTTGGATAATGATAATGTACAAAATGCCCGTTTGAGTGTAGACGGTACTGCAGTAAGTGCAAGCCTTTTTAGATCATCGATCCTTGTGCGAGCGTCAATTTTACTGCAGTACTCACCATAGGGATGAAATTTGTGCCTATGTGGTGAACCCAACAGAACTGCAATGGAAGAGACTGCCGACAGCGGTAGGTCTGTATGTTGTTGACAGGTATGTTAATGAAGTGAAAGGCACTTCACCAATTCCCTTTCTTCTTCACTCTGTCTCGTCCTCTAAGAAATGTCATGCCAGAAGCAGCAGTGATGTGGCACAGACAGAGAGCAAATGGGTGTCTTACCTCTCATTTCATTCCATAGGCAACATTTTTGTGCTTCCAAATAGGAAGGCCAGACCAAAGGTTAGGAAAAAACACTCTATAATTCTCTTTGCTGTGCATCAAAATCCTCAGACAAGTCGCACTTCTTCTGTTCTATCATGTTGCGTAACTATTTATTTTGAAACCCAAGTTATCATTTATAGCATATTTTATGTAAGCCAGTACACAAAACTGAATGCAAGGACAAAAGCTTCCAGTTTCTATAAAATTGAAATCCAGAGATACAATCGTACCGTTGTTACAGCCTGTTTCATGAGACCACAGTCAGAGGAAGATGCCCACAGTAAAGGTGATAGATCTGGGCCAGAATCACATCATTTATGAATAATATGTGTAGTCTCTAAACTGTTACCTGGGTCATGCTATAGCATTGATTTTTAAACAGAAATTCCATTGAAATCAATGTGCTGTTGTGCTTAAAAAATGGATGGAATATAAGAAAAGCTAAGTGCGCGTCTTGCACTGTATAATATCCCTCATTTTCTGCTGTAAGATGTACCCTTAAATCCTCTCTTTGTTTAAATTTAGAAGGCCATGAAGTAAAGTCCTCATTTTCTCTCCTCAATTTTTAGTAGTAGGAATAAATAGCTTTGTGCAGCATCTGAAAGTAGAATGCTTTTCGTATTTTTCTGCCATTTACTGTACCTCTACACTTATTGCACATTCACAGTTGCATGACAGTTCCTACCAACATAATGAGACCCATGGTTGGACTGAGACATTATTAGAGATCTCTCTGAACTGGTCAGACAGCATATTATTATAAAATAAGAAAAAAGTGTGCCATTTTTAACATGGTCAGTAAATAAAAGACAGTGCTCTCTGAGTGCCTGCTGATGTGAAAGACTAGAAATATTTCAGTCCATTGTGATTTATAATCGGCAAATATGTATGAATAATACAGATGAGATGAACTCCCTAAGCAGTTCAAGTGCTTTCAAACACACTGATTCTCACCTGATGACCTTTAGTTTAAAGGTGAACTGCAAAGGATTTGTTAAAAAAATTAGGCTTGTGCCTTCTTTTGCTTCATTCTGGTGTATAAAACAAGTGTAATGGCTTGTATTTTAGATGGCTCTACTACCTTTTTTTTTTTTTTTGGTCTAGAGAGATGAAAAATATAATTTGGGCTCTACTTTAATTTTGTTGGAAACTCTTTCGGAGCTCATGTTGAAATAATCACTGAAATTAAGCGCTGGTAAAATGAACAAAAATCAAAATGAACAAATACCATAGGCAGACAAAAGTCTCTGAAATTTGGGTCGTTCACACATTATTAATTATGAATTATCTCTGAATAATCACAGGTAGCAGACTACTTTTGCTGTGTGTTTGTACAAGGTCATGCGCATGGAGTGGACTAGTGCCCTCATGCATTGGCACTATGAAACTAAATAATAATAGTAATAATAAAATCTAGAAAGAGGAGAGAAATATTTCAAGAATGAGACTGATCCTTAGAGATGGAAGACTGACCCAAAAGAAAAAAATAATATTAAACTGTACATATCTAAAGCTAGAAAAGGAAGGGAAATATCTATTGTTATTGCAGAGGTGGCTACAAGGGGATCTGGGGGCTGCGCCATCTTCTCATTCTCATACCAAGAGGAGTGATGGTCCTAATTACCTGTAAATGAGTCTCTGATTATTTGGATATAATGGTGCTGTGATTGTTTTTCTCTTCAAATGATAAGGAAACCATAACTGTTTTCTCAACATCACTAAACCTCAATTTTTCACTCATGGCTTTCTTCCTATAGTAAAAAGTGGCAGATTAAACCTGCCAAATACAGATGTTATTAAACAGAACCAAAAATCTAGCTTAAAAGTAAAGAACATGTATTTGTAAATACAGGGTACTAGTTTTTCCCTAAAGATTAGATTCACCTTCCCATGTTTTTCTGTTGTTGAGCAGTAGTTAATAATAATTAGTCCTTTTTCTTAAAACATATTAAATAAAGTTGACAATGATTTCAATGATTCTTTGCTTGGCATTTTAGTCAGTTGTCTCCTAGGCATGAAAGTCAGGACTGTTAAATGCTGATATGGTATCATGGGATTCATGATCAGAATTTTTGCTGCAGTGTAGCTCCTCATCCAGAACTGACATTACGCCCCACTCAGCAGTGTCAGGATCAGCTGCAGCATCATTATCTGTAACACCAACAGCAGTGTCTTCTGGACATAAAAGTTTTCCCATTTACGGCTACGAATGTCTCTGATTCCTGACGCTCGCCTAATTGTTCGTTCCTTGTAATCACTTCCCCAGCTACACTGGAAATATGAATATTAAATAGGAAAGATCTTTTTTGATTAACTTATGGAGCCTGGGGTTCAAAATCTTTGATTTCAGTCTTCCGTTATGCCTCAGATTGCTCAAGTGGCCTTGGACATGTCACTTAATTCCTTTCTGTCCTATTTCTAATAAAAAACCTCCAGAAATTAGCCTATTTCCCCACCAGACAGTAGTGGTTAGAGGACAAGTTCTAAACTGATTGAGAATCACTGAAATACTACCTTATAGGGGGCATAATTTTTTTTAATAGCTCCTGTGTTACTTTATCCACTTTGATTGCTAAGGAATTGCAGAGCTACAGTAATGACAGTGTCTGTACGTTGCTGTAGCTCAGTGTCTGCCTACTGGTGACTACACCATTTGTACGTATTTTCTTTATGAGAAAAACCAAGTGGTGATGGTCTAAACAGGCTAAAGTATATCAGATCATTAGGGCACGGCCGCTGTCAAGATCGATTTTCTCTTTTATTTTGCTCACTTTTTTAAAAACAGTGGGAAAGTATCCATTTGGACAGATCTTCTCAACACAAGAGGGGTGCTAACTTATTCTTGAAAGCGGTTCAGTGTGTTGAAACAGAAAAATGTTCAAATTGCAGCACACTTGACCTCTTTGGGATTCACCAGCAGATGTTGACAGATGGCACATGTGGACATAACACTTCTTTTACAGAAATGTTTCTCTTTGCTTTGCCAGTCCTTGAGATAGGAAGTGTGTTATTAAGACAACCGATGCTGTTGTTTTCTGTCTGTGTTTCATATGTGGATTCCTTGAGGAGCATATGTATTTCATATTTCATCACTCTGAGGTTTGTGGTGAACATCTCGCTGTGTAATATGCTGTTCCTCCATGCCGAACACTCTGTCCTGAGAAACCTTTCTGCAAACAAGAAGATGTCCCCAGCTGTCTGTAACCTTCTTTTCAGTTGATACAACAAGTTATGCTTTCCATGCAGCTGTCTTAATTTCCCGCGTGTTTGTTATAGAGTATCTGAAATGTCTGGATTTTACGTGCGGCAGCCAACATGTTGTGAACATTCCTTGTATTGTGGAAAAAAAGCAGAGATTTCCAGGTTGAGTGTGGGTGAAACACGCTCTGAGAAGAGATCCAGCATCCTGGACTGCATTCAATTCCACTGTTCAAAATAGCGAATGCTGGGGAAAAGGCCACTGCTTTGGTTGTAGCCTTTACATTTCTCAGAGCCGTCAGAACCTCCTTGGCAGGATGACTTTTCTCTCTCAATGTCAATAACAAATATTAAGGTAATCAGGGCACCGACTCTGCAAAGGAGCGATAAAGATGAGGAGGAAAATTGTTTTCTGTCATTTTTGAATGTGTTTCTAGTCCTTAGGTCTAGTCCTTTTTTTGATGTAATGCATGCCATATGATTTGATATTTTGAGGTTGTTCAGCTTAGGTCTACAGATACATCTGCTCCAATATTTGATTGCAGTACTCTGGTTGATATGTAAAGGAATGAAAATGTCAGATTTAGTCATAAGATGGATTCTGTTTTCAATCACTACATAAGGTGTTATCTTCCTTGTGGAAAGTGAGTCCTGAAAAAAATATATTGTAAGCAGAATTGTCTTTCCAAATAATCTTGCATTGCTGTTACTGCAAATGAATTCCAAGAGTGGGATGCAAAGGGTGTCCACTGACACTCAGCAGGGTGCTCATTTACTGCTCATAACTTTACTGCTCCAGTACAGGGCATATTTTTGCATGGTGGTTTTTCCAGTAACTTCTTAGTTACATATAAAGTTTTATTTTTATTCCAGAAACAGTGTACTTCCTTTTCCTGCTTTTCAACAGAATACAGAGCAGATGATAAAGACAGAAATAGAGTTCAAGCTCTAAGGAATGATGTGTCATTAAAGAATGCGATAATATACTCTTTGCTCAATGGTATATGTTTATATCCGTTTGTGATGAAAATACACAATTTTTTGTTTGAGTTCTTAGTATTTCCATTAGGTATTCATTTTATGTATTTGTATTGATAGTAACCAGGTCACAGCTTTTTTCATTTGAATTTATATGAACAAACAAAGTCTTTTTGATTATCTTTTGGGTCGTGTATACTCAGGAGGATCCACATTTCATAATTCATAGTAAGTGGTGGTTGTAGCGTCTAATGGTAAATTGCTGGTTCCCTCTCATAATAAATGACAGGAATAAGTTACAATAGTTAGTTATGCTTTTAAAAGCTTTAGCTCCTTGGTAAATATTGCAGTTAATGAAAAGATTGCTCTAAATATGTATCAACTATTTCGGTAGAAGTTTACAGATCACTACGGCAAACCTCCCCACTGTTGCACCCCATGATTTCTTTATACATTCAAATGGCCTAGAAGAGAAATGTTAGTAGTGGATGAGTTGAGGTAGATTTTATGTGAAGACGTATTGCTTAGTGACACTTGATAACAAATTTAGACACAGAAAGAATTTGTTTGGAGTAGGGGAAATTAATTCTCTTGGGATTATGAAGGTAGTGTTGAAGTTTGCTATTAAACCCAAGTTAAAATAGCCAAAGTAGGATTAGTTTGTTTTTCATGAGTTTTAAGATTACAGACCATCATAATAAAAGATCAGGAAGAAGAATTTTTGATCCTTGGTGGCAAGTTCCATACCCATTTTTCAGTATTGGTTTAAAATGTATTTCTTTCCTTCCTTGCATTCTTCTTTGTATCCAGAGATTCTAGTCATTACTTTATAAGGCAGTGGCTGTTCAAAAGAAATCATCGATATTGGGTTTTGATCTTCATGGAAGATTTTTGACTAAAAAAACCCCCACAAACAACAGTGCAGGACGTCCTGCATTTCTTTATCCAAAAACAAACATTAAGCAAAAGTATGTCTGCTTCACTTACATGTTGCATAGGAAAAGGTCATAGCTCCCTTTTAAAGTAACTTTTAAAATACTCTTTTTTTCTTTTTTTTTCTTTCAAAATTTTCATTTTATGGCATGTTTCTTTTTCCATTTTGTACATATTTAAAATGCATAACTTCCAGAACAGCAATTCAGACCTCTTACAAGCTTAGCAGATATATTTGAACAAATAAGATGTGTATTTTTACTATCAATATCCTCCCTGGTTAATTACTTGCTTATGTTTTTCAAATAAAAAATTGTTTGAAACATCAACAGACTCTTTTGTTTTGGGTGGGGACCCCTACCATACCTCAAAACGTTATAAGAGGAATATTCTGTATTTCTTCCGGAATCTGAGTGGTTTTATACATGTTTTATATATAAAAGTGTCTATGTATTCTTTTTTTTTTTTTTTGTCTGGTCTTGGGAGTTTTGAGTAGTTGGCACAATGACCTGGCGTTTTCTACTTAGAAAGTGTCTGGTTGTGACAAGGGACTTTTGGCTGGTGAATTGTGTTGTCAGCTCCTTTTGCTTGGATAGGCTGGCCATCAGAGTGCTCTGAAAAGTACAAGTATAGACCTCCTGCCACCACTCCTTGACAGAGATTGGAAGGTTTCCTTTAAAAGGATCTTCTTCCTTGGGTTCACTCATTTTGATTAGCTTTGGTTTTGTTTTCAGTGTGGACATGGACAGATTTTCTGTAGAAACGACTTAAAACAGCTAAATCAACTCCACAATAGCTCTAAATTTCATTTGACTTAAGAGCAAAATCATAAAAGCTATACAGTTTCACAAAAGCTTTTTTCCAATTAACAAACTGATAGGCCTATTTGGCTTTCCTCTCTTCTCAGCTTTACTGAAAAAAACTTAAGGAGGATGGGAAAAGTAGCTTTTTGCCAAATGTTTTTGCTTCATCTTTAATCCATGAAAGGGATGGAATCTGTGGTTTGTTACTGTTTCTTTTTTCTCTGCTGCTGTTATAGGGCAGTTACTTAGTCCTTAGGCTTTTCAAGCTGTGCTATACCAATACACAAAAGGTTTATGAATATCATATATATTTTGTTCCTTACAGGGTGGAAATCAGGTGTGGAAACAGGCTTAAAGACAGTTACCTCCATCACCCATACACTTCTGTACATGCTTCTGTCACCAGCGTGACACATTCCCATCAATTGCTTGGCGTTATAAATCCACATTATAGCCAGGAAGGTATTCAGTTCAATGAGAGGTATTTCAGCATCCTTGGCTGGAATGGGGAAGCAGCATTCCCAGAAATGATGCTGACTCTTGTAATATCTGCTTGTCAAAGTACTCAGTGTGTCTAGACTATCTCAGTGATGAGGTTTGAGCCCGTACCAGGGTTGCTTGTACCCAGAGAGCTCTGAAGCTTGAGCGAAGGTCTTCTCTCTGAACAACCTAGTAGGGTATCAAACTATACTTCACTGACAAGGGAGATGAAGCTTTTCCAGAGGCAGGTGGCACGAACAGAGCAGCATGGGAGGATGCGAACCTGTGGAAGAGCACCTTGAGAACCCAAGGGAGCTTTGGTATTTCTTTGATATTGCTCCACCTCATTTCTTTTCTGCGTGTCTGCACAAAAGGAAGCTGGGGTTATTTTAAACAGCTTGTAATATTAACTGTTCATCTTGTATTGGATCCTCTGGTACAGAGTCCTTCTTCGAGAGAGGTCCTTGGTGTGATTATAGGACTGTTGCCTACTCAGCAAAACAGAGAGGGAAGCTGAGTAGAGAACTGCTTGAGCAGAGAAGCTGTGTCTGATGCATTTTGATGCATGTTCTTGTTTTTAAAATAAAATAATCTAAGAAAATTTCCTAATATTTTCCTCAAAAAAGAATTATCTTGATGCTAAATTCTTGTGCTACTTATGAAATAAATAGAACACAGACATAAGAAAAGCTTGCTGCACTCTGTCGGTGATGCTCTTCAGCCCTCAGGAAAACAGCTATACGTGTGTATATGTATGTATATATTAAAAAAAATATAACATACATAATATATATATTGTATACATGCATGCACACACACAAATACACTTCTATCTACATACACATACACGCATACATATGTTAGCGATGCTTGGCAGTAATTAGCTTCATAACTCTGAGGTTTGATTTCCTACTAATGTGCAATGATACAATCAAACTTTTGAATAAATTATAGACAAAATCCTTCTGTTGTCTAACATTTGACCTAGAGTTTCTGTAACCTGCTGTTTATTAAGACATACGGTACAATTAGAAGCTCTAAACACTTACAAGGATCTGTTGCCTGGGGGAGTATGTACACAGCATCTCCATTAAGCAATTTAAGTATTGTTAGTGTCAGTTTTAGCTTCCATTTTTTTCCCTTTCATTTCCTGTTCTAAGTACATACTGTACATCCCTCTGCGTATTACATGATAGCGGATAAAGAAAAATTGCCAGTAGAAGCCTAGTTTATTTGAAACTACATTTTGTCACCAGCGATTTCCCTTCCCCTATTGTATAACTGCATTCCTTCTGGCCATGGACAAAGGTCAGATGTTCAGAGTAATTTTATTAGATCTATCAACAGCCTTTGATACCTCACAAATGAGAGATTGCTGACCCGCCCGCTGTTGGTGCTTTATGCTTTCTCTTGTGGATAGTTTAGTTTAATGTGTTGCTCACTTCTTCTGTGTATTGTGGACTCAGATGCTAGGATGGCTGGGTGTATAAAGCTCATTAAAGGCAAATATTTTTATCTGGGCAGCACACTATTTCTGTGTACAGAAACTTGTCTCTGTTGTGTAAAGTATGGGGAAATCAGAGTTGTACAATGCAAAACTGATGGTAGAAGAGACTCTTTGAATGTTTTTTTCTTTGATAACAGAATGTCTCATTTGAGTTCCTCTGACAGGAAAGCCAAATATAAAGGTCACTTCTGTAGCAACTTCACAGATGCTGAACTCTAATACCAGTACTGCAATCGAGTTATCTTACGGTGGTATTTGGTGTCATGGTTAGTCTTTTTCTTGTTTCCATAAGAGATTTTTGTAGAGGCTTTGGAGCAGCTGTTATCCTGCTTTTTAATTTTATTTGTAGTTCGCTTTCCTTTTGCTGTGGTTTACTAATCGAGCAGTTCTTAACTGTCAACTGTTAGAGAAATTTCTTTGCATTAGGGCCCAACTGTGCAACAATGATTTCTCTCCATCTGCTGTATTTCTCGTTTCTAATTAAATCTGAGTGCAGGCTTAAATACATCCTGAAATGCCTCATCTTGAATACAATTCATGTTAAGAGTAGGATATTAAATTAATGTTGACAGATCTGAAGGAGCCACAACTACAAGGCAAGGGGTTTATTGTGTTTTAAGTAAACCAACATAGTCTGTAATCCATATTCTGTCTCAGCCACCTTATCCCCAGATTTCCTACTCTATGTTGCTTTGCACAATCATCTTCATAAGGCATTCTGTAGTTCCAGCTTTGGTGCCTAATTTGTGTATATTAAGGTCATATTATGGTCTATAAGGAGTAGGAGACTTTCACTGGCAGATTCTGATTTGTTTGGGTATTTTATCCTACAGTAAGAGACAGTCTATTCCACAGCTGGGATTTGATGTGTCCTAAGATTTTGGATATACCAAAAAGTATTCCAGGTGTTACATAGTTACTGCTGGGGCAGACACAGTTCCCTGCCAGCCCACAGGCTTGGATTTATTTTACATGGAAAATGAGATTTGAGGAGGGGACAGACGGAAAGGAAGGGAAGTTCACCTGCTTGCATCTCAGTGCAGAACGTACTTAGCACAGAGCTAAGATGAACGCATGAGGCCTGGGAGCACCTCTGGGCCCTGCGACAAGTGCTAGAGTCCTTAAAAGGACTTAGAAGACCCTTACTCATGTATGAAACACATCAAAACGTGCTCTGAACCTGTCTGTATGTACATATAAGCACTTAGTACAACCTAACTAAACTCTCCATTTGTAATACATTAAGCCCTCAGTAAATATAAAATGTATTTAAAACAAGAAACATATTAATATTGGAATTGCTAAAGTAGGCATTTAATTTAGGTACAAAAAATTTAAATAGTCAGGAGAGAGTTAATGATCCGGCCTGCTAGGGTTTTAACCTCGCAGTTATGGAACAACTGCTGAGATTGGAAAGTGTTAGGCACATTGGCTCCCTTGGATCCATATACTAAAGAAATGGAAAAACAATAGTAGGGGAAAAACATCTTTTTTTTTTTTCTTTTAAATTCATTTCAAGCCACTTAAATGAATAAAAAACACTGGAGGCCCTATAATACTAAAATCTTCAGTCTGTTAAAATTGGCAGCTACTTGTCAGCATCTGCTGACTGTGCTGACACACCCAAGGCATGAGATTATCTCACAACAATCACACGCCCTGTTGTGTTTCGCTTTGCACTTAGTGCAGTCACTTGGTGACATTCAAACACGGACTAATTATAAACAATTTTCATACACAACTGTTCCAAAATCTAATTCCTATGCATATTCATGTTGAATCCGGTTTACATACAGAGTCCTCACTGGAGTCATTGTGATTAAAAAGTATGACACAGTTATTATACTGATTAGGCATCCATTAGACACACATCCATTACACAGTAGTTCTTGAGCCTTCATAAATATTTTTTCTCATACATTCGTATTTATTTTTCAGCATGTTATTTGATTAAACTTATACAAAAAAGAGATTTGTAAACTTTTAGAATAGGAACTTGTTTCATTTATGTTCCCCCTATACAATATATGTTTTAACTGTTGCCTCTTTCTGGTTTTCAAATCGATAAAAAAAAGTCAGCTATTAAAGTTTGAAAAAGTAGAGCACTGTGTTTTTTCTATGCTAGAGCATGCCACGCTTTCAAACCGTTTTTACCTTTGAGCAAAATCATTGCATATTGAAGGAAAAACAATTTTTTTGCACAACAGAATTCTTTGCAATTGATGCCAAAAAATAAATCAGCCAAATGATTATCTTTCATCTTAAAACTTATATAAATCATGAGGCCCAGATGCATAGTTTAATAACACGATGCTGCAACTTTAACAAGGACTACATTTGTCTTTAAGTCCACATGATAGTGAAAGCTTAATATGAAAAACTTTTGTCTAGCACAAGTGATTTGAAGATGTTTTGCTCCATGCATGTGAACTCAGCAGGTGATTCTTGCCTATCTTTGATGTCAAACAGCACAAAACTTCAGTGAGTAGTAGCTTCAGAAATGCAATAGACATAGCTGAGTCTTCATATGAAGCTCATGCTTGAACTACATCAGAAGAACTGACATCTATTATGGTGAGCAAAGACAAGTGTTTGAAAAGAGATTCAAACAGAAGTGTCAGAATTTACAGTGCATAGTTTTATATAAGTTGATTTTAACCAAGCATATCTCTATGAACTCTGCAGGATAGAAAAGAAATTTCAAAAGGCAGAGAAATTGTTGTCATCTAAGGGCATGGAATGTTTTAATAGCTTAAGGAAGAACATTTCTGAAAGGTTATATGGTGATCCATTTACTTTGACTGAGTAATAAGGCTCGTCATTGTCACGGTGAAGTTTTTAACCCTTAGAACAATGGAAATGTTCCAAATGCATTGCTAGAATTAAAAAGCTGAGAGTAATTGGCTGTTGCAAAAAAGTCTTTCTGAGATTTTTAGTCTCTTCAAATACACATTTCACATTAAGAGATATGAATAAATCAAATGCATTTTTTCAGTCACCTTATGTCTGACCTAGAGTTTCCTGCCTCAGTCTAGACTAAAACATACCTTAGAATAAGGACTTGCACTTACAAATTGTCATTTTTAAGGGGAGAGCGTGTAGACAAGAGTTCCATTAAACACCATTAAATTTGTTTATTGTTTTTCTTCCATTTATTCATTTCCTTTCCTTGTCCTGAATACATACATCCCTGCGTGCATTACACGGCACAGGAAAAAGAAAAATCCTTTGTAGGAGTGTAGTTTGTTTGAAACTGTGTCCTACAGGCTTACTTACAGCAGTGCTCTGAAACTATCCCCAAGGAGTCCAGTGTCACAAACCAACCTAATTGTTCTTCTTGAAATGCTGCTTCTTTCGTTAACAACTCCAGGGGAAAAAAAGGGGAAGAATAATAAAAAAAAAAAAAAGAAAAAAAGAGGCAGAACTCTTTGGCTGAAGCACACAAAGCTAGAAAGTAATGAATTTTCTAGGTGGTAATCAATATGTAGGAATGTGATGTTGTTTTTAGGTTTTCTTAATTTGCAAGTAAGACACATGGGGAGATAGTTGCTTAATTATTATACTCTAAAGTTTAATGACCTATTTTTTATGAATTTCCCCAGTTTCATTAGGCATATAAAATCTCTAGCTTTTAGGGGAAAAAAATTAAAAAGAGACCAATCGAATTGAACTTTCTCTTCACTTTGGACTATAGGTCTTTACAGACTAATTTGTTTAAGGCACTGAACTATACCATATTCAGATGCTGAACTCCTCTTCATTCCATGAAAGAGCTAATGATCTAATCATAGTATAGGTAGGTTAGTCCATACCACATTCCTTAAAATATTTTAAGAAGCTACGAACACGCAATTGGACAGCCATAGGATATATGGAAAAGATTATTTTGTCTCCTTTACTTGGAAAGCCATTTAAAGGTATCTCACACTGTATTGAGAGATACTTGGAGTGCCAAAGCACAATTTAAGAATAAGAGTTGTGTAAGTGTTCATTCTTTTCTATAACATATATTTTCCTTGTTGTCTTTTCCTTTTGCTTAAATGCATATGTAACATAAGGTACAATAAATAGTTGTGAAATTCTCCTATACCTAAACAATCTACTTTTTTATCTAGCATGTGGAATTATGTTTATTAATTAAAAACTTTATTTTATTTTAGAATAAGCTATTAAAAATAAATTTAGATCAAAATACAAATCTGTACTGAGACATTATTCTCTTTTCCATTTTCATATGTTGCTAAATAATCCTCACAATGTTTTCGTAATTATTTTAGCATAATGAAGAGTGTGCAAAATGAATAAGGAATTTTGAAACGGTTTGGGCCTGTTGTTCTGTTGCCACGTGATGTTATATTTTTTGCGAGATTCCTCCTGTGTGTAACTAGCATGGGCCTGAGACATGAAAGCAGACAGCTGCTTCAAACCGTGAGATTTTTAGAAAGTGAGCCTGACCTCAGAACAGGTTGTTTGATAGGGGCCTAAGATAAAGCCCATCACAGAAGTCCCTGTCTTACTTTCTGTCAGAAAAACACAAACAAGTAATAACCCTAAATGACTCCATAGGGATATTTTGCAAAATAACACCAAGATAGACAAAAATTATGTAGATCTCAAAGCCAGCTCATGTATCATGTGCAGTCTCAGTTCTGGTTTAAGTCATGCAGCCTTGAGGAGTAATATATTGTTTCTACACTTAGGTAGTAAGCGTAGACATACCAGTGTCTTTAGGCCAAGAAGAATTTCTGGTTTTATTCCTTATTCGAAAAGCACAGAGAGGGAAGTGTCAGTCACATCATTGCTTTGTCTTTGTGTTACTTTTACCTAGAATGGCACAATCTCTTTTTGGCAAATGCTCTCTTCCTGAGAAATGTAAGGTTGGGTGATTTGAAGTTATATCAGCTTAAAAATTTTTGTTGGGGAATTCTGTTTTGGGGTTAACTTCACAAAACTACTGGATGAAGATTATCCCCTTCATATTCAAGTCCTCAGCTGGACACTTTCTGAGTAGCTCCAGGAAGACCCGGGATCTGTCCTCTCCTTATTCCCAAGCTGGAAGATGTTTCCTCTCTCTCACAGAGCATTCCTAACCACCATCCTGTAGGATACCCTCGGAAAGGCTGTTCTTCGCCTTTCTTGTCACAAATATTTCACATTACATGGTAGAGTTATGAGATTTATTTAGGTCACGTATACATATTCATAAACAGTGTGCTTAGAGAAAGAGGGACTTCTTTAGTACTGGTTCTGTGCCCTTTTCTTTGCCTTTGTGCACATCTGGAACAGGGACTGAATACAATGTACCTGTTTGTTTTTTTCCCCTTATAAAGCACAACAGCACAGTGAAACGGTTAAGTGTGGTGTAGCTGATAGCTGATAGCCTTACTGACTCCATTAAAGAGATGCACTTTACTTCTAACAGGATTTATTTGAGAACTTGTTAGGCTACCTAAAATTCAATAGCTGATGGATAATCACCAAGCCTGTCCTTGTCCCATGTCTGTGCTTTCTCAAAATGGCCTCGTACCTAGAAACTAAAAGTCCCTAGGGAGCAAGTTCTCCTGCTTGAACTTGAAATACTGCCTATACTGGTTTTCTAGAGTTTTCTAGAATTATGAGGGTATTAGCTGACCTACTTATTGCTGTCTTTCAGATCCCTGGATGACCAAATATCTTGCAAGAGGACACTGCACTTCTGTTTAGGAGGTACATAACTAGACAGTCCATCATTAACTGAATCCAGGTCAGTGTCCTGGATTCAGGCAAACAAAGAAATTCGAAACCCTCCAATTACAGAACCTTCAAGGGTAAAATCTAGATATTTTAAAATGAAGTGTTCACATTTCGCTATTAGGTTATTTCATTTTTAGTAGACCACATCTTCAAGTTTTATTAAAAATGGTAACATGCTTTAACTGTCTATTAATGTATGCCTAATTATAATGGAAGGCCTATAAAAATCCTTCTGACAGCCACATGAATAGCAAAACAATTATACTCAGTATAATTGCAATGAATACTAAGTGAATTAATAATGAAGTGAATCTTAGAAACAAAATTGCAAACAAGGATGTTCAGCTTAATCTACACCGGGCCAAATCATAAAAAAAATTCTGGAGCAATTCTTCATAAAATCAATAGGCAATTTTGTTTTAAAATGATGATAAAAGCTAGGTCACAATACTTTCAATCGTTTATGAGAATACTTTAACCTGGAAACCCGATGCAAACTTTTATTTCTAGAGGGAAGGAAGTTAAAAAGTCAGCACATGGTGATGAATGTAGGAGATAATTTTGTTTTGTCTAACTGTATATCCAACAACAGTTCTCTCCAAGATTGTGTCTAGAGCAGAGAAACATTTAAAATATGTGACAGAAAAATATGCCGCATGAAACACTAAGCAAATGTAGCTATAAATGAAAAAGGTACTACTAACAAAATTTATTGAAGGAAAACACAAATGAATTTACGAATATGAAAAGTAAACAAGTGGGGTTCTTCTTTTCTTTTTTTTTTTTTTTTAAATAGGATTCAACCCTCTAACTTCAGAGGCCCTTAATCTGCAACTCCAAGAATAGTTTGTATTCCCTCTGTAACCAGTGGAAAGAAATAGCAGTTCTAGAGTACGACTGATCTTCTCTCAGGATAGATATGAAAAATAAGTCAAAAGAATCACTCTCTAGAAATATCCGTTTCTCTCCATGAGTATACAAGGAGTCTAGCTGCTTAACTCATGTGGAAAACTCTCACAGTAAGTGAGAAGAATCCCACTCTTTATGCAACAAAGTTTGTATGACTAAAGCGTGGCATGCTTTTGGCATACTCCTGCTAACCCTGACCTCTGAAGAATTTCTAGGAGAGCAGTGAGTCCTTCTGGACCTTGGCTGAGTATTGAACGGGAAGACCGGGGGAAAAGAGCCTGTTCACTGGAGGAAGACTCTCGTCCGTATGAGGATATGTTCTTCAGGAGAGAATTTCTGTGAGCCTTCTGAAGCAGGCTTTATTAAATTAAACCATTTGAACCAACCATACACGAAATGTAATGGAAAAATAGTTGCAATTTTAGCCTACACGTTTCACCCTGGTTTGGTGTGTTTTCTGTTAGACATCAATATTGACTAAACACAGTTAGGTTATTTGCGTAGGAATATCTACTGAAACGCTAGGATATTATCCTGCTGTCATTATGCACCCAAAAACAATAAGGTAGGAACATCTCTTTTAAGAATAGCTATCTGAAAGTCAGGCAGCTAGTCTGCTAAGCCTTAATGATGCATACTCATCTACCATAAAATAGATATTTAGGTAGGTGGAATGACTTGCTTTCCAAATGTGCCCATGTCTCACCCCAAGAAGGGTCTGTAGGAGTTTCATAGCAATATATAATACAGTATTAAATGAATAATTTCTAGCTGCATTTGAATGAGAGGAATGAAACTTTCAAGGAACTTAATGAAAGCTAAGGTCGAAAAGGAAATTTTTTGTGGGTACTTAATATAGTCTTCAGAACCTTTTCCCCCTGATTCTCAATACTTGCATGATTGTAGCTCCCAAAAGGTGTATTTTGGATTGGGATATGAAGGACTCCATTAATTCTGTTGTTAATATAATTTTTATTGTTATTAAGAATGATTAATTATTAATGGTAATATTATTTTTATATATGTCATTGTCATTCTTTACTATTAAGAACAAAAATTAATAAAAATATAGTGACGACACCATAGCTGTCAGCTTTAAAGCAAATGCAAATGTTCAAGACATCAGTCTTTTTTTTTAAAGGATCTGTACATATTATGAATGATCAAATATATCTTCAATATAAGAAATCCCTCTCTCCTGACAAAAGCCTGCTAGCCTAAGGAGTGAACCAAACAACAGGTAAAAAAAATTAGCTTGCTTATATCTTTATCCACGTTATTGACATATTGTCTATGGCTTTGCAGTAATTTTGGGTTAATTGTCAAATCAGAACATTTATTTAGATATACTAAATATAAAAAAAATAAAATGAGAAGCTGTTTTGCATGCACAAATGCTAATTTTCCCACTTAAGTAGGGATTTCAGTTGCATTTTAATATTGAAATAACTGTATACTTTTACGAATAACGTGTCCGTAACATTTATTAGTAAAAGAAAATGCTTGTTTCAGTAATTAGTGTTAACGTGTATCCAAACTCATTATACTTTCTTTTCAGTAGTTCCCCAGCATTACAGCAGTATTTACAAATGATCTTTTATTTTTAACAGAACAGTTACTCCACAGCTGAAATGCTCCGTACCAAATGTTTGACCAAAGCCAGTTTTTACCAGTAAGTTTTAAGGAGCTGAAAATTGAAGTTTAAAATGGAAGTTTTGCTATCTACTTAGCACCAGAAACATGAACAACCTATTATAATTTAACATGTAGAATGAACCTCCATGTATCTGTGGCAAATACAGACCTTGCTGCCTCAAGGGTTTGGCATTTTTAGATAAAAAAGAATCAATGTCATTATACAGCGTCTCTCTAGAGCATCATAATTATTCTGCATGCATACAATATTTATTTAAAACTTAAAATTAAACTTCAAGAGGTGGTCATTTGAAAGCTGGCAGTCAGTGAACGGATCCTGTCTTCATAAAAAAGAGAATATTTCTTCTAAAAGTTAAGAAGTAGATCAAAACGGTCTTTCCAGTAACTGACACTTTAGTCATACAGATGCTTTTTATGTGTCAGATTTATTAATAAAGAAGGTCCATGGGAACGAACAGAAGAAAATCTTGAGGATGTGACTGTCAGTTTTTGATATGTCAGGTATAATTTTGTAACTGTGATTTTTGGATAGCAGTACACACACAGCATTGTACTGATGTTTGTGTACTTCTTTGTACTTTTCATTTGTGATGACTGAGAAAGAAGATGAGGCGGAGATGTTTTGATACAGGATTGAAACTTGAAACTGCAGTCCTTCAATTTGAACAGCATTCCTTTTTCATCTTTCTTTTCATGTTACCTTTTTAACTTTTGCCACTGATGTAAAGAAAAAAGAAAATTTGAAAAGATGCCAGGTGTTGGTTCTTATCTAGGTGAAAGATCACAGAAATGGAGAATAAAATATAGTTTTATTTTGTCGCTGTGACAGAATTATGAGACAGATCAAATAGTTGTCAACAACAAATGTTTGTCCTCCTAAAGCCAACACAGAATAATTTAGACTGTGATACCTCTTCCCATTTCTCACAGAAAATAGGCACATTCTTATAATTAGCTGAAAGTGGAATATGCTACTACTGCTATTCTGCAAATAATAGCATCTTCTTTGGCTACTCTTTGTATACATTGGCGGTATTTTTAACTTATCAAAGTGCATACAGCAAAGAATTGCAAAAGAATATCACAGTGCATCAGCTGAAGAAAAGGAATTGAATGAAGAAATGGTCTTTTTCCTTTTTTTTTTTTATGTTATTCACGTTATAGAGCACATTATATTAGAAAAGGTCAGAAGTGAAAAGTCCTTATTTTCAACAAATTTCTGTCAGTTATGAGTTCAATTTGTTTCTATTGGAAAAGTGATCATAAACAATCCTGTTATTCAGGGATTTGCTAATACACAGAGAAGATGCTCTTTCAGTATCTAACAGTTAGCAGTACTCAGGCTTCTGAAGCTGGGCATCTGCTGAAGGGTTTTATTGTTTCAAGTCATAAACAGAGGCAAAGGCCGGCACTGTAGGAAGTCTAGTGACCTGAAACCTGCTCCTTGATCTGCAAGCAAGAACAGCATGCGAACAAGTAAAGTTCTTCTCATTACCCAATAGGTTGTTATAATTAATGTTTGGATGCAGCGAAACTGTTCGTTGTGGTGCATCCAGCTTCTGTTCATATTCCTTGTGACCTAATTCTTAATTTTCTCATGCACCTTGCACAGAAATAATCTCTTTTTTAGCTTATGAGAATTTCTTTTCTATAAAAGGTGATAAATGTATGTTAGAGTTGAGACTATTTCAATTTTGTTGGTTCCTAAGGCTCTTCCTTCTTAACACTTAAACTCTTCCCAGTTCTCCATATGGTGCTGCTTCAAACATATCTACTTTTGTAAACATCAGTCAGAGCCCGGCTGCCCTGTCTACTTAAGAAAAGTCAAAGTTCATTCATTCATTTGTTCGTTCCTTCCTTTCTTGTGAGATAGAGCAGTCTATTAATTCACTTCAGTCTCCTGACATACGAGGTATTCTGTTCCTTTCATCTGGCTCTATCAGCTAAACAAAGCTAAACAAACAGGATGTCTTGGAAATTTATTAAAATTGCACTGGGCTACTGCCTTGTCTCCTCAAAATCATCTGTATTTATAGGACTTGAATGCACAAAATACTGAGAATTAAGCTTGGATGTAGACAACTATTTTTCTGTACAAAATTTGAGGTGATGCTTACAGTCTGATCAGTCACAGCCACTAAGGGGAGCATCATGAGCTCCCACACAGCCTACAGAACTGATATAATGGATATTAAATCATGGGATTGAGCAGCACTTATGAATTTGCAACACTTGTCAGTTAAAGAAGAAGCCACTCAGCCTTCACACGTGTGCAGGCTTTCCCCGTAGGCTTAGCCTTCCCTGCTGCCCTCCAGAGCTACGGGGAGAGCTTGCCATTCACCAGGGAAATCCTCTGGGCTGGCTGCTCTTTTCCATGCCTCCCCGAAGGACACACGGCCAATCGAAGCTGCTCTGCTCTCCACGCGCTTCCTCTGATGAGAGCTCTTATTCATTCTTGAATGCCTGCTAGCACATTTTCCCATTTTTAGGAGCCTAAATGCCTTTTCCAGATTAGCCCTGACTCCATTTCAAGATTATTTACAGTCTCTGGCAGTGGCGTAGATGAGTGAGTAAGGAGTGCCCGATTTGTGTCGTCACATGCAAAATGAGTTTCTTTTGGCGCTGGGGGAAGTCAAGTCCCATCAGTTCTGGCTCTCTGCTTGCTCCCTCTTCCTTCAGCTACTTTAAAATTTTCCTGGCTATTCATCCCATCCTGAGATGGACTTCCCAGCCTGCCAAGGAAGGAAGGCTTGAGGCTATAGGGATACCCATCCTTGTGCTTGGTGCGGGGACACACAGGCATCTGCAAGAAGAAGCAGGGGCTGCAGCATCCTCTTGTAATTTCATTCACTGATAGCAATTAGTACCCTCTCCTGCTCCTCTGGTGTATGAAGGGTGATTACAGGGACCGCACAATACATTCCCCTGCTCGCAGGAAGAAACATTTAGAGGATAAGAAGTGAATATAGCTGAAGGAGAAGGAAAACTCTTTGTGGATCCAACTCCTGTTGACTCTTAGGGGGATGGCAGGTGCTCAGCTGAAGTTTATGTCTCTGAACATCTCCCATACGAATAAACATAATTAAAGATGCGAAAACCAAAGCAAACCCTAAGCCAAAGTAATGACAAAGATATCTTGGAACAATTTTCAAACTGCTTTAGGTGTTTCAGGAAGCGTAAATTTCTTACCTGGAAGGAAATGCTGGCCTGCTACTTGAATAAAACCAGAAATGGTTGCCCTAATTGCAACGTAGTCTTTAGAATATATGGGGGTTTGTGTGTGTGTGTGTGTGTGTGTAACTGCAGCCTTCCTGGCGATTGCCTTGCTGACATCCCTGCCAGTCAGCAGCTGCACACACCAGCCAGCCCTCTTTTCTGCCAATCTGGTGGTGAGTGGTGCAGAAACATTTTAATTAATGTTGAACTTCTTAAAGTTGAAGTGAAAACAATTACAGCTCAATTTTACTTTGCTTCCTCACTTTCATCACTTATATTCTCTCTTCCTCCTCCCTCTCCATTAGAGGGCTTCATTTCACAGACTGTGAATTATAATCTAATTATTATATTTTAAAAAGGCAGACAAGGCATTGTTTCTTCATCCTTCAGTTAAAAAGCTCTGAAATAACAAAGGAAAAGCTCTTTCCTTCTTGACTGCCAGGAGCATAGAGTCACTCCCACCACAGACATCTCATTCTTCCCCATCTGTGACTTTTTTTTTCTCTCTTTTTTTTTTGTTTTTAACAGAAGGGATCACATCTTTCCCTTAACAACTGTTTGCACACCAGACTCAAAGAAAGTTCACAGCACACATCACATGTACGTTGGATATGTAAGTGAAGTGATCTGTAGCACAGCTAATTAGACCTAAATTCTTGATTTACTATTTATAAAACAAAATTGATTATTACTTCATCAACAACATTTAAAGCATCATTAAGAGAGGTCTGCTCCGGCAGCCTCAGGTTAAATTTTTTAACAAGCACTTTAGTTGCTAATCTGTGTTATTGCCAACATATGTAAACTTCCTAATGCTAATTGCATTCAGCTGTGAATCAAACAATGTCTAATTCTCTTCAGGATTAATTATGCACATGTGCTGCCTGCATTCCTAAACATGGTTCTCATAAATAATAAGAGATATATCTAGGCAGATGGGATTTTTCCAACTAAATGATCTGTTTATCATGAATAAAACAATTGACATATACTAGACTTCTAATGCAAAGTCACCACAACATTCCCATGTTTTTTAATCATAAATAATTGCTGCGACAGTTGTTTGTGTGAACATGTTTTCGTACAGCCAAGCACTAAACCCCATGTCCTTCAGTGAGCACTGTTGCCTTTGTGTGCACCTTTTTTCCTTCTGTCTTATCTTTTTTGGTTCGGAGGTGCATTACAGAGTGGTTTATATCATGTGTTTGAAGAATGAACTAAAAGTCTCCACTAAATGCACAGGTTTTGTAAGCCCTGGGGAAATCTGTTTTAAGTACAGTGCAGGAAAAATTGCTAAAGTGCTATGCATTCTGCTAGTTTCAGGAAGAAGCTATGAGTTTCTGGCATCCGGAGCCAACGCTGGCAGTATCTTTCTTTAGATTTTTTTTTTTTAGTTAATCTGAAAGGGCTGATAATTAACTGAATTGGTAAAATTAACTTGAAAAAATACCTCCAGTGCTGAGGACATGGCAAGTAGAAATAAATTTTTAAGAATTAAATATAACAACAACAGAAGAAATTTGCCCCTAAGACGGGGAGTCAAATAAAGGTTTTCTATGATTCCTTTTAATGAAGATGTCTTCTTTTAAATAGGAGTTAAAATCCAGTCTCAGTGAGCAACTCCATAGCATGTCTCTTCTTCTATGACAAAAATGTCTTGGTTGCTACTGGAAAAGACTTACATGGAAAATGCATCAGAATAGCAAGTACTTGATATTAGTAGAGGCTTATAAAATTGCGTATATTATTACACCCATTATTTTCAGTGTTACTCTGGAATATTTTAATTTGCTCTGACTGCCTAGGTCGATTTGAATTTTGGACTGAGTCAGTATCTTTTCTTTCATTTTTTTTCTAAAACAAAAATTGGAATAGCATGGCATTAAGAAAGGTAATAGACTAATAGCTTAGGTGTCTGAAATCTGTCAGCTTCAGAATAGGTGGAACACACTTAACCCCTGGCAATATGCCCTTAAACTTATTTTCCAGATGCCAGTTGTCAACATGAGAAAGTGGTTGAGCACCTGTGCCTCATTCCGTTCCTCATTTCTCTGTTGAGTAAACCAAGAGAGGTTATCAATTGGTATAATGGTTTTTATAATAAGAACATCTGTCCACTAGTCACTATACCAAGACTATCAGCTAATTTCATAAGGCCATCAAAAACTCAGCTGGTTATCGGTGATGACCTTTGCTGAATTTCAGCTGGTGACATAGAGATGAAAAACTCTGCTTTCTATTACTTGTCAGTGAGTCAGCCTGCCCCTTGCTCAGTTTGGGCAAGATAAAACTTGATGAAGCAATGGCTTATCTGTGTTACAGCAAAATTCTAATGTGACAAAAAGCTTGATAATCTGGAAAACACATTTTAAATAGCTTGAACAGCTTTATTACAAAAAGAGACATTTTCTGTTCTTTGAAATCAGATAATTCATGATAACAGCATGTAGCTGAAAGAATAAAAACAACTGAAGAGCTGAGGGAACTGAAGCATCCAACTGATTCTCAGCAGTAGAGATGGCGAAAAATATGTTTAACTGTGTAAGGTGCTGTACTACAGCGTGAGAGACAAGAGCACACGGGTAGGACTCTTTATCGTTGGGTGAGAACATACTTTCCAGGGTAGTTTTTTTCTTGTTTGTTTGTTTTTTACACAAAGCCTTGGAGCTATGCTCATTTAAGCCAGCTGAAAACAGCTCACATTTTTCTTAACAGAAAAAGAATGCCTTTCAAGAGCTGAAAGAAGTCCCAAGCTTGTGTTTAAATGCAATTTGAACTTTCAGGTAAAGGTGGGTTTCATTTTCATTTCTGAAATGTTACAGGAGAACAGAATGAACTGAATTATTGTATTTAGCCATTTTGCCTTTGAAGGAACCAGATAGTACATCTGGAAGATATTGGACCTTTGGAGACACAGTCACCACTGGACTCTTTCACAGCCTGCTGTCCCCTCCCCAGCCTCTAGTCTTAGTTTGGATGGGGAAATTTGTCCCCAGGCAGCATGAGTGACAATCTTTCACCGAGCACAGGCAGTGGACAGAGAAGAGAGAGACTGCTGCGGGCGTGAAAGTACCACCAGTTTACCAGTTACTAGGACCTACCTACCTTTCCATCTCAATTCCATCAAGAAGACCTAATTTAAAATTAGCTGTTACCAAGAAATTTAGTTCCTTACAAGCGACTCAAAGTAAATTAAATAAACACAACAACAGAACAGACCACTGGCATTTCTGCTAGTTTCACTTGCCTGCAAAATGGCAGTTAGAACCGTTCTTCTGTAGTTTGGAATATAATTGTTTATGGATTTTAAAAGAGGTTTGTTCACATCATGCACTCACCTTGGAGAATACAAACTGGACTCCTTTGAGATGAAACTAAACTGGAATATATTCTCCAAAAGGATACTGAAAGTACACCGACTGCAAACAGGCACTGAGCCCCTGGGCTATACAAGGACCAGTCTAAATTAACCTCCCATTGAAATATGTACAGTGTGAATGCTAGTTCCTATATGTCAGCTGTTTCGTTTTGGAGATCTACTGCAAGACTACACTACTAGCCCATACACAACCCTGAAGGCCATAAAGTCTATCATCAAATACTGAACTTCTCTGAAAATCTACACATAAGGGGGAGAAAAGCAGTTCATAGACATTGGGATTCTGCCCCATGCAGATAAATGTAGACTTCTTAAAGATAATTCAACAGGTTCTTTTGAAAATAGGTATCACCAAAGGCAAAACAGATCTCAGCAGCTTTTTTTGTCAGAAATGAGCTTTAGAAGATGATTTCATTGTTATTTTAGCACAGAAGCACAAAATTGTCACACGAGCACGAATGAAGGAGAAAGGTATCTTACTAAAATTCAACTGAAGAAAGCATACCCTTAGACTACACCTATGCTGCTAAACCAAACAGGACAAGGGAGACAGTGCAGGCTCTGGATGGCTGGGCATGGGTCTTGTTTGACCGCCATGGGCTGTTAGGCCGTGCTCAGTGCAGTTGCCTGGGATGAGGCTTGGCCATCCCCTGGGCAGTGTGGCTGAAAAGGCTCCAGGATGAGCTCTGTCCATCCTCCATAGTCCTCCTCCACTTCTGCTGCAGCTGGCTTTTGTACCCTCCAAGCACTCCTACGTGTCTTTGTGCTGCACTCCACGGTATGGAGGTGGATGGGCTGCATCACACCCCACAAAAGGTTTCAGATGATCCGAGCTGAAAAACATGCAAAATATAACAATTACATTTTAGGGCCATAAAAACAATAGAAACCTGGTGGAGGCACAGGCCGTTTTCACCTTCACTGTGATTCTACTTGCTATTTCTCCCATGGCTTCGTTCAATCCAAACATACTCTGCATTAAAAAGCGCAGAGCCATAAATAAACCCAAGATACGAAAAGGAGAGAGTTTCAAGTCTTGTGTATTTTACATAATAGGTCTCCTAGAAAGGCATTTTCACATTGTAGTAGCTCCATTTCGTTGTTTTTGTTGTCAGTTATGAATATGTTATTGTTTGATGTGGGTTTTTATTTCCTCACTGATGATTAAAAGACATGGTATTTAAATAAGAATCTCTATACTGAGTGGGAGGGACTTGAATTAATTTAAGGGGAACATTTTCTGAGCAAATGAGGAGGGAAGAACATCTGTTTCTGCATTTTGTTTTGCCTCTTCACATTACAAAACATGTTTTGAAGAACTTAGTGGGGTGCTGAAAGCTGGAGAATTTTCATCAAGATACTTCATTTGTGCAGTGCTGGTGTTTCTTAGCTATGTGCACAAGATAAAAGACTGTAATATGCCTCTTGGTTAAAACTTTGACCTTTAGTAATTTTGTTAGTGACACAAATATTTTGTTTTCCTTGCTGGCAAAACAAGTGAAAGTGCTTTGCACATGGCTTTATTCCTCACTTTAAAATCAATACCAGATTTTTCAGCCATTTCTATATAAAATCAGAATATCATCCTAGGCCTTTTTCATAGCTTCTTCTTATGTTACTATATCTTCTTAAAATCAGATAAAAGAAAAAATGGAAAGGTGTTATAAGTTAATTTTCTATGTTCTATTCATTAACATTCTATTCATTAGCTGACCATTTTCAGTTTAGGAGAAATTTTCTCATATTCCCATATGTAAGACATTTACATGTCATGCATAGGAAAAAGACTCAAACACCTATTTTTACACAGTTTAATATTTTTCCAACAGGCTGTATTAAGGTATATTTTGTCGGCATAGCTTCTGATCCCAAGCTCAAAATTTCGGATTTTTATGTGAAAAATATCTCACAGCTCTTACCAGAACTTGAATCTAACAGTGCTTCCGTGCTTTATCCATTTAAATACCAAATGAAACCTTGTTTTAGAATGTGATTTTATGCAAGAGATCAGTAGCTTTCTAGAAGGAGTATAACGTAGCTGCCACCCGTCACACTCTGGCCTGCTCTGCAGACAGTGAAGCACACTACATTTGCAAGTCCTCAATGACATTCTCTCAATTGCTTCTGTGAAACTGTTTGGATGATACACCTAAACTGATTAGGTCACCATTATGGACATTAACATACTCGAGTGTTTGAAAAGGGCAATAGCAGGGCCCCTTTGGATGCTAATGACAAAAAGGCATGTTAGAATGGATAATGTTGCTTGTAAATTTATTATTTTTTTTGTACAGTTGAGCTGTTTCTAACAATTAATTTCCCATTTACTAAAGCTTACTGTTCTTTTATGAGTTGTGTTTAGTAGTTTACTGATCAGCCAAAGCAAAGCAAATACACGTGTAATTTCGAGGGTAGAGAGAGGGTGATGAATGGATTATAATGGCTGTATTATCACTTGCAAGGATGGAGAAGCTGTGTCTTTCTATACCCTCTTCCTCTTTATTTAATTGCGGCTGCATTTAACAATCTGATTGGTTTTTTTATGAAAAATGACTATATTAATATGCAAGTAATTTGATTTATTTTGAGTTTGTAACTCTACATAATTTACTATTGTCTCTGTTTACTGTAAGAGTAAGTAAAAATTAAGATTTTTCTGTTGGGTACTGTGGGAAAGCTTGCTGTCATTTTAAAGGCAGTTAAAGAAAATTTGTACCAGCAGTTTTTTGGGGAGTGTAGTAAATGGCTACTCCAATGACAATATGGAGAGTTTCAGTCGCCCAGTTACTATCCGTAAGGAGATGCCAGTAGTAGATTCACCAGTAGCAGCAAAACTGGTGAATAGTTAGTTAGTGAATAGTCTGGCTGGAACTATCAGTATTTTGTTTGTTCCTCATCAGAAGCTGGTTGTTATTGGAAAAAACCTGATGCTCTAGTTGGCAGGCTGAGTTGATAGAATAATGCACATGCCTGAGCTTCCTAGAGAGGGCTTCGGCTGGGGTTAAGTGTTTGCTGAGCTCAGGGAATATGGTACACGCTGTTCTGCTCAAACAGCTTCTGTTACTGATACTAAGTGGTGGAGAAATACTAGAGAAGGGGTAGAAAAAAGGCTACAGAGAGACTTTGGATGGGAAAAGAAAGAAGGGTCATAGAGGCAACAAAAAAATAATCATGAGGCTATTTTTAAAAAATGACTGAAGGGTTTCAGGAGAAGGTCAACAGCTGAATGTCAGTAATCAACATATTGTTCGTAGACAGATATCCAAATACGGAGGTTTTTCCCTATGCTCAGTGTCCACTAAATGCATTGCACCATTAATGATCTGTATTACCTTTATATTTCTATTATTGTTAGTATCATTTCATAGTCATATTCATTGAATCATATTGCTAATAACCAATTTACAGCACAGAAGTTGTGTGGCAAATACTATCACTTGTTCAATAGCTGACAGCCTAATTACTATAACTAGGGCATGGGTGGACAGGGCTTCTAAACTGGGCTGGAAATGGGATGGAAGTGCAAGCTGGAGCCTGTGATTAAGAAAGATCAATGTCAGGAGTGGGAAGGAGTCTTAATGCTCTGGTCTAGGGAGAAAGTGCCTCATGCAGAAGTCAGGACGGAAGCCCAGAGGACAAAGCATCTGTATAACTCAAGCCTAAGAGGCAAGACAGGAGCCTAACACAGGTTTAGACAAAGTTCAGGGTGCCAGGGATTTTAAATCTGAGGTGAGGGGACAGGAGCAGGCAGTGCAGGCTAGGTGGGGACAGATACTTGGGTAGGTATGATGGAAAAAGTGCCAAGAACTACAGACCACAGTTCAGAAGGCAGGACCTCAAGTTCCAGGAGCAGAACAAGACTCAGAGGCAACCAACAAGTTGCCGAGAATCTTTTTTATAGCCCCAGAGTCTGTTCAGAGGTTTTACTTGGGGCAGGATTGAAATATAGATGCTGCCTCTGAGGTAGCCACCTTGATTCCCTTTATAACCAGCAGGGAAAAGTATGCACCTGACGGGTGCAATTCGTCTCTTCCTAAAGCAGATGTTTAAAGTAAGACTGATGAATTGCACCCTAGAAGTGTCTATTTCTCTCCATTAATTATGAAGGGGGCCTATAGTAACTAGCTGAGATATATGCTTTTGTTATAAATGTTGGATGTCTAATGTTGGATGAGATGAGTCCTACAGCCTCAGGTTTCCTAGTCATTCCCTTGCACCGCAGCTCTGCCCTATTCAGTTAAAGCCCTGATCCATCAAGCAATTAAATATGTACGTAGGTTTTTGAGAGTGAATGTGATTAAATGTTCTGGGGGATTGTAGGCAAGTTGCAGATGAGTAAATGCTTCAATGTGTGAAATGTGGATCTTGAATTAACTACTTAGTTTGTATTCCAGGAGTCTGCCACTGGTTTTGTAAAAATCTCCATCTCCCCTGTACTTCAAGCCGCATCATGTCCCTAATGACACATACCATCCTGGCTATCAATACACTAGTGTGCAAGCACATACTTGGCTTTCTGGTAGCAATTCAGCAAAATTCAATCACCCAGATGTTTGGAAAAGTAGCCACCAGAGGGCTGGACGAGTAGCCAAATGAAATTAATCTCTAAACTTCAGTGAATATTCAGGTGTATTTTATAATTTTTCCCTAGTAATATCAGAAACCATGAAGTGAAGGAGTTTAATCTGAGTGTTAGACTACACTAGATCTACAGTTGATGGGATACAGCTCATAAGGAGAGCACCTTATCAGTTAGAGCAGCTGTCACCTAGATGGAAGAAATACACAAATGGGGTTGAAAATATGATGTTAAAATAGAATCATAGAATCATAGAATTGCTTAGATTGGAAAAGACCCTTAAGATCATCAAGTCCAACCATTAGCTTAGCACTGCAAAGTCCACCACTAAACCATGTCCCCAGGCACCACATTTACATGTCTTTTCGATACCTCCAGGGACGGTGACTCCACCACTTCCCTGGGCAGCCTGTTCCAATGTTTAGTAACCCTTTCGGTGAAGAAATTTTTCCTCATATCCAATCTAAATCTCCCCTGGTGCAACTTGAGGCCATTTCCTCTTGTCCTATTGCTTGTTACTTGGGAGAAGAGACCGACACACACCTTGCTACAACCTCCTGTCAGGTAGTTGTAGAGAGCCATAAGGTCTCCCCTCAGCATCCTTTCCTTGAAATTAAACAACCTCAGCTCCCTCAGCCGCTCCTCGTAAGACTTGTGCACTAGACCCCTCACCAGCTTCATTTCCCTTCTCTGGACACACTCCAGCACCTCAATGTCTTTCTTGTAGTGAGGTGCTCAAAGCTGAACACAATATTCAAGTTTCGGCCTCAGCAGTGCTGAGTACAGGGGGACGATCACTTTCCTAGTGCTGCTGGCCACACTATTTCTGATACAAGCCAGAATGCTATTGGCCTTCTTGGCCACCTGGGCACACTGCTAGCTCATATTCAGCCAGCTGTCAACCAACACCCCCAGGTCCTTTTCCACCAGGTATTTTCCAGCCACTCCCCCAAGGCTGTAACGTGGGGTTGTTGTGACCCAGGTGCAGGACCCGGCACTTGGCCTTGTTGAACCTCATACCGTTGGCCTTTTCCCATTAATCCAGCTTGTCCAGATCCCTCTGTAGACCCTTCCTACCCTCAAGCAGATCAACACTCCCACCCAACTTGGTGTCATCTGCAAACTTACTGAGGGTGCACTTGATCTCCTTGTCCAGACCATTGATAAAGATATTAAACAGAACTGGACCCAGTACTGAGCCCTGGGGAACACCGGCTGACAACTGGATTTAACTCTATTCACCACAACTCTTTGAGCCTGGCCATCCAGTTTTTCAGCCGGCAAAGTGTATGCCCATCCAAACCATGAGCGGCTAGTTTCTCCAGGACAATGCTGTTGGAAACAATGTCAAAGGCTTTACTATAATCTAGGTAGACAACATCCACAGCCTTTCCCTCATCCACTAAGTGGGTCACCTTGTCATAGAAGGAGATCGGGTTAGTTAATCAGGACTTGTCTTTCATAAACCCATACTGACTGGGCCTGATCACCTAGTTGTCCTGTACGTGCCATGCGACGGCACTCAAGGTGATCTGCTGCATAACCTTCCCTGGCACTGAGGTCAGACTGACAGGCCTGTAGTTTCCCAGTCACATTTGCTAACTTCCAGTCAACTGGGACCTCCATAGTTAGCCAGGACTGCTGATAAATGATGGAAACTGGCTTGGTGAGCACTTCTGCCAGCTCCCTCAGTACCCCTGGGTGGATCCCATCCATCCCTATAACTTGTGTGTGTCTAAGTGATGTGGCAGCATGCTAACCATTTCGCCTTGGATTATGGGGGCTTCATTCTGCTCCCCATCCCTGTCTTCTAGCTCAGGGGGCTGGGTACTTGGAGAACAACTGGTCTTACTATTAAAGACTGAGTGAAAGAAAACGTTAAGTACCTCAGCCTATTCCTCATCCCTTGTCACTATGTTTCCCCTTGTGTCCAATAAACAATGTCCTCCTTTAGTTGTTAATGTATTTATAAAAAAAATTTTTGTTGTCTTTTACAGCAGTAGCCAGATTAAGTTCTTTGGTCCTTCTAATTTTCTCCCTGCATAACCTCACAACATCCTTGTAGTCCTCCTGAGTTGCCTGCCTTTTCTTCCAAAGGTCATAAAGTCTAATTTTTCCCCTGAGTTCCAGCCAAAGCTCTCTGTTCAGCCAGGCCAGTCTGTACAATATTTCTGTTGGAGAATACTACGCATGTAATTAATCAGATTTTTGTAGTGGATTGATGTCATCTGCTTTGAATTTAGCAAGGTTTTTGATATCTTTGTCTCCCATCTGTGTATCACAACTGGGACATAACAGTCTAGATAATTAGGTGAGGGAAAACCTGGCTGGATTGCTAGTCAAAGTGTATAGGTTCACCATCCATGCTCTACCTTGGATGACCCATCACAGGTGAAGTTTCTAAGGGGTCTGTTTCGAGACTGATCCTGTTTAATATTTTATCAATGACTTGGAGGAGAAGACAGAAAGCACCCTCATCAAGTTTGCCTGTGACACCATTTGGGGTTGTAGTGGCTATTCATGAGGGCAGGGCTGCCATTCAGATAAACCTGGCAAGCTAGGTGAATGTGCTGACAGGAACCTCGTGATATTCAACAAGGACAAATTGCAGTCCTGTACCTGGGACAGACTAATCACCTGCATCAGTGTGGGCTGGGGACTGACTGGCTGGCTGGGTAGCAACTTTGCTGGGAAACCCCTGAAGTCCTGGTGAACAGTAAACTAAACATGCGTCTCACCTGGCTGTGATGAGGACTAACAGTGTACAGTAAAAATAAGATTGTAGCCACTAAATCAAGGGAAGTGCTTAATCACCTCATCTTGGCACTTGTTAGATCATTTCTGCAATACTACATCCATCTCAGTACAAGAAAGATGTTGGTCAACTGGAGCAACTTCAGCAAAGAGCCACCAAGGCAGTTGGGGGCTGGAGAACTTGCCCTGTGAGGGGAGGCTGAGCTTGTTCAGCTTGTTCAAGAGAGGAGGCTTCAGGGGACCTTAGGGACTATGAAAAGGACAGAGACAGGCTCATTACTGAAGTGCATGGTAGGAAAATGAGAGACGGTGTCCATGAGACTTTCTGACATGGTAGAGGGAGAATACTTTCATTATGAAGATAATTAAGCACCGAAGCAGGATAGCCAGAGAGGGTGCAGTATCGAGATCCTTGGAGACTTTTAAGAGTGGACAAAGTCCTGAGCAACTTGGTCTGAATTTTGTGTTAACCCTGCTCTGAGCAGGGAGATTAAAGACCTCCTAGTATCCCTTCCAATGTGAGTGATGCTGTGGTAATTGAAGGTGACCTTATCTGTGCTCATTATGAATGTGGGCGTAAGGAAACAGTTGTCTAGCAAAAAGGAAGGAAGTGCAATACTGCTTTAGGGATAGGCCATAGCCCTTTAGCTGGATTATAAAGACGAAACCTGGTGTGCCTGGGTTACAGAAATAGTCTGCACAAGCCTAGGAATGAATCTGACTGGCTTATAATGCAGGATTGGGAGAAAAGAGCAGATCTCTCCTTGAAGAGGGTTTCCTGCCATTTTTTTCAAGGTTTGATATTTCGGGGTCACAGGTGAGACTGTCACTGCTTATTTTAATACTGATGGTGTTACTTCAGGTTATATTATACATGATAGATGTAGCTTTTAGGGCACCTTTTAATATTTTGGTAATTGTTTAGTTTATGTAAAAGGCCTAGTGTTGAATGCTGTTTTTAACTTGGCTTTATCAGGCTACAGGTCCCTGTGAAAATTTTACTGGAAAATGTAAAAGCACAATTAAACTAATGTTGTGAGTAAAGAAAACAATAACTCATAATTTCACACTCTGTAAATATGGGGGGCTTGGCCATCAAAATTATGCACAGCTCCACAATGTAGAATGTCATGGTAACATAACAAACATAAATATTACTTTGAAGCTTTAATATTCTTTTTGAGGTATACAGCACCTTTTAAAACTTTATTTATAACTGGAATATAGCATACAAACAATGTAAAGCTTTCAAAGCTGGATTCATTGCAGGTATTAAAATGCACTCATAATTATGCTTTTCACCATCTATTTGAGGTGACCTGTTGTTTGGCACTTTTGGGATGGAAAGATTCCTGTTCAAATCATGGAACATTTTCAGCTATAGTGGTCCTAGTATGCAGTTTTATGTAGACATAGACACATAATACTTATGGAAACACTGGAATGGAGTACCATGAAAATTAATATTCTGCTTTTTCCCTGTAGACGTCTTGAATGAGAGACTTTATATTATTTTTACAGAAACTTGATATGAACATATATATATATTAAATATCACATTCACTTTATTTGCAGTATGTTTTAGCACAATGCCAACATCTTACATACAATACAATATTTATTTTATGTGAAGTGTAGTTACGATAATTACATTTTTAGTACACCATGTGTATTTAAAATATCCATACTGTACAAGATCTTATTATAGCAATTTACGTGGTATATGGTACCTTTTTTCTGTAAAAAAATATAATCTCAGCAAGCTCCAAGCAAGACTGTCTGGTTTTTTTGCCCTTGAAATCAGTTTTGTATTATGCATTTTGTTACCTAAATATGTTGTAGGGGATTTTAAAGTGTTCTGTACAGGCTTCGTTTTGTTTCCAGTGAAGTGGATGGTAAGAATTTGACACAGCTGTATTGCTTATGTTTGGCAAAGCCACGAGTAAGTGAACATTAATTTCTACTGGTTTCATTACAGTAGCACACCAAGCCCACTCCTGAAACCAGCCTCCCTCCTGATGGTCTCTGTTCAACTACCGGGGAAGAATCAGTCCCAGTTCAAATTGGTCTCTTCCTAGTATTGCGTCCTCACCATAGGCGTTGCTAAATAAGAAATTATTCGCAGAATACCACTGACTGCAGGTAATACTTTACCTTATATGTAGTTGTTGTGCATTTTCCACATTTCTACATTTCTAACTGGACAAGATTCAAGAGAAGATGTTAAAATCCCTTAAAAGATCTAACATTTAGCACATCCAAGCATCCTAGCGCTTGTGTCTTATGTCTGAAGACTGTGTTGTTTATTCCACAGCACTGGGAACAAGTCATAATACTTTTTGAAAGGTGGAATACCCTTTTTTTTCCTGCGAGCCTTGTAAGGCTGTGAAATACAGGTTCCCACACTTGTATGTGCAGCAGAAATGAACATCAGCATCTCAGGCTGATGGCAGTTTCTGTTTACAATGGCTAAAGTAAGTAGGCTAATGAAATCAGCAGGACTGTGGGAATAGAAACAATATGATGAAAATTAAGAAATGTTTCTGTGGTTATCTGATTTTAATGGCTTTCTGATGCTACCCAGATTTTTGGAATATAAATTTTTGGCTTGGAAAAGTGAAAAATACACAGTGAAACCTTAAATGATTTTATCCTTAGGAGAAAATGTTTTTTATTCTTTATACACTGTGTCTAGCAGAGTGGTTCCTATGTGCCAAGGCAGAAGAACCAATCATCACCACCACCAATAATAATAACAATAACTTTGCATTTATATAATTTAACTATTATCACCTGGCTTCACCTCAGCTGTTGGGTCTGTGCATACGATTATATATAATTTTATTTTTTTACACATCAGTACGTAATTGTGGTGATTTTTGGTAGACAAGATATTCCTCTACCCTTTAACAGCCTTGTAAAGCCTCTCTTACACTCAACATTTCACAAAACAGTTACTATGTTATGAGGGCTTTCTAAAAATAAAAATAGTTTAGTAAATTCTAGGTAAAATTTCAGCTTCCTCCATAATTGCATGCCCTCTCATCTTCCCTCCCTACCAATCTCTGGAATGTCAAACTTCAGTTCTTGTTGCTGACTCCATTTTCCAAGTCTCACAAGTCATAAAGAGAAACTAGCTATTTTTTCACCACTGCTTCGTGATTTCTTGTTCTTCTCACCACCACTATTAAGAAAATGCTTGGAAATTATCTGTCCCTAGTTTCTCAGTGTCTGGCATTTCATATAAGTCATGACCAGAAAGGTGGCCATAAGGAAACGGGAAAGGGGGATTGTTTGGTCAAGTTTGTCGTTTTAGGTTCATAGATTTGAAGTGTATATTCTTCAGGGTATGTTGCAGAAAGGTCTGAGGAGAAACAATTTGCTCCTCTCCAAAACATCAATGTCCAAGTTTCCTCCCTCTTCTGTCAATAATCTCTCCCTTGGAAGAGGATTGAGTCAAAGGAAGTTGAAAAGAAAAGCAGTTTTCTCAGTCGCAGAGTATTTATCTTCCCTTTGAAAAGAATGACAGTGGTATAATTTTTGACCCCTTTCATATTGGCATCTGTCCTGCGTATTCATTACCTTTTTTTGCAAATGCTCGATACTTTTTCAGTGCCTTAAAGATGCACTGGTAAGTGTTATTTTGTTTTTAAAAACGTAATTCTACCAAAAGGAAATAATGAAAAAGGACTCAACACTGATTCTGCTTAAATGGTGCGTATATCTGAATATCCAAATAGTTAAAACAGACGTATTTCTAAAATCTAATCCTTGATCTTTTCCTGAAGTTTGAAGAATTCCCAGATTCTTGTCATTCCTTTAGGATTTTTCTTGTTTTTTCATGCTTTTTAGATTTTGATTTAATCTTTTATTTTATTTTTTTTCAACAGCACAACATCAAATACTTTTTCTATATTGCCATAAGTATGAACTTCATTATTTCTCCTTTTATAAGGTAACTTTTTGGATTGGGTTTCCATTTTATTTTGTTTTCCAATTGTCTTTGGTAACAAACATGGGAAATTTCAGTAGAAGTCCAAGTAGTCCTGTTCTCTATTATGTGTTTGGTATGTCTGATTTGTTATTTCAGAGATGACTTCAAAATGGACATCATGCAGTGCAGATTACTCTCTCTTTACTTTGTGTGCTGTTGTCATCCAGACAGAGAAAAACTGGCAAAAGCAGGGGAACGTGGGGATTTCATTGGCAAGATTTCCTTTTTCATCGCAGCTCCAGCACCGCTGACCCGTGCTACGCTCCCTATCTACCAGCATTCTTGCTGATTCTTTTAAACAAGTGGGAATTCCAGACAGAAGCAAATCATTTCCATATTGTCAGCAGACGAAACGAATTTTTCCATTAAATTGAATGTTTATTTTGGAGTTTGAAAGGGCTTTTATTGTAGTTGTTGTTATTGTTTTTAATCTATTAGAAGATGAATTTACTTCAGAACTGTTGCATTAATCCCAATTCTGAACCCCTTAACTCATATTTAATTTGAAAATATCATATACAGTTAATTAAATTTTGTTTTGAGTTCTTTGGAAATAAACTTCTTGTTATTGATGATGTCATTAGTGCCAGGAGATATGCGTTTCCTGTGAAGGGCTGTAATAACCCACTGGGATTTTTTTTCCTTTTTTGCAGTCCCTGCATGATAAATTAATAATTCAGATAATTTGTTTATAAACTAGGCTGTAGGGGGACATTGCTGAACACTACAAATAAGTTTTTGATGTAGTTATAAAATTATTTCCGATGCTATTTATCATTTCTTAAACCAGACACTGTTGATGAATATTCAACATCTGCATAAAGCAGAGGAAAACCTTTTTAATCAGCACTAATACTGAAGCGTGAATTTTCTAATCAGCATAACTGGTGTGTGGTGTGGGAACCTATAGGGCTGGCAAATTTTTCAGACTACGGAGTGTTAATGGATGGAAGAAGGACAGGTGCTGGCAGCCAGGCAAAGCTCTCATTCATTTTTAGCACTTCTCTGGCTTCCAGGAATGAAATCAAGCTACGGGGAAAGGAATTGTCTCATAGGGCGCAGGCTACCATCCACAATGGCCCCGGGCTCCCTTTGGATAGCAGGCTTGTGTCAGCCTCTGTTTCAATGGGCTTTGACCCAAACAAACCAGCAGCTTTATCATTTGTGGATTTGCAGTTTAACAAAATGGTGTGCGGTGTGGAGGGCAGCTCTGTGGATTTAAATGCATGACCCAACAACGAAATCCAAGTTGTTCATCGTTCTCTTGAACTATACCTCATCCACTCATGCACTTGTTTTCATGGACCATAATTATGCAATTAGATTTGATGCAATTTCACACTGCGTTTTCTCTGTCAGAAATAAGTGCTGATTTTTTTCAGACTACAAAGTGGTTGGTGCTCACAGTGAACTGGGAGAGGGTATGAGGAACCTCTTTTTCTTTGTTTCACCTGAGTTAACTAGATGATGTTAAAGATTGGTCTTTCGTTCTGACTTGTTTTTTTTCTTAAAAACAGAGTTTTTACTTCTGTTGACTTCAGAAGGCGGCTTCTCTCTCTAAGACACAGCTTTAGGATGCAGCAGTTCTGCTGTCTCTGTTCCCATAGGACCCAGGCTCTTCCTTGTCCAAACAGTGACCAGAGCAGCGGTGCAGAGATTACAGCACTGCAGATTAAGCTGCCTGCCCCAGCCCTTTGCTGGGGACTGCCTCTTCCCTGTTGGGGGTGCAGAATGGAAAGCATGTCCTCGCTCCAAGAGCTGTTTGCACAATCTGACAAATTTAAGGCGCTCCTGTAAGCGGCTCTGTGCTGGTATTGGGCTGCAGACTGAAGCATGGATATACTACTCATGCAGCCACCGCTGGCAGCCAGGCAACAGCCTGCGAGAGAGGACTTGGGTAGAGGAGGGAGTGGAAAATTCCTTTATTGGAGCTGGTTTGCCAGGATCCTTAGAAAACCACAAGTTACAAAGAAATGTGGCAGATCTATTTGCTGAGCCTGTATAATGCCTCCTATACATCTAACCTCTAACTGTAGATTATGGTCATCATAACACAATCCGTCCTTCTTTTTCTTTTTATTTTTATTTTTATGCTGTGGCAAAAGATACATCATCTGGAGCACCATAAACTACACCTGCTGAAAGCCATTCTGAGCTTAGGCCAAATCTAATATAAGCAGGCACGACTCAATTAAAGTCACGCTTGCTTACACCTGTAGTGAATTTGATACTGGGTGTATGCATTGACTTGTACTAAATATGTTGTCTGAAATGATTAAGCGCTAACCCAGTCTGTAGCAAACCTCTGAAGCCTGTTCAAGTTAGGTGATTTATGATAATTTTCATTGCAATTGTTCTTTTCTGTGCTTGTCTGTAGTGTCTGCAATACACTCTCAGAATCTTTCTGGTTAACCTGTTTCCATAAAAGCTCTACCTGTGCTGCTGTGACCGCAGCTCACTTAGAATAAGCTGCAGAACCTTTCAACTAGCCAGCGAAACTACCGGTGGCAGTACAGTCTCGGCAGCAAGGAGCTGAGTGTGGGCTGCAGAAGCTGCTGGAGAAGCAAATTAAATGCTCAGATGGTTAAACCAAGCTCCATGTGGCCGTGGCTGGCTGTTCACACTCCCGCTTCAACAGATTTCAAGTTAACCCTGGTGTGTCCTCAAGAGCAGCAGTCTCTGCAGTGACAGCAGTGCAGACATCCCAGGAGGGAAGCAAACAAATTCCCAGCTGATGGGTCTAACTTTTAGCAAATTCATCTTCTATTTTATCAACACAATATATATCACATGATTTCAGACTTTCGTGTTGTTTCACGTACATTTACTTGGTAATTTTGTGAAAAGAAACATAAAATACCTAATCATGTTAAGTCATTATACAGTTCTTACATAATCACATTAACTGCTTATGAAATGACTACATTGCAGTATCATTTTAAAGGTAAAGGCAATTTAAGAACGGTCTATAAATTGTACACACTGCTGCCTGCTTTAATGGTACTTCATATCAGAATGCATGGTATTTCAGTCGGAAAACACACTTTGTAATAAAGTCGTAAACAACATAACAAGTTGGAAAGGCAAGTTAAATTATCATTTAATCAGTTCTTTAATAAAATCTGCTTTCTTAATAAGTATGAAAAAATAACAGTAGGAAAAATAGAACTCTGGTCCATTTAATCATACTTGGAAACCACTTTCAGACTTTGTCAAGGTATTGGCAGAAATACAAGGCTAGCCTATCTTCAGCATTGCTTATTCTGTCTGTAGACACAAAGATGATATACAGATATTAGAATGGAACAACCTATTTGCAAAAAAGAAATGCAAAAGAAATAGGAAGAGCTTGGTTTTGTTGCTGGCATTTTTTGGTGAAGTGCTTTATTTGCACTAGGTGTGAAGACCTGGGATATAAAACCAGCACTAGATACAACCTTCCTATTTTGATCCCCTGAGTCTGCTGGTGCAGATTTAAGTATGAAATCTGGGTGTTTCAATAGTGGTATATCCATGTATTTACACCATTCACCTTGTAGTCATAGGATCTAATTCTTCACCAATTTTTTTTTTTTATTTTATTGACAGCTATGCTTGAAAAATAATGGAAATTGCCAGGTAAAAATAATTGTTTAGCTGATGTCAATGACTTGCGAATTAACATGTAATCAAATCTTAGAAACCACACCAAATACTTATGACCGCCTCTATTAATGTAATGTTGCTTACTGCAGCTAAGGCTTTTAAAATCTTTTTTTTTTTTTTTTTTTTTTTTTTTTTNTTTTTTTTTTTTTTTTCTGTCTAGGAAGTAAAAGCATAGGTCCCCACTTTTTTTATACTCAGGAAAACATCTTTCATCTTGCAGAGATCTGTAAAAATAGATCCATATATGATAACAGTTCAACCAATATACTGAAAATAATACAATCAGGCCTATTCTTTTGCTAATTATTTCACTAGATTATTTTTTACAATGCTGAAACATTATATTCTGGATTACCAAGAAATTCCACATAAAATATCAAGCCCTTCCAACACAATAAGCTTCTTGTAATGATCTCGTTGTTTCTAAAAGTATCTGTCTACCTCATAAAATCACCACGTAACAACACAATTGGCAGCTTCTGTTCAGCAGAAGCAGCAGACTATAATGGCAGGTCAAGGCTAACACATACTGGCAGAGCTTTGTGGGTAAGTTCGTAATTCTTATTCTGACTCCCCATTACTAAAAAAATCACTTAACATGATGATTCCAGGGTTCATGTTTTCTGTTTACGAGCTACACAATAAGTTAAATAAAAGCTATGTCTACTTGGAGATAATGTCTTAATAAAATATTGCAATCACTCCATGCATGGTATTATTAAATAGTGAAATAGTCTATATTCTCCTCTCATGACCATGTTGTGGCTAGCCCCTGTGAGTGCTGCTTCTGTGAGCTGGTATCTTCACAGCTTTTCCTCCATAAGTCCACTTTAAGCACATGATTATAGCTCTGGCCTCTCCGACCCTTTTAAACTCCTGTTCTTCTCAAATGTTCTTCTTTACATGTCACAAATTCATCAGTGCAACACTTTTTTCCTTTCTTTTTTACGAATTATCTTTAATAGTTTGAGGCTCGGCTTAAGCTCAGGATTTGCTTTGCAATCAATGAGAAATAGCAGACTGATTATTGAGTAATAATTGCTCCTCAATAACCATGGCAAGAATAATCCATTTTACAAGTCCCAGCATTTGGTTTGTGTATCCTCTCAAAATCACCGAAGGATAGTAGCACCAGCCAGTTAACAGAGGTGTGAATAATGACTACAGCTAATAAGACATACCACAAAACCAGGACTTTTCCAAATAGTTAGCTGTTATTTGATCAGAATACAGAGGACTTTTTGGTATGGAAATGTTTCATAAGCATAAGCTATCAATCAGGGAGGGCAGAGTATTCTTCCCTTCTGACTGCCTGAGACAATCCTTTCAGAGCCATTCCATATGTTCTTTTTCTTAGTGTCTAGGCAGTATACAGTGGATCTATTTTTTTCCCAGAAATTAGCTGTGTTTTCACAATTTGGAAATGTTTCTAGAAAATTATTACTCAGATAGACACTGATCTATATTGCATTTTGAATTGGGAATGATTTTTTGAGTTAGCATTATTGCAGTTTTTTATGATATAGTTGTTCTGCACTTCTTTCACAGCAAGAATCTAATAATATAATGTGTGTTCTGAAGAACACATTAAAATGACATTATGCGATCAGGATGCCAATTATAGTATGACTAAAGACTAGCTATCAAGCTACAGAAAGTCAGTAATTGTGCTGATATAAACATAATGTTTATATGTCTTGAGTAGAAAAGAATGAATCCCATTTTATTACTCACATACGATTATTGACAAAACACTTAGGGATACATTTTCAAAGTGTTGTATGGGTTTTTAGCTGCATGACTCCCATTTAAGTCAATAAGAGTCACGTAGTTAAAACCCCATGCAACATTGTGAAAAATTACCACAGAGAAGCCTCTCTTTTATTGCCTAGCTGCACAAATCATTTTATTCTCTAGTAGTTCTTCCACATGGCAAACTAGAAGCGTTGGCTGTCAGTAGTCTCATAAAAAAAGCCCCCATCTACAGGCCTCCAAATATGGTGATCTATTTATATGCAGATTTCAAAAAATAATAACACGATTTGTACTTCTATTGTTCCTTTCATCGGGTTATAGCCCAGTGCTTTAAAGCTATTAGTTAATTATGCCTCACATCACTCCTCCAGGTAGGTACACTAGTAGCTGCCACCTTTGGTGGCTCACCCGAGGAGACAAGGTGAGTCAGTGGAAGAACAAAGAATTGAACCAGCCCAGCTCCAGGTCCTTGGTCCCTTGTTCCAGCTACAAAATACTCCCAACCCACAAAGATTCAGCATTCAATAGTACGTAATGCATATGAAATGCTAACATTAATTGGAAATGGCACTGGAGTGACCTCACTTCAGTCTACTGAGGTCTGATATTGCTTCTTCTCACTCATTAATTCATTAATTAGTTTAAAAGGGCTAATGGAAAACAAAAATATTCCATTTGCCAGGGTAGATCACTACTGAATATTTATATTATTTTTTATTATTCATACAGAATCATAAGTGCTTAACAGACAAGTCATTGTGGGGTTTTCTGTTGTTGAGATAAACATAATCCAGATTTTTTAGAGCACACCAATTTAAAGGACCGATGGGATCTTCACTACAATTTGACTTTGCAAGGCTAAAGAAGCTCTAAGAAAACAATTTTATGATCAGTTTAGTAGATCGACAGCCATCACAACTCAAACACTTTCATTATGCCTTGGTGGGCTCAGGAACTTGCAGCAACAGTGGGATGGTATATGAAATCTTTGTGCTTATTTTAGTCCTCTTTGGCAAAGGAAGAGATTTGAAAATGCTCTTTATTTAAATACAGGGGCACATGATTAAATTAGTGATCAATATTAGTACCTACACATAGAAACAGCAATTAATGCTTTTATGTAAATGCTTGAGAAACTGAAGAATTTTTAATTTACTATTATCTAGGAAATCAAATTTATCAGTCTGACGTTTTGTTTTTAGAGCTTTTTAGTGGGACATGTGTGCACATTATATTATACCTCCAGTAAGTATGCTTTAGATTCATTCCAGCTCTCCAAAAACATAGCCTTCCCTGGACAAAAGAGAATTATCTTTGTTTGGCAGGTACCAGTTTATTCATCTGAATTGAGATATATGCAGGTTCCCATAAACTGTGTCTGGCCTATTTATTAACAGAAATGTTATCCACACCCAAGTTTCCTTTGACTAGAAAGTATGAGTTAGTGTACAATAAAAGTCATAATGATTCAGTTTTCACAAAATAAAACTCCAATTCATTAAGATGCTCCTTACTGTCCTGACATATTTCATTTAATAGCAACAGACATTTTTCTTCTATCACTGTGGTAGTATTACCGTGCTCTAAGATTAAAAATTGTTTTTCCTAGTCAATTGTACCCTTGTGCCTTTGTTACTTGTATTTCTATCGACATTGAGTGCATTATCCATTGTTAAATGATTGATAAAAATTGTTAAATAAGGCAAACACTATATTCAGTGTAGTGTAATGAGGCCTATCAAGCACGAGAAATACTCCTCATCATGATATTAAAATTAAATGTAGCATTTTAAAAATTCTTGACATAAATAAAGAAATTCTTTATCTGGACCAGTGCTTTTTCTGTAAGCCCAGTGTTCTGTATAAGTCATTGCCAAAGCATATATTTTATTCTGTAGAATACTTTCATTTTCTTCTTCTCAAATACATTTTGAACTTGCAATTGTTAACCCTAGCATGGTCCACAATTGTATGGCCTTTTCTGTGTAGGGCTGTAACAGCTCTTGTAGTCTTATTTCACCTGCAGTTTTGCATCTCCATTGGAATATTTTTTTTCCCACATGAAGTGTGATACATCCTTTCATATTTAATTGGCTTTGGTAAACACAGTGTTATACATTAAAATATTGAATTTAGCAGTTTTCTGTATGGGTAGAGTTACCCACATGCCCTCCCTCCCCTCCCCCAATTCCAATCAAGAATATTCCCAAGCTAAAGCAATCTAACAAGCTAGTAGGCATAAGGCATGCAGTACTTGCAACCACCAGATTACAAGGCAATGACAGAGTCAGTATCACATCCAGTTGTCTTTGGTTCCTTTTTCTGATGAAAAGGTTGTCAAGCATTGGAACAGGCTGCCCAGGGAAGTGGTGGAGTCACCATCCCTGGAAGTATTTAAAAGATGTGGTGTTGAGGGACATGGTTTTGTGGGAACTTGACAGTGCTAGGTTAATGGTTGGGCCTGATGATCTTAAAGATCTTTTCCAACCTAAGTGATTCTATGATTCTATGACAAGCAAGTCATGCAGAGCTGAATCCTTTGAAAATAGTTTCCATTAAACCACAAAAGCAGACTTTTGGACCAGTATGTAAATACCTGCCTACTGTAATCACACAGCCAGTATAAGGTCTATGTGTAAATAACATTGACTGGTTTTTATTTTAAATCCATGTTTTTGATCTTTTTAATCTCTTTAGTCTTTTGAAACCAACTTTAAATACCAAATTATCACACCTTATTGAGACTTACTTGATATGTTTTTCAGATAAACTTTCATCTTAATGCAATTGGTAATGTTTCCTGTTTTGTTAGATAATTTTCTCTGTTTTGTTAATACATTTATTAGTTTTTAAGTTATTAAAAATGTTCCTTCAAATGTTGATATAAGGCCATGGATCAGTAGTTAATTTGCTTAGGTGTTAGACTATGGAATAGAAATAATCTGTAAAAGTAAAGAAGATGTATTAGCAATGTCTTTGAAAATCTGAAATCCTCTTCTACCTTAGCTTTCATAACTCTTTTCCATACTATGGGTTCCCTTTCTTCTCAGGGAAGTCTCTCAACTGCTTTTTTTTTTTTCTTTTGGTAGTTCCTTCTCCTTGGCTTGTGATAGATAACATTTCAAAATTGTGATCTTGTTAAGTTCTTGTTTCTCTCTTAGTCCCTTCTCTCTTTTAACATGATCTTATTTCCTGAGAGAATTTCAGCTACATAGATATGCTGATGGTTCACAAATTCCTTCTCTTGTGCTGTATTTCCATTCAGTTTTACAGATTATTTATTTCACACCTCTACTTTGTTTCTCTGTTGCTGTTCATATGAAGACACAATCCAGTGAAGATGAGATATTTAACTGAAAAAATGGCAAGAACCTAAAACCAAAACTGTATTGCATCTTTTGCTGTCAAAGACCAATCTATATTCATAATTCCAAACCACCCAGGGACACCTAAGCAACATAGCTGCAAGTAGTTATCATAACATGTCCCAACAGGAGCTTACCATGCCAAAAGTGAGGGTTCTTTCCTTCTTTCTGTATGCAAATTACTTTCCTAATCTTATCTAATGACCTCCAAATCTGTAATGTATTTAACTTCACTGAAACTTTGTGAAACATGCATCCAATAATTCAACTAAGGTTCAGTGAGATTAATTGGTTTAGGAAAGGCCACATAGGAAGATGATGGTAGAGAGAGTAACTGATCGTAAATCCTTTAATTAACAAGGTAGAATAATATATATATTCTCTGTTCATAATTGCATATACACAGCAGGCCTGCAATCTAATTTTCTTTTTTGGTTCTGAGGAGGGTTTTTTTTTAGACCTTAACAAAAGCCATTTAATATGAAAAAACTAAGACAGCAGTGATGTTTAGCTGCTTTCAGGGTTATGCAGCAGAGGATTCACATTTTTTTCAGGACTGAAGATTTTGCACTTAAATTTGTAGTGCTTTCATGAATCTGGACCTCAATGATTTAAAATTTTAAGTTCAATTTTCAAAGTAAGAAAAAAAAAATCCTGTAAGAGCCTAAGCCCTTTTTGGCTCTCAGCAAATTTTAATATCACATTCACAAACAACATCATCATTTTCAGTGTTACGTCATTATCTTTTAGGAAGAAGGCAACTGTGTTTTGGGAGCAGGGAAACCAGCTCTAGGTAGTGAAGAAATGCTTATCTCCACTTGAAAACTAGGAGACCTGAAGCCTCTTCATATATGATATACATTTTCTCAAGAAAAAATCCTTGGAACCCCACAACCCAAAGATGGTCAGTTCTATTTTCAATAGTAATGGTTATCTGATGGTATATTTAAATTTAGAGAAGTAATTTAGAGAAGTGGGAGCATGACAGAAATATAAACCTCATTTTTCCCAGGTGAATGTCACAGTCATACTTATCCAAACTAATGCTTTTTCTAATGCAATTAATATTTTATTCTGTTTATACTTCAGCAGGATGAAATTAAAGTTCGATTTTCGCATGTCTTATCATTCCACATAGACTCATCTTGGTGGCTAGGCATTTTTCTAGGGGTTGTAGGTTCATATTCCTGCAGAGGACAGAATTACATGAAGTCATCCTCCTCTTGGGTGAATTCAACAGTAGATCAGTAGATTTCTACATTCATAAAACTTTGATTTAAATAATCTGTTTTGTATTGGTTTGAATTCCTATTTGCTTATTTATTTTCCCGTAAAAAGACTGATTCCTATTGTTTGGCAATCATTAAAATGCAAAGGTTTTGTATTTGATGCTTATCCTTGCTAGGCAGTTAGATATATAAAATCTTTGCATATTTATTTGAGCAAATTTACTGCTAATATACATTTTTGCTAATTTTAATAGGTATTTCCATTTTGTTAGCATATGGTGGCTGCTATATTTTTTAGTTTGGTTGAGCTGGATGAATATCATGTCTTTATACTTGATTTCTTCAGAAAAGACTATTCTTCTAATGAAGCACAAATATTGTCCGTATTTTTTAGTTTAAGTAAAACAGAATTAGCTTGCTTCTAAATAAGGAATGCATAAATGTATCTAACAAGCTTACATTTTAGTTTACTACATTAAACCACCTGTAGCCCTCAGTCACTAGATCATTTTTGTCCAGGCATCTCCTGTCATGTGGAAAGAAGCTCTGCAAAGAGGATATACACACTTTAAGAGTATGCAGCAATTATTTGTTGGTTGATACACACAGCAGAGAGCTCGGCACAACATGTGACTGGGTTAAGGTGTAGTACACTCACCCTCTCTCCTCCTTTCCTCATGGAGGGTGGACCTGGAGGTCCCTCAGATAGAGAAGCAGAGGCCTGCATTGCTCTGTGGAAGGAGCTGCTCCCTAGTGTTGCTGCATTACTGACTTCCCCTTATTTGCTTTTTGTCTTAGGGCTTTTTACCTTTCATGTCAGTATTTGTCTTCCTGAATCCTTGAGCTGCTATCACCATGTCAAGAGTTTCAACTCTGTCTGTGTTTTTACTTTTCTTACCGTTTATGGTTTTAGCTCATGTATTTTCTGACACCTTAAACAACAATTTTCTCAATAAAACTGAGCCAAGGTCACAGGGTTTTGCTGCATCAAACTGAGCTTTGGATCACAGAGAGCTGAACCCCTGAGACAAGGGCTACAGACTTGTCTAGAGAAGGGGACTGAACCACTTCCTTTTTGCCCTCATAATCACCAGATTCTAGAATTAGTAGATCTCATCCTCCTGCACCTGGGCTTTAACAATAGACTGGAGAAAGAAAAAAAATCTTTATAATTTTTTCAACTCCCAGCCAGTTTCCCACCATTCAGTGAGCTAGTAATTGAACCAATTTGACTGAAATGAAGAAAATATTATTTGTGCAACTGTGAAAGATTCTACTGCTGCCGACAGCTGGTTTTCATTTCAACAGACTCTGGGTCTACTCACCTTCCCAGTGATTTCCACCAATTCAGATTTCTCATTAAATACTTCAAGAATTGAATCTATATCTGATATAATTGTATTTCTTGAGCAGATTGTCATACATGGCATGCCCAGTATTGGTCAAAATACATTAACTTATGTTTTAATTTGAGACTTCAATTTATATTTGAAAACATGCTTTCTTAAAAATCATAAATAAGTTTTCAGCTGGTCTTGTAATGCTCTAGGACAGGAGTTATTGAGTCACACTGGGATGGCAGAAGAGTGCCCTCCTTGCTACCATTTTCACAACAGCCTGATGTATTAAACATGTTGTGAGAACTCTGAGGCTATATCTGTACGTGTAAATTAAAGATGTTGGGAGTATATTTTGGCACCAAGTTGATGAAGAATGTTAAGTGTCCCTCCTATCAAACTCTCTTAGCTTTTGAAACAGGATGGCTGCATTGTGACTGCCTCTCGTGAATAGTCTGTGAGTAGCTCTAACTCCCCAGCTGTGCCTGGCAAAAGTTTTCAAAAGCAAGTTTTAGCTGGCCAGGATCAAAACTGTGCTGGGGCCAAATGAGCAATTTAACAATATGGATGATCAAGTTTCAGTGCCCAGGAATGTTAAATTTAATCGTGCAAACACCACCTTATTGGATCAAGGCCTGAAAGTGGTACGGGAAACGTATAGTTTGTGAATCCCGTACAGGATTGCACATACAACACATTCGGTGCTGTTCAACATCTTCATCAATGGCATAGACAGTGGGATCAAGTGCACCCTCAGCAAGTTTGCCAATGACACTAAGCTGAGTGGTGTGGCCGATGTGCCAGAGGGACGGGATGTCATCCAGAGGGACCTGGACAATCTGGAGAGGTGGGCCCGAGCAAACCTTATGAAGTTCAACAAGGCCAAGTGCAAGGTCCTACACTTGGGTCAGGACAACCCTCGTTATCAATACAGGCTGGGGGACGACGTGATAGAGAGCAGCCCTAAGGAAAAGGACTTGGGGGTACTTGTGGATGAAAAGCTGGACATGAGCCAACAATGTGTGCTTGCAGCCCAGAAGGCCAGTCGCATCCTGGGCTGCATCAAAAGAACTGTGGCCAGCAGGTCAAGAGAGGTGACTCTCCCCCTCTACTCTGCTCTCGTGAGACCCCACCTGGGGTACTGTGTCCAGCTCTGGAGCCCTCAGCACAAGAAGGACATGGACCTGTTGGAGC
>VYZM01009443.1:118981-131542 GCA_013398915.1 Dromas ardeola | reverse complement strand
GAGGGCTGGAGCACCTCTCCTGTGAGGACAGGCTGAGAGAGCTGGGGTTGTTCAGCCTGGAGAAGAGCAGGCTCCAGGGAGACCTTATAGCAGCCTTCCTGTACCTGAAGGGGGCCTATAAGAAAGCTGGGAAGGGGCTGCTTGCGAGGGCATGTAGCGATAGGACAAGGGGCAGTGGTTTTAAACTAGAGCAGGGTAGGTTTCGATTAGACATTAGGATGAAGTTCTTTACCATGAGGGTGGTGAGACACTGGAACAGGTTGCCGAAAGAGGTGGTGGAGGCCCCATCCCTGGAGACATTCAAGGCCAGGCTTGATGAGGCTCTGAGCAACCTGATCTAGTTGAAGATGTCCCTGCTTACTGCAGGGGGTTTGGACTAGATGACCTTTAAAGGTCCCTTCCAACCCAACACATTCTATGATTCTAAGATTCTATGATTCTATATGCTGCACGACAATGAATGGCTCAAACCCTTGGGTGCTTTCAGGTAGTGGATGAAAGGACATTTCAAAGTTTTTATAAACTTTGGCTCTATGCATATTCAAGAAAAATGCAGGGTTAGGTAGCTTCTGAGTACGTATGAATTTACAATAAGGATTTTCATTGGAGTTGTTCTCACTTACCTTGAGCCCTGTAAATGGATTTATACAAATGAACCTTAACTTTGAGTAAACATCCCCACTGTCCACGCTGTTGTTCGGTGGCCCTCTTCTAGGAAGCAGCCCTGATTTTTTCCCCAGGTGGTCGTGGAAAGCAGTAGAAAGCCCATAAATTCAGGAATAAAAATATGGTCGGAATGGCACTGGTAACTTCTGGTACTGGTAACCTGCAGCATACAAATAAGTTTTAACCAGAGCACACAGCAGGGGGTAGGCTGCTGACAGTAGCCATTCAGCAGAGCTTTTGGGACAGACTAGGTGAGGTCAAGGTAAGCTTTTCTTTGGGTTTGTTGTTGAGTGCATCCACGATTTTAATAGTAAGCCCAGACACCATCTCACTCTTGCCTAAGATAAAGGATTTTGTCCTTTAGCCTTTGAAATGCCATTGTCATTTTAAAAAATGAAATTTAGACTTTTAAGTCAGTGAGATATTTTCAAAATTTTTATTTAAGAACTGTATACAACCAAAAAATGCCAGACAGTTCAGTGTTGTCTAAAGAACAAATGACAGTAGAATAAACATCTTGAAAAGTGAATTTGTAAAGGAAAGTTTATTTTTGTTCAAGAGCAGAAGCCTATATATATAGAATTACATGTGTACATAAGATAATGAGACATATGACATAACAGTCGTCTAAAGAAATGACGTACCTAATATGGAAGTCATTGAACTAAATGAAAAATAACAGCTTAGAATTGTAAGATATTCAAGTACAGGTTACGAAATCTGTGGATCTATCAAAATAGAATAGATCCACAACTGGAGCGCAGATTCTGTGTCATGAGTGTGTGATCCGTGTCATGGTCACTTGTACATTTGAAAGAATAGATTTGTCTTCAGTTGAGAAGGGAGCACAACTCATCTGCCATGGTTTTCTAACAACATACCCCTTTCAGAAGTAATTCCAAGATTGCTGCAAATTAAACCAACATTGTACAACCAATCCTATGGCATTGGCATTGTCTTTCACATCTGTAACCTTACTTAGGTGCATGGCTCTAAAAATGCCCTCTATTAGAGGATAGGCAGTACTCCTGCAGGCTTTTGGATGGACATAGTGCAGCTAAGTGGATCCAAAGTGCTCCTGAATGAGCAAGAGGGACATTGTCCTCAAATCAGGACAGACAAGAACCTCGGGAGCTGAGTAAACAGCAGGCACTTGCTGAGCTAAGAGCATGTTAGCATCCTCATAAAGTTCTCATTGTAGTTCAAAGAATGAGAACAGCAGTGATATACTACACAATGCTCAGAAGAAATGGACATTCTCCTGAAAGCTTACTCTTTTCTGTTCTCATGCTATTACTAGCTAGCTAAATAATGACTTTGTCATTATTTTAAAATTGTATTTATTAAATACATTTAGAGAAACCCTCTGTTAGCAAAGAGTGCTAAAAATTACTCAGTCTTACAGCAGTTGTGGTCATGAGCTACAGACTTTTGAAAGGAACCGTCAGCTGCCTTTTCCTAGAAGTTCTCTTTTAGTACAAATTTCCAGTAAGAATACATAAGTCAAAGTATCTGGTTGTTCATCTGTAGTTATCTTCTCATATATATTTGGGTGGCATTGGCTTAGGTGTGAAACGCAAATAGTCTCAGGGTGTCAGAGATATCCTCTTGCTTGAATACATTGCTTTTTATTTTCTTCTTCAGGATAAAAAAATAAAAAGAAATTAAAATCCTCTTTTTATTCACTGAATATGAGCCTCTCTGACAGGACTCCTGACGAAAGAAACTCAGAGTGGTTCTCCTGCTGACCTAACCATCAATTTCTGCCAGGATTGACAGCAACAAAGAGGCAATTGTGTTTTGTAAAGTGTTTTTGTTCCAACTTTGTGGTTTTTTGGGGCACTTGGACTGTTAGAACTTTTACTTATACAAGGTATAACGATTATTTACTTTGAGTATACTGCAGCAGTGCCCTAAGTGAACACTGTCCTTTTAGGCGATGTTACATTATTACTACTAAGCGATTATGCATGTTAAATTCAGGAGTGAGAAGAGTGATGCCATGCTGACAGGAGACAAAATAGTCAGAGTATGATGGCTTTGCCTGGTTTCACCAGCATAGATCTCAGAAGTTAGCAAAGTCATCTACAGTGGAATCAGCCTACCAAAGGAACCTGCCGTGTCAACACCATTGAAACACTGGTTACCTTCAAACATGGTGGCAGATATCAAAGATGTAGTCAGGAATAAAAGCAGATGGTATATGATTTCCCCAGTCCTGTCATACACAGATCTCAGATTTACGTAGTTGCATGTTCTCCTTCCAAGCCACGTTGACTTTAGTTTCAAGGATTAAGACCAACATCTTTTTTTTTTTTTAAAGGTTCTGTTAAGAAAGCAGTGTTTCTTGCCATAAAGTTACACTTGTTTTCTGCAGATTTTTATTTAGCACAAGCAGGATTGACTTTGAAATAAAATCCAACAGGCTTCCCAGTTGATTTTGATTTAATGGACGTCTTTGGTAGAGGGCCTCAGGGTAGGCTGGCTCTAGCTATTTATCTTTATACTGGGTAGTTTATATATTTTAAGAAAGTGACAAATGGCAGCTTTAAAAAAACTCATTATGGTAATTGATTATTATAGGGAAACCTCGGAAACTTTATGAAAGAGAGCCGTATACTCTAAGTGTCTTAGCTTTAAACCAGACTAGTAATTAGAAGAATCCATAAACATTTATCACATTAAGAGACGTTCGGTCAGTAAGTTCAGAATAAAACTCTGGAGTCACGTTATTGTCCTGTGTTAAAATCACATAGTTTAGTGATTTTCCCTTACCACAGAGAGATTAATTTGCCCAGCTGAACAGAGGACCACACACAGGCTCAGAACCTGTCTAAGCAGAGTTCTACAAGAAATTTGCTGTGCATGTCTCGGGGAAGGGTGACTGGACTCTTGGACTAATATGTTAGAGTGTTATAATCAAGCCATATTTTTGGAGTAGAATTTGTTCAAGATTTGAGCTCCCTATTGTCCCTCCGCTTCTTCTCCTTGGTGTCTCCATCCATCTGAAACTTTGGGTGTCCCCTGCAGGAAACTCATCGATCTCAGAATTCCCTCTTTCTCTACCTCACTTATTTTAGCTGTAACTCATTCTGGCCAAGTTCTGAGAGATTCCAGTCCTGGATCCACATGTAAGACAGCCTTTAGTTTATATTTCATTCCAGGCCTTATGGTTTAGCGACTGATTTATTTGAGCAAACAAACAAAATATTTTGTTAAATTATAGCTAATGTGGCTAGCAGTTTATTTTGCTTTCATTAATGTGGTAAAGCTCCCTAACATAAAAAAATGGGACCAACCTTCGCAATCACTACCTAATGTTACATTACGAATGCCTCTGGAAGACAGAGATATTTCTGGTCTTTCTTTCACAGAGACAACACTCTGGAGACTCATGCACTATTTTCAGAAATGCTGAATATGAAAAATTATCTCTCTGATTTCAAGTATAGGAAAGTTCTTAATCATGTCCTAACTTGAGGAGTGGTTGCTGTCTTTGTGTATGGAAAATTACATATTCTGCAGTTGACCCTTTAAAAACTTTTTGTTCCTGATTTAGAGGTCCGTTATGTGAGTCAGTTTGATTTCTAGTTTAACCAAGGGAGTATACATTTCATGTTCATTATAGGAAAGAAAAGTAAAGGGCTGCTCAGGATAAACCATAACTGATCATGAGGCAGAAAATACTTGTAAAGCCACACATATTGTTACGGTATATATACTTCAACAACTTTTCATTCCAGACAAGGTATTTTTGCAGTATGGCTCCTCAGGCATAATCTGTCATGTCATTTCTTTTCTTTTAACTGGCTTTCATTGGACATTTATGGTGTTTTCCCTTATAGCACCAAATCTTGAAATTAAAGGAGTGTATAAGAATGCCATCTTTCACTTATAAAAAGTAAATTTCTAGCCTATGAAGCTGGTGTGAAAAGATTGACTTTGCCACCCTAGTTATTTGTAAGGGTCAGAAGTGAGAACTCAAATGAAAGAACTATAAAAATTGCTTTCTTAAAACTTTTGTTATTTTTAACAAAATCGTAATTTTTTGAATGGTTTCATGACATTTTACCATATGGAGTTGACAATGCTATCTTTTCTCTTTCTTTAAACATGTTTTATTGCTTCAGATAATGTCCTACATATAAATTTACATATGCCTATAACAGGAGTAAACCACAAAATCTGAGAAACAAAGTGAAGTTTTCAAAAGCAAAGAGTTTTTGTCTCTTCTAAGCAGACAGCTTCTAAAAACAAACCCATAATAATTACATCTATTCTTTCCCCACAGCCAGCTACATCTTTTTACCATTAAAGTTTTTCTTTTTCCAAGTTTGCTTCAGTCTGTAAACCCCTCTTTAAACATGAAATAAAAATCATTGTTCCTTTGGCAACTATATAGTTTCTTTGTTGAAAGCTGCTTAATTCAAATATTCTGCTCACAAAGATATGTTACTTGGCAGCTTGATATATACAGTAAAAGTGAATGATATCTGTTAATAGCAGAGAAGAAAATTCACATTCTTTGTGTTTCCCCATAATAGAGCTTTTTAAAGTTAGCCAGTGTTTCAGATTGATAAACGTCAGGTAAACAATGAAAGGTATGAAGGTCTAACCCTCTGAGTTCTTTTGTCCATACAGTCAGTGTAAGAAGAGCACACTGGCATGGGGCAGGATCAGGCCATAAGGTTTCAAAGTGTGATGCAAATGTACTTTGAGGTGCAACTGAGCTGCTTCAGTGCTTGTGTATGGCGTTGCCTCAGTGGATGGATATTGCCTTTCTCTGTTTTTATTTTGCTTAATTGGCTGTTTTGAAGTTTTACCTGAAACCAAAATGCACTCTACTACAACTCTGACATGAGGCAGGTAACTTGCAATTATAGCTGAATAGGGTGTTAAGGCACAGGAAAAATGCTAGCTGAAATATAGAGATTCTCTCTAGAAATGTGTTGCCTTACAATGTAACAAATTAACGGGTTTTTTTTCTTATTCAAGTTTTGTTTTATATAGATGTGCAAGATTTTTAACTAAATGAAAATATTCATTACTGTAGAAATGATGAGGTAGAACAGAATAGGAGGTCACAGAGTTTTCTCTTCTGTAACTCGATTGTTACTCCTTTACATTTTTTTTTCTAGGAACTGTTGGTGACAAGATCCTGAAGTGGATTTGGCTTACCTGAACCTCACATCTAATTGTATGCCTAATTTCCTGACCAGTGACAAATACTATATGAGTTTTAGAAGCAATATGCTATTTGAAATTTAAAATTCTGCCTTTTTTTTTTTTTTCCAAGTGAAGCTGGAGTTATTACATCTTGCATTCCTTTTAGATACAAACTCTTAAAACTGTTGCTGTTTACAAGATCTTCAGACCCCATCTCACCCTCTGTAAACATAGCATTGCAATTCCAGGAAAGCTTGACAGACTTACCTATTTAGGAAAAAGTTAAACTCAACACAGAGTGGAAGCAAGCCTTTTACCATCCTTTTCTCATTTCCCATAGGAAAATTTCTGTAGGAAAGATGCAGTGTATTCCTGCAAGTTCCTAGATTTGGCTGGTTGGGAGCCTGTACTGGTGAATGCCTTGCATTCATTGGCATAAGCGAAAAGAAAGCCCCACAATCCTGACTTTTGGAACGGGATTCGTCTCACCTGTCATCAGAACATTAAAAGTTAGATATCTAAAATGGAATTAGTCTCTGTTTGTTTCCTTAAGGGAGAATATTTCACTCACCAGAGCAGTTAGTCTATCAGTCTTGGGGCACGATGGCTGGTATATAAAAAGATGACCTACAAGTTTGATCTGCCACATGTCGTCTTCTCAACCAGGCCCATACTTTTCTGGTGGTAGTGTTATATTTACTATGTACTTTAGGTGAAAAAGAAAAAGAGAATAATTCCAATTCAGTCCACAGGCTGAACAGGGACAACGGTCCAGTGATTGCGAAAGGGCTGCTGTGCCAACGCATCTCCTGATTACTGAGAGCTATGTTAGTATGGAGATGCCTTTTGCCTTTCTTCTAATGTATACTGGCAGAAAAGCGAGCAAGAATTCAATCCTAATTTAGTGCAATTTCTTGTGCATATATTCGCCTGTACTAAACAGCAATATTTTACGCTTAAAAGACAGAATTTTCTCTCATTAACCCTGCAGAGGTCAGTGGGATGTACAGAAACTCTAGTGAGCATTAATTTTGTATCATTCGCATACAGCAGCTTTATCAGGTGTTTTCAAGATGCAAAACACTGTCATATGGACATGCATTCACCAATATGATATTTTCACAGTATAAAATGTTTATTAGGAAAACATATGCCTCATGGTACATGTGTTCCCATGTTCTAATGCACATTTTATAAGGGTTTTTCTTTTTAACCTGTTACTTTACTCTTTTGTTTTTAAAAGTTGATTCATGGTTATTAAACAAAATCAAAGAGGTGAAGAAAACGACATGTGGCAGCTCTTTTTGTTGCTATCATCTTGTTTTATTGTTTGAATGCCTCAGAAGGTGGCTATTGTACTTTTATTGAGCAAGGAATAGAATCTCTTTAAAATCCAGGTGTTGACCACATGTTTATCAGACTTTCCATAAACAACAAAGAGTTTTTCTTTCCATATCTGCTTTCTTTGAGAAAATCCAACTGAGCCTTGCAAATATGTTAATCCAGGTCTGCAAAATCTTCAAGCTCTTGATTTGATTCATGCATGCTAGCAAGGGTCAAACTGAGGGGAAATAGTAAAGCAGCATTTCCTCTGAGGTGATTGTATTGCTCATGCCTTTGTATATTGCTACCAGCATAGAATGGTGGCAGGTTTTCACTGCTGAGGATTAAAACTAATTTAACATTTCTGAACTAAACATGCTAGGATGCAAAGTTCAGATCCAAATTGCAGCTTTATCAAGTTAGGTGTTCAGATACAGCGATTGGAATTTGCTTCAAATATAAAAAGCATTCACGTCTAGCTTTTTCAATTGTTCTCATATTTGTTAAGCACTGATTTTTGAGCATACTGTGAGGCTGAAAAAGAGCCATATTTTAAAAACAGCAGTCTAATTTTGTACCTCTTCTTATCACAGTCCTGCTTGCCAAGGCAATAAACTCCAGATGAAAACAATGCATTTTGGATACCCAACAGCAGTTTCCTGCTCCTGGGAATCTCCATTTCTGTAAAATATTAGTTTGTAGCTGCATTTATTTAATTGGCAATCCTTATATAAATATATATAATGTATGTATAAAAAGAGAATGCTGAAACTGAACACTGCAATAAATGTGGATTTTTAAGATATAGTATAAAAGAACAAGCAGCATAGGTCTTGAACTTGCAGCTCCTGCATGAATGTTTGTAATAATAAGAATCATTACTTAATGAATTTTTCTCCTTCCTACAGCTCTCAAACAGGTACTCTACACTAAAAAGGAAGAAAAAAGGATGCTTTCCCCTAAAATGACAGTAAGAGAAGAGGATAAAACTTTGAAAGAGTAAAGCTGTGACAAGAAAGTTGTGCAGTTATTTGTTGTTTATTAGATATGTTGGCAAACTAATACCTTTATAAAAGGTAGCTTGCTTCCTTCCTTCCTTCCTTCCTTCCTTCCTTCCTTCCTTCCTTCCTTCCTGGTTATGAGGGACTTAGTAAGAATCAATTGCTTGTAGAATACCTACTTACCTGAGGGTCGCAGGATCAGGCAAATTTTGGGTGAATTTCTCTACATTATATTTGGTGCTTCATCACATGTGAATGTGAGAGAAATTTGTACTACTTTACCTAATTAGCACAGCAAACCTTTCAAACACCGTTAAAATTTAATCAGGCTTCTTACTTGTTAATTTGGAGTAATGTTAGTTTATTTTTCTCTTACAATTGATTCCTAAAAATTTTTTTTCTTAACTTTTGGTGTTTATTTCAGCAAAGAATTCAAGAGGATTAAGGTTTCAAAAGTAGTGCCTTAAGGTATGGGATGTGCTCTAAGATGTATGGGATTTTTTTAAAATAAAATCACCGTATGCTGACAGTGGAGATAAGACTTTTTTAAAAGTTCATTGGTTATGTAATCATTTGATCAGTAACATGCCAGTTTTAAGGTTTTGTTATAGATTAGTGTTTCCTTAGTATAGATTAGTTATAGGCTTAATAAGGGAGTAAATAAGTACATTTAACATTTATAATGCAATTCATTGTTATTCTTTTACACTACACCATCATTTAATAGTCGAATGTATCAGCAAAATAGAAAGCATAGTAGAGAATTGTGCTGATCTTGAAACAGACAGACTGACATGTACCCAAGATCTGTAAAAAGTAATGTCTTGATGAGTGGAGTTCGCTCGTTGGTTTTTTGGGGTAGGGTCATTTCACAGGGCATATTTAGACTCTAAACCTTTGCTGATTAAAGATAGTTTCTCTAAAAAAGTAGCTATAGAAATTTCCTTGTCAGTATAGGCAACACTGAATAACTGAAGAGGAAATTGTTCCTATTCCCTGTGATCTGGACTTAAACTCCAAGTTAATTGTGACACAGAAGCCTTTGGACTAAAAGGTAGAGCTAATGTTTTGTTATCTATGGTGACACGTCCTCTCTTCTGAAAAAAAAGTAGCATTTTCTACAAATAGGCAACAGGCACATGGCCTGTTGGATCAGGTTACATCAGGTTATGTTGTGTTACATGATATGACGTGCCCTGCAGTGACCTGAGGCAATGTCATCTTGTGTTACCTTGGTAAGGAAATACTGTTCTTTATTAAGCAAGTGAAGAGAAGGCTAATCATCTCTAGTCATGAGGAATTTCTGTGCTCTCTGTAGGCAGAAGCAGTTAATGGCAAGTAGTCTGTTCTCCTGATTTTCTTTTGGCTAATTCTAGGGAGTCTAAACCCCATACGAATCATGTCTTACCATTATTTACTAGTTGGCATGTACTTTACAAATCTAATTTAATATATTCCAGAGTACACACAGAAAAGAAATTCCTGCTATAAAGAGGTGTAGTACTTGGAGACTGAATAGACAATAGTACCTATTTGGTTATGGAAATGAGAAATTTTGCAAAAGGGATATTAAGTAATCTTCTTAGATGGAAATGCTTAGTGTTGGAAGCCTAACTATTTATACATTTTTATGCGTAGACCGGTCATTATTACTCTTCTACAGTTCTTATAAGCTTCTTGCTTAAATAGTACATTATGAAAATGAGCTATTGGAACTGCAAAGTATGATAAAACTGAGTCTACAGTGTGACCCTACCTGTGACTCTATCAGGATAGGTACTCTCAATAAGTAAGTCTTGAGTTATTGCATTATGGGATATTATCAAAGGAACCCATTGTACTTGGTCATTCAGTGTAATGATCTTTAATATTATTTCCTATTGATACATTCGGCATGTAAATTCACTTTTAAAAGATTTGCACAAAGAAAGTGAACACTATTACACAGGTACAGCTATCTACTGATTTTACAGTAAATTACTGGTGCATGGTACAGAATGTAACCTCTTGGTTATATTCTGCAGTAAAAGGAATGGGTTAGAGAGGTTTTTATGCAAATTAGTAATGCTCTGTGTTGGAAGCCTAATTGTACTTTTTATTGTTGGACAAGTCAATACTGCTTTAATACACATTTTATAAGCTTCTTGCTAAAATTGTATATGAAAGGGATTAGTTCACATAGATGAAAGGCATAATCTTAACAATGAGGCCACGTAAGCAGAATGCTTGAAGTACTGATAAAGGATTTGTTAGCTCCTACATAGAATAAGTCTTATTAGTCTTATTAGTCACCACTATTTGACCCACTGCAGTTCATTGTACAAGTCACATATACTCAGTGAGGGAATGAACAACAGCTACTGTAATTATATTCTGGTCAGTTACAATAAATAGAAATGTGTGAAGTACCCTGCTGTAAACCAGAAACAACATAAATTCATTTTTCTTTAGTTATTCTCGAATGGGGAAAGCAAAAAAAAGAAAAAGTCATTTTAAAAATGAGGTGTTTTATAAAAACTACTAGGTAGCACATCATGAAGGAGGCTGGAAGAGAAGGTCAAGGTTCAGGTTTGGCTTGCTGTCTCACTTGATCTAAATCTTCCCACATGCTCAACAGTGCTCATTATCACAAATAATAAAATTCAGATGTCGAAGAACAAGAGTTCAGTTCATCAGAGGAAAATCCGAAGAAAATTATCTTCAAAATGCAGGTTTTACGTTAGAAAAAAATGTCATTTGTTGTGCATGTTTTCCTGGACAACCCTTGCTTTTTAAGTTAAAACAAATACAAAGCTTTTTTTTTTCTTTTTTTTTTTTTTCCCCTTTTCTATAGTTATGACAAAAATAGTGAAGAAAAATGGAAGTATATGAGTCAACTTGTAACTAAGGGCCTCCAAGAAAAAGGAAGCCAGTTGTATAAAATAGAAAAATGGAGAGTTTTAAAAAAAAAAAAAAGGGATACTTAAAGATTTCCTGGTATCCCACAGATTTAAAGAACTCATTAAAATGTATAGGAATGACTGAATGACGATAGCATAGAAAATAGAGACCAGAGCAAATTACAACTGCAAATCTGCTGAGACCTGTGTGGCCTTCAGTTATGCTATTTTTTTCCACCATAAACTGGACCATGCAATACTAATGGAAGGGTGAACAAACTCTTAATCCTCATCCCCTCTATGCCTAAAGAAACGTGTTAAATTATATTAACATTTCTAGTAATTCCAAACTACATGTTATATAAATGGTCCTATTTCTTCAATGTTTTTATTTGTTTCTACTCTTCTCTACATAACTATGTGCTGGAGAAGGTATTAGCTGCCCATAGCTAGAATAATTTTTGGATGGGCTTTTCCTTTAAATCATGCTAACTGGCCTCTCCCAATACTGTACTATGTATGCTATGTCTGTCAGATGTATATTTCATGCCTTATGGTCGGTGTAGCCACACCTTTTTAGACCAAATGAGCACGTCTTATTTCTAGACATGCTGTTACTCAGTATTTGCAGATTCATAGGTAATATACCTGCACATTTTTTCTTTCTTTGTCTTCTCGAAAGAGTCCTATCTATGAGCCTCTGGTACAAATTAGTATTTACCATCAAATTGCTTATTAGGTTGCCTTGCCTAAAGAGGTGCCCTAGGTAGACAGGCATCTTTCTGTCCTGTCCTTATAATTTCCTCATGTTAGCCTTTTCTTAAATTCTTTGGTGTTTTTTTGCTTTTATAATTTATACTTTTTGGCTTGTTTTAGCTCTTGGTCTAGATTTCCAAAGAAAACTTACTTTTCCCTGAGTCTGAACAGACTCATATTCATACAGTCCCAGTGCTACTGAAAATGGAAGGCATACAACGGTTATTTGCGATAATAACACTTGCAGTTCAAGACTCAAATGAAGCATTTCAGAGCAGCAATTGCAGTATGTTGTGCAATATGAGCTTTTGGGAAATCGGAGGATAAGGCGATATCAAATTGTCAGAGAAATTGAAGACATTCTCCACTCCTTTTAACAATATAGATAAGGCAGTCTGCAAAGCAGATATTTATGGGAATGAGGGGGAGGAGGACAAAGGGGAAGATCAGTGGAGTTTGCTTAAGCCCTGTGCCTCTTCCTCATAGTGCAAATAATCGTTCATTTTATCTAACTTTGGCAGTTTAAAAGACGGGCATCCAGGTTAAGCAAATCATCCGGGTTTCCACTACAGTCAATGAGGAAAGTCAGGCTCTTCCAGAGCTAATTTATTCCATCCTAAAATATATTATAGATGGGATTGATTGTTCTCTGGAGGTGTCTATTTCTTTCCATTGATTAGAGAAGGAGCCTAGATGATTAACTTAAACAACTAACTTGTTAACAACTAGCAGTTGATGTTAGCTGAGATGAATTCCCACTCTCAGAGTTT